>JAJHUR010140634.1:1706435-1721403 GCA_027495735.1 Lutjanus campechanus | reverse complement strand
CATATGCCATTTTTGTGGCCTCTTGGGGGCATCTGGAAACAATGACATTATTACCTCATAAAGCCATATTAGACAACTAATTAGAAAATAGTGGCTTATTTACACATCCAGCAGACACAGAACAACATTAACGTTCATTTGGAGTCGTGTTTCTGGCAAATAAAAGTTCAGTGCTGATACTCTTTTCAGCTGTATTCTGCTCTCCACCACAATACAGCTGGGAAAAGCTCAGTCTTAGCTAGACAGGTAGTTGCTAAATTTGTCTGCCTGCCATTTGGTGCTGGGCAGGTAGCATAAAGTGGGTTCTTGGAGCATAAAGAGTGAATCAAAGCAGGAGTTGCAGGCCTGAACACCAAAACCAGGGTTGCCAGATCTGTGTGACAAAACCAGCCATATAGCCACTCAAAACCAGCACAAAAACCAGCCCAATACCAGAACTCAAAATATGCCCACACAAAATCACATACACTGCTTTTACAGTCCAGCAGCATTGCTATCATTGCAAAATGCATTATAATATCTACAAAGTAACACCATGAATGTTAAGTGTGCCAGAATTAAAAACAGTTCTCCTAAAACAAACTTAAACTTACCCGTTGCTTTGTCTTTTTTTTTTTTAGTTTCTCTTCTATTTGTCCCTCTTCTCTTCCTCCCTGCCTGCCTGGAACATAACTGTACTGTTTATACTTGATATGCATTTACTGTAATTAATGCAGTAAATTATTGCAATTCAGACACCTTATCATGTTACTTCACTATATTTTAATCATATACTTGCAGTCAATATGTGTGTGGCCTGAAGTCACTTTGATATTTGCATGCAACAAAAAATGCACTACCTGCACTCTTGTACTACCTGCACCATAACCTAGAGTGAGCAGTGCAAAGTAACAGTCTGATCTATAGTGTGCTGGCCTGTATCTACATTATGAGTATGTACTTGGCTCCTACTTGTTTAGCGATAAGTCTGTTTTTGTATCCTTGTATAAATGTGGTCTCTGTGTGTACTGTAAGTACTTTGAGAGCTACTAGTTTACCATTTCTTTAGTCCCACCCATGTGTAAGCCAAAACCCTCTAAAGCTGTTCCCAAACATTTAACTTGTTTAAAACTCACCCTTCAAACCAATGTGAGTATGCGTACGTGCCCAATTGTCTTCCTGTTTGTGTTTATGTGAGAGCCCACCTGCCTGCGTGTGTGTATCAGGTGCGTATCAAATTCAGCCCTCATGGCTAAGGGTGCTGATGTTAAGTTTTTGGTGGATGTGGGTTGGAGGATTACCTGCATTACCTCGACCTGATTCTTATCACCTCTACCAGCTCTCCAACACTCTACATAATCTTTGTCACTAACAAGATGAAAGATACAGCATCGGATGCACTTTAGCACATTATGTGCAACACCCAGAGGTACTGTTGGAGAGAAGGTCTCTGAAATACTACTGAAACAAAAGATATTTCTTCAAAGATATTGCATAATTTAGAAATCCAGGATTCACCAATATTCACCAATGTTATGAAAACATATGTTCAAAACTGCAGAAGAAATATAAAAAGGTGACTAAAGTTGCCCTGAGTCTGAAGGTGAAGAATGGCTTCTTCTAGACTTTTGCAAATTCATTGCTTTACTGGCTGTGATAAGACTGTACAGGCTGCAAATGTGATCCGTAGCTATCTTTCTTTAGGCTTAATGCTTATCATCTGCAGAGAAAGGTCATGGGGAGTAAGTAGGGAGTGAATTGGGGGGACAGTGTGAGAAGGAGGCGGTCAAGGGGAGAAAACACAGCAAGAGGCATACAAGAGCAACATCAGCTAAATTAAATTGAGAGTGACAGAGAGCTCATGAGCGCAGGAGACGAGGAAGAGGGAACAGAGAAACTGTCACATAAATCTGCAGCCTTTTAGATAATAAGCTGAGAGACCAACAGAAAATGAAGAGTGAAGACTTTTCACTTAACCTCTCGGTTAAGCTGTCCTCACATGGAAACAGCCGCCTCCTCAGTCATTCAGGCTCATCAAAGCTCCGGGCCTCTCACTCCAACATCGTTCTCCTTCTGTCTATCACTTCACCTTTCTCTGTTTTCCCTCCTCCATCCATCCGTCCATCCATCCAAGGGGCCTCTTCCCCTCACCTCTGCTCACCGTCCACTAAGAGGCAGGTTCAGACAGGTCCTCTCACCTCCGGGGCCTCAGTCTAAATAGGATTTACTTGATCGCTGAGTACATAGTCACTTCATTAAGGCTTTGCACTTCACAGATCTCCAATAAACTATTTCTGGCACCATCATGGAAGTCGACTGAAGTGCTTTGCTTTGTGCAAAGAAATGACCAAAAGAAGAAAGTTGTTTCTATTTCATGTACAAGTGTCAGAGTCATACTGTACATTTTAGGCTTTTTCTTGTGACGTGTCACACATCTAACTGCTGAAAAATACCTCGAAGACAAAAGACTGAAGAAGCACAAGGTCCATCTTCATTAAAACAATATAATAAACATGCAACAGCAAGTCAGCTAGGAAGCCCTAGTCAATACAAATTGTATTTTTTTTTAGCAGATCTTGACGACTCCAATATGGCAACCATGCAGACACACAACAGCAGGCAATGAGGTACCTGCATTTCTATATCAAGTCAGTCACGCACATTTAATGACAAAGATTACATGAAAAATTCCAACATGTTCTCAGTGATAGGCTCGAAGTGATATTGAGCTGAATTTTCTGTCCCCCTCCACATCTAAACAAGTCTCATACAAACACACACAGGTGCTGAGGTACATGTTTTAGGTAACTCACAAAAATGTACGCAGGTATGCACGCACAAAAAGACAGGCACACCGCTGTGTTATCCAGCTGTGTGCCCCACAGCCTGTCAGAGAGCATATCCTTCAGAAACTGGACCTCACAGAGCAGTAATGCACTTCTGAGTAATAACTGTCACTTTGCTGGGCGATAAATAACCTGCTACATGCAGTGCAATGACGTTTTTGGAAAGGAATTAACATACCGCTTGAAAGAGAAATTCTTTTTGTCTTCTGAAATATCATTTTTCTTCATCTCCATTTTTTCCTCTAAGCCTGTAAATCCTTCAGTTACACATTACATCAGTCGATGGTTTCGACACACCTGGCAGGTCATGAATCATAACTCCTACAGTAGCACTGCGGTTTTCTGAAGCTGTAAGAACATAATAATTCTAGCATGTTTTTAAATCCATCTTAATGACTACATGTTACATCTAAGACACAGCAAGAGAAAGAGAATATTTTTTTTTAATTTGCTCATAAATTTGGAATACTTAGTACAAAGCTACTTACATAAAAATCTGACATGTGGCATGATTGACGTTGATGACCATTCTAACAGCAGTAACGCTGCATTTGCGCCATGTTAGCAAAACCTATAACTCATGGAGCATACACACATTATTCAGTGCTACCTCAACTAACTATAAATAAGACTAAATTAGCTATTTTTACCGCCTTACATATTCAATTTAATTATTATCAGCTGAAACTGGCTGAAGGTGTGCTCAGACTGAATGCAAAACAAATTTTCCTTGCATTATCTGTGCAGCTTTGTCTGCTGGATTGATTTTGCAGTCCCTGTTTATTCCCTGCTATAGCCAATATACCAACTATTTGTTAGCTGTACAGTAGCTACCAGAAGCTACCAGTTCACATTGGCTGAGTGTATATGCAGAATGTGTCTTAGTGTGACACCTCTGACTGATCTCAGATCTCAGAAACTTCAGCTCCTCCTGTTATTTACCTCCAGTTTTTCTAGTTTTCTCCTGTTGTCTCTGTACATTTAGGAAGTGAAATCATAAAGTCCTAACACTTAAACATTTTTAACTCAGTCGTATCTTTGCCTCATTTTGCATCGTTCAAGGGCAAATTCAGGTCTACTTACACTGACCTTATGCACCATCCATAAAATCTGCATCACATTTTGTCTATGATTCATCATTCTTCTAAAAGAATTAATTTAAAAATGCGACTCAAACTCAAAAGTGTTGTTAGCAAATACAAACAGCATGTTCAAGAGATTGTTCTTGATTTAAAATTGTTATGATAATTACTGCAATAATGCCTTGTTAGTCCAAAATGATGATTTAGTTATTTGTTACGGTTACTACACAGTGAAAGTTAGCAAAGCAATCAACTGTGAGCATATTTATTGAACCCACAATGCCAATAGAAAAAAATGTTGTGACCCAATTGTCCATGCTTTAGTTTGTTAGTTGTA
Organism: Lutjanus campechanus; assembly: GCA_027495735.1. Taxonomy (NCBI): domain Eukaryota; kingdom Metazoa; phylum Chordata; class Actinopteri; order Lutjaniformes; family Lutjanidae; genus Lutjanus; species Lutjanus campechanus. The sequence continues at coordinate 1,717,159 of JAJHUR010140634.1, read as the reverse complement.
AGTTTTATACTCTATGCTACATTTAATAAAGCAAATTTAAAGTTGTGCTCCCCATTCTTCATGGAGAAATTCCAAGGAACTGGCCAGGTTGACTCTGGCATGGATGGACGTGGATATGGATGTGCTGCATGTTCGTGTTTGTAAGCAGTAAATCTCTTCACAGCTCGCTGAACTGACAGAGGAAGGAAAGGTGTGATGGATGTAGCGAAGAATGGGAGAAAAGAAGATGGGAGTATAAGGTCATGTGTTCCACAAACAGGGAAAGAAACAGCTGACTCGAGGGCAAAAAGTGGAAGTGGGGTATTTTGTTTATGGTGGGAAAGCAGAATTGGGAATACAATTTGTAAATGTCCAAAGTGTTGACGGACAAATGAAACTCGCTGAAAGTCGTTGCAGAAAAATGCTGGTCATATCAGATGACACATTGCATGTTTAATGTATGTATGGTATGGGGTCTTCAGGCTATTAGCCTACTGTTTTTATGGATTTGACCCAAAAAAAACTTAACTGCATCTCACCATGGGGCCACAGGATAGTTATGAGGGACACAGATGAAAAAACATGAGACCGTGTGATTTGACAGGGACCGGTGCATGCAGGTGCAGAAGTGGATGTAGGCAAATAAAGTACTTTAAAACTAATTTGAGCCTAATTTGCATTAAAATTTACTATTTTTGGAGCCATAACTCAGTTAAATCTGAACACACAGGCATGATACATGTAAAAGTGCAGTTTATGGGGATATGTCCATTGCAAATAAATGTCCATAAATCAGTCCTTATAACTCCTCGCCTGAGAATCATCAGTATCTCAAGATACAGCCCAAAGCATAACTCACTGACTCCATGGCAACATCATACTTCCTGCTTACATGCCCCAAAGCCCTAAATGATCATTATCTCCCAAATAGAAGTAAGACAAATAATGATAATTACGAAAATCCATTAATATTAACTTTTTTTCCCATTTTCATTATGTAGCTGTTGGCGAGAGCTTGATTTTGTCTGACGAGGGGCCCACAGTGTCAGAAAGCCCCTGGTCTGAAGTGTTGGCAGGAGTCTCTGAAAAACACCCGTCACACCTCAAATGGTTCCTGGAAATATTTTGCAATTGGAAGAGTAACACAGTTCAAGGCCTCAAGGCTATTATTCTGTTATTTTCAAAAATAAAGCACTGCCATTTAAAACAGGCAATAAATGCAATATGAAACTCTGAATCCTGGACTTCCAGCAGAATTGTAAATAATAACCTCTCTTGATCAGACTCTCATGTAAAATCACAACATTAGAGGCAAATTGTAGAATTCATGAATGTTGGATACAAATCACAACCTCCCTTTAAAGGACATCCTCAGGTGGTAGACCGCAACCAGCTGAATACCCCTCGTCTCACCCTCCCCTTCCAAGCATGTAGGAGAATGAAAGGCCCTATCAAACCAGTGTTTAGTTTGTATGTTTAGGCTACTGTCAAAACGTTCTAAGGTACCAAAACACAACATTCTATTTTTCAGGTGATTATACACTATTGAAAACATACTTATGAATATCAGATTCCATTTCTTCCATTTTCCACCATTAAAATTCCCTGAAATCATAAACATTGGATCTTTAAGAAACCAGTATAACTAGGGCTGACACCTTCTGGTCAGTTGGTCGACTGGCTGGTCATTATGCTCTTGTTTGACCAGATTCTCATTGGCCGGACAGTAGCTGGTATTACTTTACAGGATATATGCAGTATTTTTGAGTGATAAGGTTTTAACTGAACATTTACGTAGCTCCAGACTAACTGATACTATATTCAAAGAACCAGCACATATTGCTACATTAATCCCCAGCCTCAGAGGACAGAAGAGATGAGTGGATAAAAAGTGAATTTCTGGTGACAACATGTGGATTTTGGCCTGCTGAACTGCCTTATCAACGAGTGCTGTTCAAGCTCTATGTATCAATAGATCGATACCGGCTGTTTGTGATCTGATTTTAAAGTCTTCAAGCTCTAAGTCCTGCCAGATTCCATGATAAGTTTTTATTTTGTAGGTTATCCTTTTGGCATTAGCATGTTACTAATGTGGCTGTTCCCATGGGGCGATGTTGTAATTTTGAGGAACAGTCAAGAAAAACCGTGAGACTGTTAAGCCTCATCTGAAGCCAACTAAATAACGAGAAGAGCAGGTCAGATGCTGGCAACTAGTTTTTTATGTTGCTTTTTCTGGACGTTTATACTTCAGCCCAAACTGCATTAGTGCTGAGCTTTATTTTTGTGCAGAAGTTGAAGTGATAACTTTGATTAGCACCCATTTAGGCTACCGGGTAGAGCGCACTGTTTTCCTATTGGTCAATCACTTGAGTAGGTAGAATTTCAGTCAACCAAGATTTTCTTTTGCTGAGCTGTCATAATTTTGGCTACATCAGCTCTCACGCAGGAGAATTATAACTAAAGTAGTCTGCCTGGATGTGGCTTGCCATCGGATGCTTGTTTCAGGCAGGATCCACTATCTGTGTTTTCAAAGTCCCCAGGAAACAAGAACAACCTCCAAGATCGCAGCATACATGCTGAAAATGGCAAATTAGCGCCTGGGTCGCTAACGATACAAATATAAACGAGCTTAAAGCTGTTATCTTTTCCTTTGCTGTGATTTAGACCTTTTAATGCCAAGTCTCACCTCCTGACGTGCAAATGTTCCACCAAAACAAGTTTTTTGTTATTTGCTTTTCCAGTCTGCAAGTGTATCCTTTAAAACCAGATGAATATAAACACACACCCTGACTCTGAAACCACTACAAAGACTTTGGATGGAGCAGCTGATTGAAACACAACTCCTGTTATATCATGTAAAACAAGCATCTGTCTGCAGAGATTATTTTGAACAAGCTGCAGGAGAGGCTGCTTCAGGGGCTATTATCTCTTTTTATGTGTACTTATTTGTCTGTCTTTCTTTCTCTTTTTGTAACACATGCACACACAGAAAACACTGGTACATTAATAAACACAGAAACCAGGAGAGTCTCAGTTGAAGGACAGAGAGTCTGTGCAGCGGCAGAGGACAGATTTCGCTCTAGGCTGGACGAATGTCTAAAGACATGGCCCGGTGCTCCAGAAGAATGTGCCAGCAATAGAATAAAGTCATGTTTGTAATAATATCATCATCCTTGGATGCCCCTGACTTTACCAGACTTGTTTGTTCAACCCTGGACTGTTTTAGTAGAAAATATTCTTTGTGGGTTTTGCTTCCATTATGCCTTTCTTAAAAGGATATTCCAGGGACAGGCAGGGATATTTTTACTGTAATAATCTGCCTCTTTTTTCTCCTTTTTAAAAAATACTTCTTTTACAATGAGCCCTGTTGTTTCGATCTCTCCCCGTCTTACTTTTGGTTTAAAAATGAAATAGACCAGACCAGACCCTGGAAATGAATAGACCTTAGACCAGGTTAATTCAAGTAAAAGCTAAAAAGTATTGTTTTTTTTTACTGAGGGATGGATTCTGGGGAAGTATAAGGCACAGGTAAGCAGATGTGACACCAGGAAAAAAGCATAAAATTAACCTATAAACACTGGTGAAATAATAGTTCAAAAGGGATAAACAGGACATTGAAAGGCACATAGAACCTGAGCAGGTTGACAATTCTCCATTACACTTCTTAATAGGGTGACACTGCATTAATCTGTCCTGTATCAATATTTATTTCTCATTACAGCTGACACCCTGGGCAGTGCTGCCAGGTGTAACCAGTGAGCATCTTGCAGGAGAAATGAGAGACCACCCGTCCATCTGCGACACAAATTAGCATCAAACGTAACCATATGTTCTCTGGAAGGGTTTTCTTATTGACCATTTAGTCCATGCATCACATTCATTCAACAACTCATATTCACATGCAGCAGCTGCTGTTTTCCACTGGAGCACTAGAGTGTTAACCACCTTGTTCAATGGCACCTCAAAAAACAAACTATTCCTGTGAGAAAATACATGAAAATTCAAAATTTCTTGATTGATTTGCTCAGATATTTTATAAAATCCATTGACTTGCCATGTCTAGACTGCACAACTCCATAAATTCTGTGATTTATGCTCAAACAAAGCAATTTTCCAGTTACACTGTGTCACAAATATTATTGTCAATATAGGAACTACTGTATTTACGTACATGAATCTGTTCATAAACTGGAGAAGGCAGGATATTTTATGGTGCCAACCTGTGTTTTCCAAGCATGACGGGCACCTTCACCAAATCCCCAGAAAGATGAAACTCACACCAAAATGCTGATGACACAGGGCCTCTCATGCCAGCTGGCAGGGGCCCATCGCAACCTCCACCCATTGAGGAAAAACATGTCACAACCCCAGGGGCTGTTCATCTCCATATAGAGTTTCACCTGACACACACTCACACATGCGCGGCTACCAGTAATGTTAAACCAAGTTCAAACACAGGTAAAAGCTTGTGCAGACATCACAGAATAAATTCATTCACTCATCTGTGCACGTGCTTGTAAAGACATGAGATACTAAATGATAAGATGGAACTTTATTGATGCCAAAGGAGAAATTGTTGTTGTAATAGACACACCGAAACAATCATATTCCTCCTTGCCAAGTTCGAGAGGCTGAACCCTCAGGTGTTTGGCAAAGACCAAATCAGTTATGATACCTTGTTGCTGACTCAGAAGGCTGGGAGGCATACAGGATGGAAATAACGCTAAATAGACACAGAAGGATCAGCACTCTCAAAATGTGATGAAAAATATCAGCGTTATTCTCAAAGACCACCTCTCACAGTATGTGTGAGGACAGAGGGAACGCAATGTCAATCTGTCCATGCAAGTAGCAAGTATTTCAACAAATTCTGGGCAGACTGCCATTGCGTTTACTATAAATAATCATTTTTGATGATTAGTTGTTGAGTTGTTGACCTCTGACCTTTCATCTTGTGCAACCATCAGGTTGAAATGTCCCCCTTGTACAAACTAATTCATCAGCATTCTGTAATAAGATTTAATACTTTTATTGGAGCACGGCAGCAGAAAATCCCTTGGCTTACTTACTCACTGAAACATTTGAAACATCAGATGTCAAATATATATTTGTTGTCTGATGAGCAGCAGCTGGTTGGTAATCACTGAGGGTTCCTGGCTCGTTTTAAAAAGGGTCACACCCTAAAATATAATAGTAAACAAGGAAGGTAAGCCTGGGGCTGAAACACGTCAATTTTCCTGCTATCATACTACAATTAAAGTATTAAATCTTATTAGTGTGTGCTGATGATTTCATTTGCACATATTGTGATTTTTTTTTTCATCAACACCCATCACACCCTAAAGTCATTTGAGTGTAACATGCAGTTTCTTTTGTTTGAAAATTCCCCTTATGCCAGTGACACTTTCTCTAAAACCACAATTTTCAATTAATAAAATCTTACTTCCTCATCTATCTCTGAACTTGAACAATCTAATTCTGAGACTGCAGATACAAAAATCTAATAAATCTTGACATAATGTAAAAAGCAATATTAATTAAGGATTTCCACTTCATATCTACTGCTTCACGAGATGGAAGCATGTTGCTGGATTGACTATACACCCCTTGCAAGGAGGTTATGTTTTTGGTATGGTTTGTTAATATGTCAGAAGGATTATGGATAAACTGGCCTGATTTTCATGAAACTTGGTGGAAGGGTGTAGCATGCGCCAAGGAAGGACCAACCTGTTCTCATTCCCAGATTGTCAAATACCAATGCCTGTTCCTCTGCGTCTCATTCGTCTGCACAAGAACCCTTTAGCATCTTTATGCAGACCCATCCATGGTAATAATGAACATCCAGAGCAACCGACACATTCTCATCCCAGTTTGTCAATGACCAATACTGCTTTGCCACGTACTTTCGTGTCTCATACTGATGCACAAGATACCCTTCAGTGGCTGTGTGAGACACTGCCAGAAAGCTTTTTTAACACATGATGAACATGCTGACATGGTCAGGTTGGGTAGTTTTAGGCAACTAAAGTACTTGGGCAGGTTTAGTAAAAGACCATGTTTTGGAGTTGAATACGTAACTTACGTACATCACGTTATATTAATGAAGCTGCAAGACAAAAGTCAGGTAATGTGATGTATGTTATAACTTTCCACTTCTCACGTCACCTCCTCCATATGCAGACTTTCTGACTCTTTATGCTACGTCGAAAGCCTGGTGCGTCTCACACAGCTGGGCACAGGTACTTTGAACCATTCTGAGTGGCAGAGGGGCGTGACAAAACATCTGTTTTTTGACAACGTTGGAATGAGAATAGGCTGGAAGAAACCATTACATTTTGGCTGGATACACAAATTATTTTCACTCGCATTAAGATTTCAAGATTGCCACGGCATTTCCCCCTACTCTCTCCCTCCTTGTTTATCCATGTGTTTGGTCTACTGAACAACCTTATGGAAGTCCAACAACAGACCAGGAGGTACACAGGATCTCTCTCCCTCTGTGTAAAACACAATTTCTCTCTCTCTCTCTCACACACACCTACACACACACACACACACACACCTACACACACACACACACACACAGAGCTTTCTTTATCCCCAGTGCTCTGCCACTTCCATTCAATCAAGACCTCAATCAGTAAAACCAATTAACTCAGAGGTCTACCACACTAAAACCCCGAACTATGCTATCCTTCACTTCACCGGCCTGGTATTTTTTTACACACAGAATATACATGAATAAACACAGACAAACACCTACACAAAAGCTCACATCAGTGTTGCCAGCGTCAGTGAGTGCTTTCCTTGCTCCTGGGTCAAGGCCATTAGCTTGGACCACCCTGCTGACTGGACTAACCATGCAACCTGTCACTGAAAATAAATCCAGCAGGGGCCACTATGCAGAAACACCATCCTCCCACACACACACACACACACACACACACACACACACACACACACTCTCAAGCTGAGTCACACATAAAACACACACGAATGCACACTGATGCACAAAAGCAAGCAAGAACTGCAACTTAGTCACAAAAAATGTGCACAAACGATGTGGAGCAGTACTGCAGATAATGACTACGTTTTTCCACATCAGAAATCTCGCTATGGGTGTGTTAGATCAAGAGCTCTGACTGTGAAAGAACCAAAAAATCCTGCACTGCTTATCACTTATTCTTACTTTGTTTCAATATTTCAGACCTTGAAATGCTAATACCTAACCCTAAATTAGGGAAGGAGAATTAAATCATGAAAAAATTTAAGCTATCGCCATTCGGGAGAATGAGTTAAGTATATTGTATTTATACCAAAGTAAAGGAAGAACAAGCAGAGTGAATGCAAAAATCGAAGTAAAACTAGAGGTTCAGAGAATATCCCTAGAAATTTTGATTCTGTAAAACACTTGTTATTCAAGCAAAGTTGAAGGAGGTCTCTTCAAGTTGTGGGTAATGGTGTGTGTTGCTTACCATTAGGATGTCACAAGAACCGATGCTTCTATACCAAGTCAATACCAAAATTCTGAAAACATGATGGTACTCGTTTTTCTACAGAACCCTTGGTGTCAGTGATGCAATTCTTCCGGGCCTGGGTGCATGCGCCCACATGTGTTCCAGTCTACCATTTAATGCCAAAGGAAGAACAAGCTTTGGCAATGACTGAGTGTCAGTGTTGTTATTTTTTAACATTTTTTTATGGCCAAGTCAGACTGCCTGGTTCATAGACTGGGTCTTCAACACTGGGTCTGGGACCCCAAGGGGGTCCTCAGACTTACTGTCAGGGGTCGCCCAAATGAAAAGAAAAAAAAATTAAATATGTCTGAATATGCACATTTATACAAATACACAACTTTGTTGGCAGTCGTGTGTTTGTCTTCGATTGAATCCACACTATACCCACCTACCAAAACACCAAGCAAAGAGCAAAACGTGTTGAAAGATGTCAGAGCGACATAAAGAAAGAAAACATTTTGACTCCTTTTTCTACTTGGTAGGTTTAATATTCAGTTTGGAGCAGTTTGGCTTTATCACAAGTCAGCAATTCTTGCACCGTGTTGTTGTTGTTGTTGTTGTTGGTGTGTGTGTGTGTGTGTGTGTGTGTGTGTGTGTGTGAATTGGTAATAAATCAATATTTGTTTATGAGCGTGTGTAAGTTTTGTATAAACTGTATTACATCGACATGTTTGTCTGCACACAGCCTTGTTAACAAGGCTGTGTGTGTGTGTGTGTGTGTGTGTGTGTGTGTGTGTGGTGTGTGAATTTTAAGATGCTTTAACAGTAAGTGCTTGTGCACTGTGTATGTCAGTATATTTGTACCGATCGAGTGTGTCCGTGTTCAGCGTCTGTGTTCAGCAGTGTGTTTGTGTGTGTGTGTGTCCTTAGTTTTTCTCCTGACTCAGCTGTTTGAGTGATCCAGAGATCAAAGTGCGGAGAGTTAGACGAACACTGCAGTGAAGTTTCAGCAGCTGATGAATAAACATGAGGAAGGACATTTATGCAACGCACACATACACACATCTTTTTAAGAACAGCGGACTGTACATAAACACCACTGCTACGGCACGCACGCTGTGCTGCCTGCTGAATCTCAACATAGGTGCAGGGAGATTAACACAGACACACACACACACACACACACACATAACCTGAAAAGGGTCAACATACTTTAATATACAATATATTCAGTGTCACAATCAGTGCACATTTATACACTTTTTTTAAATGAAAGGTTGAACAAACTTCAACCAGAAACATGGAACACACACTATAGACTTACTGTTTAGTAGATGCTCACAAAACTGATCAACCTGTCAGACAGTAGTGCTGATCAGATATGGATCAAGATACTTGTACTTCATTGCCTGCTTTTCATTTCTTGCTTTAAATGTTTTCAGGAACACATTTTTGAGTCTGTTTAGTTGTAAAACAATAAAATTTGTGACCAGGTTGCCGGTATCCTGGTTCTTGCATCTAGAAGGGAACCCCAGACCGGCAAAAACTCTCATAAGAGTAATAATTTTAACCCAAACTATGATATTTCTAACCATTACCAGTTGTTTTCTGTCTCTAAACATACCCAGATCTTAAACAAAGCATTGTCACGTTATAAAACATTTAGTTTTTACAATGTGCACAGTGAAAACACAATGCATATAAATCTCACGGGAGTTCAACAAATCTAAGGTTCCCTTTAGTCACAACTGTTTAAATACTTGGATAAATACTGTGAATATTACTGTGGCTTGAATAAGGTGTGTATGCTCTACTATTTACCTGTTGATGCATTATTTTGTAAATTATTATATTTTTGTACAAAATCATTCAAGTAAAGTTCTCCCTGAGGAAACACCTTTTATCACTCTTGTGATTATTTCACCTCTTTTTCAGGGGTGTACTGTGTGTGTGTGTGTGTGTGTGTGTGTGTGTGTGTGTGTGTGTGTTTCATTAAGTGGGACTCAGCTCCTGCCTGTTGTGCAGAAAGGGCCAACAGGGTAATCCCGCATTTATGAAAGACACACACACAATGTCCTCACACACCCTCACTTTCTGAAACCCACCCTGGTTGAGCCAACATACACCAGCCAAAGTGAACACACACACACACACACACACATAAATGCACATGCACGTATGAGTGTGTGGAGAAAGCAAACACACATTCATACCCTCCTCTCTGTCTCTGCTCTCCCCATAAGGAGCAGAAGGCTTTGGCAAACACTCCACTGATGGATGGTGATATGGACCTGAACAGCCAATAGCAGGTTAATCTCCAGACAGACCAAACAATGGATGTATTACAGTAGAGAGATAAAAAAAAAAAGAGGGAGAGAAGAAAAAATGAAGAAAGAACAGTGCAGAGAGAGAGACAATAGCAAAACATCTCATTCTAACCTGAAATCTGCAATTGTCTGCATTTTTAAAATGAAACAAAGGTGACTGAGCATGTTGCATTTGTTATAAATAACACTGTGTCTGTTGTATTCATTTTTCAACATTCATAGCTCCTCTCTCTTATATGGAATATATTTGAAAAAGGTGGCCACACTATGCAACTGTGATATTGTACCTTCGACTGTTCGGCAATTTCTTCTTAAATATCAGCCAACATACACAACGACACCAAGATCTAGGACAAGCTAAAATCAGCTCATAATGTCATAATGCAGAGTCATCAAATAAGTCATATTGTGAACACATACACTAAATTTATCAAATTATAATAAGTCACTAAGTCAAGTAAGTACAACCCAACAACCATAATAATCATGATATAAAATCACATTTTGTGAGACAGAGGATTTTCAGGGCTCAACATTATAGATTGTCCCATTAGCATCCCAGGCGCTAATTTGTCATTTTTAGTGCGTAGGTTGCAGCTCAGAGGTTGTTGTTTCCGGGGTACTTTGAAAACATAGATCACAGATGCCAACCAATGGCAGGCTTAAAGCGATATTCCACCCTGCGAGAATAACCCACTCAGTATGTACTCACCAATGTGATGATAAGTGAAGATCTTCAGTACACAAAACAATCCTGGAGTTTTAGGAGAAACAGGGTAGCAGCCTCATCCAGTACAATGGCAGTGAACGGTGACCACGGATGAAATGTTAAAAATAGCACACAAAACAAACACAAAATGTCTCCATCCTGCTTGTGTGGTGTAATCCAAGTGTCCGTGAGCCGCGACATTAAAAATTAAGCGCAAAAGACGCCATTTACGCCATGTTTTTAGCAGAAATG
>JAJHUR010140634.1:1670867-1688197 GCA_027495735.1 Lutjanus campechanus | reverse complement strand
CACACGAGTTTTACAAAGTTAGATTAAATGAAGAGATGCTCAATTATTTCAATTATCCAAAGCTATGTGATACAAACAGACATTTTCAACCTCTTATGCATCTATTTTAGGGATATCAGTTGATCACAGACACAGTATATTTGTGTTGGCTGGCATAAATGTTGGCAGATATGCAAAAAGTAACTGCAGTACTGAAGTTACTGTAAATAATGATACTTCCAGTAAATAGAGCTGTAATGGTCAATTAGTTGTCATCTATTAAATTAATGGCCACCAACTTTGATAAGCAATTATTTGTTTTGAGTCAATAATTAAGAAAAGCTTTCATTTATTTTATTTAACATGACCTGGTTTCTTTCCTCCTCTATGACAGCAAACTGAATATCTCTGGGTTGTGGACAAAACAAGACATTTGAGGACGTCATCTTGAGCTTTGGAAACACTGATCAACAGTTTTCATGATCTCAAGACATTTTATGGAAATAAACTCCTAATCAGTTAATTGGGAAAATAATCATTAGTTGCAGCTTTGCCAGTGACATTTACTTAGATTTAATGTTATGTTTACTGTCACTGTCATCTTTAACTTTAAAATATCTTGCTTCAGGCAAAGCATTATGATATTATGACAACAGTTTGACAACTTCAGGATGTCCGCAAAAAATGTAAGTCATCACATCATATCATGTTTTATGTGATTAATGTTTTGTCAGGAACATTTAAAACAGCTGCTTTGCTTGAATGACGTGTCCTTCCCTCAGCCTACAATCCGAAGTACTGTAGTCAGGTTAAACAGTATTCTTCCAGACAAACAGATGGCTTTACTCTGTAAACCTTTCTAAAACCTTAAGACAAGATCACTGGTGTCAGCCTCAGCAGGTTGTCACGAAATCCAAACAAATGCTGAAAGTCATTCCCAGAGGGATTTTGTTTCTTTCATGTCAGCTGGTTGAAATCTAAGAATATAAGAATCTTTTTCATTTTCTGTATTATTAACCTGCTGATTCAGATTAAAGCGATTGTGTGAGAGAGAAAAGATGACTACAGGTCAAACTGTCATGAAATCTGATCTGGACGTTCATCGTTCCCAGAGGGGGATTTTCAACAACACTCTTTTCATCACTTTTGCACCTAACAATGGAAAGAACCGCTGGACAAACAATAAACCTACAATCAACATAAACATTATATTAAGTTAAACCAGTGGTTCACAAACATTTTCTGGCATGCCCCCCTTCGGAAGCCAGAAAAAAGTTCACGCACCCCCAGCCCACAGTTATTATCAGTCATTAACAATAACTGGGGAAGCAACTTATATAGAGGGGTCCCATTTGAATATTAGTGAAATAAAGGTTAGTATGAGATATTTATTTGTCTACAGAAATCAGGGGAGGGGAGGCCCAGTTTGAGAACCACTGGGTATTTCTGGGTGGGTGTGGACATGGAAATGACTACAGCTAACGGGTCGGTTCTGGTTCTCAGCTTTACAGGTGCAGGCAGGGGAAGGTTGGCAAAACTGACCCTGTGCAGGACTCTGGTTTGAGCAACTGAACACTCCACCTCTGGCTGTAGCGCACTTTCTCCCTCCCTCCCAGTCCCTCATACTACACCAAAAGCCAAGTGTGTCTCATACAGCCACGGATAGGTTTACATTCAAGTCCTGTGGTGGCCCAGTTTCAGCTGCATACCCTCCACATCTGAGGCACCAACGGGCGGTCACGCACCTTCTGGTGTTTCCCATGGGAGCTAGTTTTAGAAAAGAATACGAACAGTAGTCTATGGCAAGAGACAAATTATTTTTCATACAGGATCAAACATTAATTTGTCTCTTGCCATAGACTATAGTTCAGATTTTTCTGAAGTTAGGTCCCATGATGGTCCACCTGAGGGGGCGTGACTTCACCCCTCTGTGTATCACTTGTATTATGACTTAGTGCACATCTGTTTCTTTTATCAACAAAGGACTAATGTCTTTCAAGTAATCTGCGAAATTTTTTGCCCCAAGTCTCCCCTAACACGTCTCTCTCTCCCTCTGTGTGTGTGCGTGCGTGCGTGCGTATAGAGAAGGTCTCCAGCAGGTCAGCTCACCTGTAGTCACAGTGTAGATCCGGAGCTCCGGGAGCTGCTCCTCACTCACACGGGCAGAAACAGGCGCAGGGAGGCCGCTGACCTCTCCGTACACCCCGGTGATCTGTCCGTGGTCCATCTGTGTCCGGTGCCACAAACACACAGCTCACATTTACCAACTTGTCACTCTTGGTCAACAGCAGCAGCTCAGACACAAGTGCTAACTCATGCCATCAAACAGAAACGTTACACCGTGTCCCGTTAGCAGCCGCCCGTCAGGCTCGGTGTTACCTCAGCTCCGTTCATGAATTTATCCTCATCAGTCTGTCAATGATTTTATCGCCTCCCCTGGACTTGATTCAACATTTCACAACAATGATTTTCACTCTTTCACTCCACCTGCGCCTCCATGTTGAATTCATGAATGGGCGATACCACGTTGTTTCCGTTTGGAGGGGTGCAGTGGAGGAAGTGGCCGCAGAGGGGCAGTAGACGATTAGTCCTGGTGAAATGGTGGCACTCACATTCATTCTAATGTAATTCTTACTATTTAATTACCAGCAATTTAACATACGTTTCTCGTGCCCTCGTTCCCAAAACCTTTTTTTCTCCTCTGTGTGTTCAAACTGAACCTTCTGCTCATTTCAGCCAGTGTGCTGGGGGAAAGGATCTTCTAAGTCATTATAATGAGAAATTTCCTCATCATTTTAATAAAGTTTTGAGATACGAAGTCATTATTTTAAGAAAGTTTCTCTTTTTGATAAAGTTTCTCATTATTTTGGGATGTTAACTTATTTTTGACAAGTTTCTCCTCATGACTTACTGAATCATTTTTTTCCATCACACTGGCAGAAACGAGCTTCGACAGTTAAAAAGATTTTAAATTGTTTTAAATGTCTGTAATTCACTGTTAAACCTTTCAAACTGCAGCTGCATTTCATTACGAAATTGTCCAAATTTACAGAGTTTTGTAAAAAGAATAGTCCATACAAAAATCATGTCATATCTGTGCCTCAGTAAAGTATTGACCTTTTATCTAAATTATTGTATTAATTTGATTACTTTCTATCCTAAGTAACTATCCATTTGTCTTCACAATGTGTATTAACTGATCCCTTTCCCCAAAATCTACTCTTTCCAGGACAGAATCAAGTACATCCATCTCATTTAAGAACATTCTGGGACTACAAAAGAGACAACCAAAGTGCTCATATAATCTTTATTTCATTTGATCCATCTTCTGTGCATGTGCTGCAACACCAGAACCACTGAAGAGACAGTTTGGTGAGACTGAATATGGGAGGCCAAAGGGAACTGTGAGGTGATGAGGAGTTACTGAAATTTATAGGCAGCCGTTAAGTGTGCTTTTAACATTCATTATAATCAAAAAACACTAATAAAATGTTTATCTTGCTGCCACAATCAGGAGCACACTTAATTTTAGATGCTAACCTGCACCAGCACCACCAAACTCTTCTGATCAGCAGCTCTGGTTGGTGAACTGTGTGTTTTCCGCTCCATCAATCATTGAAATGCATCTAATGATTCAAGTACACATCTTACCATAAATCCCTTTATACAGTCTATCTGCAATACATACACATGGATAGACTGTATGACCCACCAACCCAAAATAAAAATATACATGGAAAAAAAAAACTAGAAATTCTTCGTCATCCCATAATTGTGTCTGTAAACAGTTCTCTGCATTTTTAAATTTCTTAAAAATCACACAGTACTGCTTCTGTTTTAATAAATTAGAAAGTAAAATACAATTATCCACCAGAAATGGTTAAAACGTATTTTTCCTCTCAAAAAATATTAATATAAAGATGACAATATTAACTCTTTGATTTCATGTTTTAATTAGGCATCTTCTTGTTTATTTATATGGTTTTGTGTTTTATTTCATGATGTTAAATAAAATTCCAAATAAAACACACTCTCAAGCAAAACACCACACACATATTCTTTTAGGTTGCATTGTTTTGTAATGTCAGTTTTATGGTTTGGCAGCCGAAGGAGTCAGACTGTGTGGATAAACGCAGGACGACAGAGGGGAGGAGGGAGGAATCATCGGCCCAGAGGAGAGGAGAGTTTGTCCAGAATACTTACGTGGCTCTTTTTTTGCTTTTTGTTTCAGAAGTGGATGCTTGAACATTAAGATTCAGAGATTAAGCAGGACTGGTTATGTCCCAACAGAAATTTGGATTAAAAAGACTTGACTGTCAAGCCACAGAGCAGCTGTTCAAGCTGACCCATCAGCACCAAAGAGGGTTTTTCAGTGAGTGTAACATGGAAGGCCTCCACAGATCTCAAATGTACCATAAAGCTTTAAAAATAATACTTTACATTCTCTATTTTTATTGATAAAATGAATAAAAGTCCTTCTTGATGTCTTGTGTGAACAGAGAATTTACTCTCCCGTGTAATGAAGTTGCTTTAATCCCACATGAAAAAAGTTTAGCGTTGTTTTACAGTTGGTGTCCAAGTGAAAAGCACACGCCTGCCAGGAGGAGTAGTAAAATAGCTCCTTAGCCAGATTGCTTTTGTCTGTGGGAGCTAAGAATACATGTTGGCCATCTTGAATTTTGGAGAATTAATTTGCAGGTGAAGAGCACAAGTGGGAAAAAAAAGCCCTGTTAAGAGTTTGTTGAGTCTTTGTGTGTCTGAAAGCTGAAGGCATCTTTTTGTATCCGTCTCAATACAGCCCAGGGAGTTCCTCGCATACTCGTCCATTCACTCCATCCTCGTCCTTCTCTCACATAACGTCGGCACGTTTGTCCCTGACTTTGCTCCTCTGTTTAGTCCTGGCCTTGAAGGCAGCTGAGTTGAAAAGATGCTGTCAAAGGAAATAAGATAAAGAGATGATTGCAACCATATTTATACTTCTCAGGCTGCAATCACACAAACATCACATGACTTTTATTTTGTGGCATTTGTAGATGAATTTCCATTGTGGGAGCAGCTCACGAGGACGCAGCACACATACAAGACGGGGAGAGGAATCCTGAAAAATCGCACTCCAGAGCTGAAACTCCCAATTATTTTTAGGTTTAGTCGTTTAGCCAATGAAATGGCAAAACGTTATAAAAATGGTCATCATAATGTGCCAAAGTTACATCTTCAATTGCCAGCTGTCCAGCCAAGAGTACAAAACACAAAAACTCTTCATTTACTATCAGCTGAAACCAGCAAATGTTTGACATTTAGCTTCAAAATTGACTGTTTAAATGACATTTAATAGATAGATATCAAAATAGTTGGCAACTAATTTTCTTCTGATCCCCTAATCAATTATTTGACTAATTGCTGCAGTTGAAGGACAGAAGAGGAGCTGTTACCTTCTCAAACCGAGAGATCTTGTTGCCTCTGACGGTAGCGTCCAGGATGAGAGGAGGGCCAAGGCCAAAGATGTCTCTCAGTAGTGGGTTGAACTGCACCAAAAAAAAAAAAGAAAGCAAAAACACACACCAAAATGATCGTAAGCATTAGCACTACTGGTCACATTTTGCAGTACAAGTGCCACTTTGCTAAAACACTGGATGTCTCATTTTAGAGTGTTTGTGCATTATTGTTCAGCTCATTTATACACAATGAATCTAACTGCAACGCAGTGGGATTCGCCCACACTACAGTATGTGGTGCATGTGTAGGTGTGTTCATTGTTTGTGTTTTACAGTTGCCCGCTGCTGAAATTGTCTCTACAGGGAAATACCAGGATTCCTACTCAGCTTTGGATGTTTGTTTACTGATGTCCATGCCAGAGCAGAAGACAACAACAACAACTAGTATCACCCTCTACGAGTAACACGAAAAATATGTAAAACAAATGCAACTACATGACACTGCTGACCAGGTACAGACCTGCCAACCTTGGGAAAATACTTTGAGTACCCACAATAGTGTAAACACATGGTTATTTGCTATATCATCAAGTTGTTCAACAGAAAAATTGGCTATGAAGAAATCAAATACAATCATGAAACCGTCGACACAATCACATCCCTCCTTACGTACTGTAGTTGAAAACACAGTTCACACCTAAATCGAAAATACACATTTTTCCTCTGACCTCCTAGGAACTACTTTCTTTCTGCAGTAAAAGCTACTGGAATTATTTTAGAATCTATCTTACATAAATCTGCTCACAACAAAGTCTCTGGATTATAACTGCACCATGATTTTTAGAAAGAGACACTGGTTTTGAATTTTTCAAAAGTATTTTTTGGTGCTTTTAGCCGCACAGGACTTGTGCCATATAGTACAATTATATTGGAAAGAGGACATCTTGTTCATGTCACTAATTCAGTGTCAACATCAAAAGTTAATGAAAAATATAAATAGGGATAGTTAGTATAATAATATAGATTTACTTTGATACTCTTGAGTATATTTTGCTGCAAACACTTAACACTATAAGCAACTAAAACCACCAATGAGAAGCCTGACTATATCTATATGGTTATTCTTAATGACTACCACTGGGTTGGACTTGAAATCTGATCAAATGAGCCCGTGTTTACATTTCCCCAGGCAAAGGTATGTTAGCCAGTTAAAAAACAACAGGAGGAGATTTTTCTTTAGCTAAATTTATTTTTGATGTTATATTATGTGGTTATGTAACAGGAAACTTTTGTCCACAGTGGACTCCAAAACACAACAAAATATTCCTTGTAGTTGCTGTAAGTGAGATTTTGAATGCAGGACTTGTAGTATGTAATGGAGTAATATGAAGTAACTGCTACACAAAATGTGTACAGGTTGGAAGGTTTGAAGGTGCAAGTGACAGAAAATTAGCGGGCTACGAACGAGTCCGTCAAATAACTATTTCTTTTGAAGTAGACTGGCTTCAGTGCGTTTCCTGACCTGTAGATGGTGTCTGACTCCAGACTCCAGGATCTCTTTGAAGGCATCGTAGATTCTTCTCCTCATCCAGCTGTCGATGTAAACGCTCTCCACTCCAAACCTGATCGTCTCCTCGGTGAAGTCTTCATTCTGGACGTCGCAAAGTCAAAACAAGTGATGTGGAAAAAAGAATATAGCCTTCAATAAAAATCAGGGTGGGTGAGCACGACTCAGAAATTAGACCAGTTCTTCAGTGACTGAAGAAAAATCAAAGGGCCACTTCACAATAAATCTAACCTTGTAGCTGCTTTATAAACGGTTTATAATTAAGTTATTAATTAGGTTGTTTTCATACATTGATGTGGACTCACTATTTGACAAGATACAGTTATTGCTTACTACCAATTATTATTACCAATGAGTTACTACCATTTATAACTGACAAAAGGAGGCTTATTGTAAAGTGTAAAATGATGCACGCTTAAAATGTCAAGGTAAACAATATTGCCAAAGCCTTGTTGCATGAATTGGGTAATTTAACATGTTAATTTGATATGCCAAATGAAGCTTTGTGACTATTAAGATATGTAGACGGTGGTTAAATGGTATTATCAAATATCTGAAGCTGACAGGTATAAAGGCTGCTGATGGCGAAGACAAAGCAAGCTAAGTAAACGAAAAAAGCACTACAAAAATCTGGCTCACTATTTGGCAAGCAACAGGTCACAGTTTCCCTTTTTATCTGATGTTGTGTAAAAGCTTATTCATTATTTATAAAGTGTTTACAACCTAATTAATAACCCAATTTAAAACCATTTATGAAGAGTAGTCTTATTTGAAAGTGGTACCAAAGTCATTATTAACAACTATGGCTGCTGCTACAAAACATACCTCTATGTAATGTAGCACCTCTCTGAAGATGGAGCGCTGTTTTCGCCTGTCGTTCTTAGCTCTGTGCTTGTTGCCGTCTGTGGCTAAACTCTTCAGGCACTGACACAGGCTTTCACTGTCCTCCACCTCGAAGTCCTGCACACAGCAGAGACGTAATTGGACATAGAACATTAAAAACAGAAACACCCTTTACCAGGAGATATGGGTGTAATGGTAAAATAAGTAAACATAGCTTTTAAATGAGCCTGATCCAAAAGGTACACTATTTTCCACGCGTGTTTACCTCGTCTATATCTCGTCCAAGCTCCACCAGCAGGGCGATGGTCTCTCCAACTGCGATCCTGTAGTTGACATCACTACTCTGAAGACACGCCTGCAGTTTGGGGAGGTGACTACAGGGAGGGTGACAGAGGCAGACAATCAGTATTGGTTACATTATTCTTATTATTATTGAATTAAATTAAATGAAGAATAAAAAACATCACAAAACATTACTATGAAGATGTTTACTCTTTATTCCACACTGAGTCAGATTTTTATTTTGAACACAGATTGTTTACTCACAGGTCGAGCAGCACAGTCAGTCTAGAAGCAGGACAGAGGGTGACCAGCAGCGACCAGGCCTGCAAGGCAGCACTGTGGAGGCCTGAGCTGCCGGGTTTGGGTGTGGGCAGTGTTCCCTCTCTGTTTGGGTAGGAAGACATGAACACGTTCTCCAAAAGGGCCAACGATTTGATCAAGTCCTGAGATGTCGTTGGTGATGTTAAGAGGAAAAAGAGAGAAAACATAATGAGGGATGAGAGGGACAAACTGTTGATGGTAAATACAACATGCCATGTCATTATGTAATATCTCAGATATCAACACACACTAGTGCTTCGTATTTTAGATTTTATCAGGGAAATTTTTCAGAAGCCTTTTGTTTCTTGATATATTTTAGTTTATACATCACATGTGGAGGTAACAAAAGGTAAACTGAAACTAGTCTTGAGCGTCATGATGGATTCAGCCACTGAGAGCAAGTTGTTCTCACCTCTCCGTCTTCAGCAGCAGAGACGTAACAGCACATCCCCAAAGCTCTGGCACACTGATGGAGACATGCATGAAGAGTCAAATAACCAATAATTTAAATGCACAGTATGCCATCCCTCTTAAACAACCACAACTGCCAAAGAAAATCTATCTGACATGACTCAAGTAGAAATCAAGTTCAAAGATGAGGTAATGCACATGTGTCAAACTTAAGGCCCGCGGGCCAAATGCAGCCCGCCCGTTAATTTTATGTGGCTCACAAGAAGTTGCAAAAAATATCATTTGCATCATACAAGCCTAAACTGCATTTAGTAGCTAGAAGCATCTCATTAGGACACGCATATGTTTCGTTTTTGGCATCAAGGAGCTGCCACTGTAAATTTCCTCCGTTTTCTCTCTCCTCCTGTCTCTGTCTGCACCGCTCTTACTGGATGCCTGCTTCCGCACTCACACAAAACAAGCGCTCCCTCCTCCCTCTGTGTCACCACGTCATTTCATCAGAACAGACCGCAATGAAAACAGCGACAGAAGTAACATTATATTGCGTTGCACCACCAAACTTTCATAATGTGCAAATGTAGAACAAGTTTGGAGTTTTGCAAATCATTTATGTAAAACGTGTCTGACAGCAGAGAACAGAGACAGGAGTCTGAACCACAGAGACGTCATGTGACTGTGAGAGCAGGAAACACGGAGCATCACTGTTCCTCCTCACTGATCAGAACTGCAGCACTCTTCATATGAAACAGAGCATCTGATCACCTTACTGCAAAAATACTCATATTTTAAAGTTTTTGCAATTTTTGCTATTGGAGCTTATTATAATTGTTAGAAAAATCAATATTAATCAAATGCAGAGGCAATTATGTGATATAGATACAATTGTATTGTCTTACATTTACAACTGGCCCTTTGAGGGCAAACCTAACGCTGATGTGGCCCAAGATGAAATTGAGTTTGACACCCCTGAGGTAATGAATTCAATTTTTATTCACGTTACATTTAGTCAGATTCGACTAAGACTTCCTTCCTCACTCTCTGACGCGTCATCTGGCTTAAAACCCGACATAAGAACACATATGACCATTGTATTAATGTTTCTTTTTTTTTTAAATGACCTACCCAACTTTAGAATTGTTTGTTAATGTTTTAAGGTCAGAAGAATTCCAACGTGGTAAATAGCCTGAGTTTGACAACAGCTGGGCAACTATTGGGACAAAAAAGGAAAACTGGAAAATGGCTGTATAATGTGTATTTCTAGGCACATCTCTGTCCAATTGTTTCTCCAGACAGAGTTTCCGACCCTGAGAGTCCAAAATGGCTGTAGTTAATGTCACACTGTACTGTCCTGTTTTTTTTTCCACATCTGATGCTGTGTGCAGAAAACAGCAGCTGACAAGTGCATGAAGATACTTAAAACATAAAAGCTAAAATCTTGGCAGGCTGAGAAATGCTCCTTAAGCAGATATTCCACTTTTAAATGGGATTTGCTTAAAATCAGAACCAGAGAATGTGTCATATTTTTAAGTGGACTTTTCCTTTAATGTTGTCAACTGAATGTCTGAGTGATGACTCACTGGACTATTAGACAACAATAGAGGTGAGTGTGAGGTCAGCTGAGTGGATGAAATGCACTCAATGAACTCTCAGCTGAACCAGATGTTTTTGGATTTGTTACTGTTGACCTGTAACTACTATTGTTATATTTCTGACTCAGTTTTAAGCTGCAGTCCATTTGACCGATTTTTGATCTAACATTCACACGTGCGTATGTACGAGCTGACGTGCATTTCATGATTCATTTTCTGCCCTTTTTCTCCAGGAGTTCCTGTGTGTTAAAGGTAATTCCATACCATCCCAAAGTTTTTCAGATATCAGAAGGTTTACGTGATTACTCACACTCTGGCGGGCTACTATGCTGGCACTGCTGTCGATCATAATGGCGGTGAGGATGGGGCGAAGCATCTTGAAGCCCTCCTCTGCCTCGTCTCCACCCCCCAGCTGGATACACAGCAGAGCGAACACTGTGGCTGCTGCTGCCTGCTCCTCCCCGCTGCCTGGAGGGAACAGAAAGTTAAATTTTTATTTTTTTTTAAATCAACAACTGCAGTTGATTTTGACTGTGTTTCTGATCCATCCCGAGAAACAGGATTACACATTCTCTGCACTAGCACTTGAGGGAAGACAAAACTTTTATGAAATCGACAAATGTCTTTGGCAAGTCTAAAGAAAGCCCCTCAGAAATATACCTAAACCTACTACAAGGAGTTTATAACTGGTTATGAAACAGCCCCAATTACTGATAATACTGATGCCTCGAAATGACCTACATAAGCAAACAAGACCATGAGTGAAAACATCGGCTTTATCTACATAGTTATTCTTAATGCCTGCCACCAGGTCAGATTCCCCTCAAAATCAGATGAACATCACGACGCGCTGATCAGAAAAGCCCATGTTTACTTTTTCATTTCACAGTGAGTAGGATCTTAGTCAGTGCTGTTGACTTATTATTATAAAGACATAACACGACTGGGAATGTTGATAACTTTTGCTTTCTCAACAAAATTACTGTTATCGAGCAACAGAATCTGTTAGTTGTAACCTGAGTGTATAAATGGTTAAAACAAAGTTTACTTTGTTTCACTATCATCATGTCACAGTTAATTTTACATAGCCACAAATAGATAAATTACTTCATTGTACTGCCTCCTGTAAAACGCTGTGTTTAAAAAAGAAAAAAACAGCTTTAAAAATAAACCGTCTTTCTATCATTCGTTTCTAAAACAAATCGACATACTGGCCAACTCAAGATCTTTACGACAGTGAAAAAATAGATTTTTTTTCCCCGCAGGAGCCTCCAAAATCAACATAAAATATAGTTCCTTGTAGCTGTGTTACCAAATAGTGGAATATCTGTCTCATCTTACCCTTCTTAAGGCTCCTTTCCAAGCTGTCACTGATGGTGAGGCGTCTCTCTATCAGGAAGTCATACAGCACTTTGGAGGAGAAGGCCTGTCGCAAGGACTCGAGACCTGCTAGACGTGTCTTAGTGCTGAGAGAAAGACACAAACACAGACAAGGAGAGACGACAGGATTTTTAGTAACATCATTTCCTGCAATATCTACTACACTACTACTATACTAATAACCTCACCTCTTATCCATCACGTTATCTATACACTGCTTGAGCTTGTCTTCTGTTTCCTCTTGTGCAGTCTGTTCGTCCACCTGCTCCCCTCCTGTGTTTGGACAGTCACACACAGGATTTTGTTAACTACAGGAAAGTTTAATGGGTTTCACTGTCACGACACAGAAA
The DNA here is from genome assembly GCA_027495735.1 of Lutjanus campechanus. Taxonomy (NCBI): domain Eukaryota; kingdom Metazoa; phylum Chordata; class Actinopteri; order Lutjaniformes; family Lutjanidae; genus Lutjanus; species Lutjanus campechanus. The sequence goes on along the minus strand of JAJHUR010140634.1, from coordinate 1,676,040 downwards.
AAGTTGCTTATAGGAATCAAAATGCACTATTAAATATTGGCTGTTTATTTCCTTTAGTATATGTCAGCAGGACCTTGGCCAGTATCCAAAACAAACACGATTCTATAGAGCATGTGTATACATTATCTGCATTTACAAACCTGTGCCCTCCTCCACCACAGAGGTGCTCTCGCTGGCACTGCTGTAGTGGCTGAGAACATCAGACATCAGCTCATCGTCACTGGCACCTGACTCTCCCTTCACCCCATTCTTCATACCTAGAAAGACAGATGTTTAAACAATTAGACGATGGAAGAATGAAGGGGGAAGAAGGGATATGAAGACAGAGGTGGGGGAAAAAAAGAAGAGGGCAAGGGGTGTGTTTTATATTTGCATGAATAACAAAACTCACACTTGGAGACTCAGTTAACACACAAGCTTTGATGATATGGGTTATGACAAAGGAAATAAACGTGAATGAATCATAATATGAGTTAACAAACAAGTCTGAATGCTGTTTTCAGTGGCAGCCTGCTGCATGACTGTTGCTGGGTGAAGGTGAATTAAAATTAACAGATCTAGACAATGCTGAGCATCTTGATCATGACAGGTATGGTGAGGACTGACAAGCTCACAGCAGTTGTTTGGGCAGTGTCAGAGTACCAAAAAAAAGCTTGTACGAGCAGGAAATAATGAGCAACACTTGGACAAAAGTTTCCAAACTAGGAGGCACAACGTTGTTGGGCAACAACAGTTACATCCTCACTTTACTGTCCAAAATGTTGGTTAGTTCTGTACTGCCTTTTCCTGCAGGCTGCAATACACGGGAGTGAACAAAATACCTTTTCAAAAGCTTGCTCAGTTGGTCAGTTTTTGGTGATGAGAGACTCAACTTTGGGACCACAGTCTAGTAATAGAGCTGCAACGATTAATTGATTATTAAATTAATCCCCACCTATTTTCATAGTCGATTTATCAGTTTGAGCCTTTTTTTTTTAAGAAAAAATGTTCAAATTCTCTGATTTCAGCCTCTTAAATGTATTTTTTTCTGACTTCATTACTCTGCTATGACTGTAATTGTGCTTTGACAACACATGAAATGTCATGCTAATAAAGCTGACTGAATAGAAAATTTAACTGCAATTGACTCAAATTCTATGAGCCAGCTATGATCACTACAAAATGCAACAGCTGGATAAATGTGAAAGTGAAATAAAAATACCAACAAGAAGCATCCCAAAATTAACCAGAATTTGGCTGGAGGCCATACCCCAGCAGCAGAGTGACTAATAGCAGGTTTAGGGAAGCTGACTGTGGGCTTACACTGCTCAGCTGTCTTTCTGTGTCAGTAACTGTACACCAGCAGAGTTGTTCTTAGGTACAGACACACACCAACACACTCAGACCCACACACAATCTTCAGTATGTCACTGTCATGTTTGATCATCAATCTCACCCACACAGGAGCTGTTGTTCTCTTAAATAAAGCCAGGAAATACCAGAGACCGGAAGTTTTTATTATTGTTGTTTTTATTAGTAGCGGACAGTAAATAGTGATTTTTTTATGATTCAACACAGCTCTGGCCTGCATGTATGAGGAGGAGTGGAACAGTTTGTTAGACTGGGCCTGAACAGAACAGTGGGTAAGAGCCAGGCGAGCTAAGCTAAGCTAACCCTCAGGTTCCTGCTGGCTCAGGATTTTCTACTGTTGGTGGGATTACTGCAGACCAGAGTGGCCATTCATTTATTCATTCATTCAGTGTGTACGATCCAGAATGGTCAGACTGTGTGTGTGTGAGAGAGTGTGTGTGCATGTGCTCATTTTCAGGTCAACCAGGACAGTCCAGGTAACCCAGGGGTCACTGGTATTGTTGCAGCAAGGCAATATGGAAGTTGAAGTTGTGAGTTGCTTTGTCAGTTACATTTAGTTACTGTTTCATATGATTAATTGTAGACTGCCTGCAACAGTAGCAAATTCTGTTCATTCCACTTTGCTTTAGGTATGAGCTCAGTGCCTACCACACCTGTACAATACGTATAACAACTCTAGCAACACATTTTCTGATAACATTCAGCTGTTTCCACCTGTGCTCAGGTAATGAGAAAATTCCAAAGAATGCAGTTGCAGCTAAATGAGTAATATGATCCTGGACTGTATCTGAGCTCTCATGTTGTGTAAAGTAAGTAAACTGGGTTAAAGTTCATCCATTTGACTTGAGCCAACCAAATAGTAGAGTCGGCAATCTGCTATTCTGCCCTTTCTTTATAAAGAAACTGTAAAATGGAAGTATTCAGGCTGGTAGTTATCTTCATCCACAAGCTGCTGATTTTCTGCTGTGGCTGACAAATATATGACTATGCAGCAGACTGTCATTTGAAAGGCTCTTCTCTATTCTTCAGAAATTCCTACTACCTGGCAAAATTGTGACAACAGCAATAACATTTGTTAAACCTAATTTTTGGGCATTGTGGCTTTATGCTCTGTACATCTTTCTGCAGGCTGCTGCTTGTGAACTATTTCAGTTGAGCTTAATGAATAACAGCTGGATAATTTCTCAACGACATAACTGTTCTGTAAATAATAATGACACAACAGGTTTAGGCCGTGTTCCTATTAATAGCTACCTTTTCATACACGTCACTGTAAAACACACTCAGTTGTAAAACCGGGCGTGTAAGTGCTCGTAGTGATGAGTTGGCAATCCAAAGTGAAACCTCTATTGCTACATGGAAATCATAAAAGTTGCCGTTTCTGGCCGACAGAAAGCCGACATCTGGGGGATAAAAAGCCTTTTGTCAGAGTAAAATATCCAGATACTGAGATTGCAATATGAGTCACAATTTCAGATTATTTTCACTGAAAAAATATAAAAATGATGATGTCATTTTTGCATGGGTCCAAATAAGCATGTGACCTTACATCTGGATGCAGTTTAGTTATTGTATTTGGCCACAATATGATTTTGATAATTTTTTGCTTAATTGTACAGCCCTACTTTGCAGTCACTATGGTTGTAAGAAAACATCAACACTTGAGTCTCACAATATTCAGTTTTGTGATACTGTATCGATTAATGGTATTGTGATATTGTGATGCATCAACAGATTCATGGCAATGGTTAATTTTGTGTTGTGTTTAAACCCCCGACTGCTAAATAGCAGTGTTGTTATCTTCACTGTTCTTATTGCATAAAAAAGTAAACTTTTAGCTCACGTTATGCATGGTTGTGTGTTCTTTACACTATGTCAGTATTCTTAAAATTTGATTGAAGAAACAGCAATATATCACAGCATCACAATATATTGAATTGTAAGCGCTGTGTTGCGATACACATCGTACACAGATTGTTGCCAATACACAGGCCGAGCAGTCATAGTTCTTTCAAACAAGATACAAGTTGAAAACTTCAGGAATTTCCTTACTAAAGATTTAGGAATTTCATTAATAAAACTTAAATTTAATTAATATGGCTAAACAAACACTAGTAAATATTATATATATAGTAGATCTTCAACTATTTTTCAATTGTGGTTGTAGTAGTCAGTGATTGTGCAGCCATCTGTGCAGCCTAAACAAGCACAGGGAAAACATTCAAAATCTGATCATCTTCTTTAATTTCCAAAAAAAAACAAAACAACAAAAACTGGTGGGACAATATGCTGCCGTCTGTTTACATGAAATTCAGGCACTCTAGTCTTTAATGGTTAAACATATTTATTCATTCAACTGAGTGATAACGTCATACGAAAACCAGCTTTTCATCATTGCAAGATAAACCTGAATGCAGCTCTGACAACCTGCTTCCTGCCAAAGTGATATTCTGATTTCTTTGACAGAAAAGCCTGCAGGCTCTGCCGCTCACAAAGCTACGGTTCACAAAAGAGATAACCTGCCCTGCGATCCTGTATCAGTCAGTAATTTCCCAGTCATCATCCTTGAACCCCCAGCCCCTGCACAGGCTACTCCCCCCGCAGCTACACCTTCCCACGCAGGCCTGCCCACACACAGCACTCTTATGGTAAGTGTGAGCTCCCTGCCACGACTCACGTGTCATCTCCATTTGCTATTTTATGCTTACATAGCAATCACTCGCACAGCTCCAGTCAGTCAGTCGGTCCCTATGGTAGACAAGAGGCTCTGCTAATGGACAAATCAGAGCTCTGAGTTAAAGGGGTGGGAGTTTTTGAGCCCCCTGACATGACCTGGTAGCACAAGCTTTAAATGAACCTGTCTTCTCTTTATAAGCACTTTTCTGACATAACTCACATTTTGACATGATTAATTCTTGTCATTGCTATTTCTTTTTTCAGACTGTAAAGATCCAGTTAACAGCCTTCTGAAACTGCAACAACTCATAGGAGGAGTTTCAATTAATTATATCACTGCCTTGATCTGTTAGTTTGTTTGTGAAACTGTGGGTACAATCGGCATTTAGTAACTTAGATTTACTTCTACTTTAGTAACTTCTTTCTCTCTGCTTTCCTGCTCACATGAGCTGAGTATCAGCGCTTCGGCACAGATCAGAGAAATGACAAAGGCAAAACGGTCTACTGGCAATGGGGAAAGGGGTCAATTGCCTTTGATCGTAGGTGTAGCTGCATTAAAAAAAACTGCATATATGCACTAATATTTGTGTAAAAAAGGTATAACTCATCCAATCAATAAAATGACAATTGTACAAGTATTAAAAGTAAATAAAATCATAGGAGCAGTAAGGCAATGAGGGCTGGGAGAGCCACCAAGAGTTACACTGACATGACATCACATAAATACGAAAGTGAGTCACTCCAGGAAGAAATGACTGCCTGCATCAAACTTTTATGGTGTTAGTGCAGGTAAGAAAATGAGGTTGGATGGTTGGAGAGATTTCAACCAAATTAATACCATGTTGAGAGCGCAAAAGAGATGTGAAGAAGCAACACTAGATGTTAGCAGCCTTTTGTAAGTGAACAGGAGTGGATGAGAAGGTCAGATGGGGATGAACTTCCTTATATAGCCCTGTGATGGTTATCTGTAAAACTGTCATCAATATCAGCATGAAGGTGGGGCATTAATTCATGGTGTTCAAGCGTGACATGCTGTGGTAAAGTCAGCCAGTCAGTCAATACAATATGCAGCCTGGGCAGGTAATATCTGAGGGAAGGGGCAGTTAAAACTTTTCAGTGCAGCTGGACAAAAAAAAAAAAAAAAAAA
>JAJHUR010140634.1:1646392-1666042 GCA_027495735.1 Lutjanus campechanus | reverse complement strand
AAAAAAAAGAATTAATAGAACTGAGGAAAGCCACAATGGGTCTGACTGTGGCGACCCCTAGTGGTAGTAAAATGAAAAATAGTACAATGGCGTATTAGGGCCATTGTAGGTTTAAAAAAAAAAAAAAGAAAGAAAATGAAATTTGAATTACAAATTATTTCAACACATTTGGAGACAGAAATGCATGTAAACATTCTACACAGTGTGGCTTTAAAATTACATTCTTGGTGGGGCTTTGTATTATTTTATAACAACTCTTAACTGCAGGTTTAAACCTCTTTATGGAGAAATTGTATTTAATGTTTACTCCAGCTGTGATTATTTTCTTCCGCTGGTGTTTCCCCACTCTTAATTGAAACACAGAGGTACCACAGCTCTCGCCTGTCAACCAACCCCACCCCGTTTGCTTTCTGACCTATGACTTTTCCATCAGGGCTGAGTATGGGTGTGTGTTGTCTGACGGGGGGGCCGGTGGACACCAGACCGACTCTCTTCCTGGCTGTCTTGGCTTTGATTTGAGGTACGATGATATCAGCGCCGGGGAAATCCTTCGCCTGACGACGACGCTTTCCTGCATGTGAGAAGACGAAGCCATAGAGTTAACACACAGAACAGACTACTGTTTATTCAAAGCTAAAATACAGAGAGACACTGCAACATGCAAAAAATTATTTACATTTGATGAGAATGGTCTTTATCAATGATGCTCTGCTGTTCCTCACTGTTGCACTTGAATGCAACAGACAGTAAGGCTGCAAAGGCAGACTGAGGAGAATTTTTGAGGGAACAAAAGGACACTAAGCTCACTTACTCATTTCAATTTACAAATCACTTTGTTTACATTAGTGTTAGTCTCAACGTTAAACCTGCAATAATTAATATTTTGGACGCTTGGGAGCAGCACATGTACACGACATTGACATATAATCACTTTTTAAGGGTCGTGTCTAGAAGGGAAGCCCAGAGTGATGATTTTAACCAAAATCATGACATTTCTCTAACCCTAACCAAGTGTTTTCTGTCCCTCTATCAACTCAGATTTTAACCACAGCGTTATCACATCATAATATATAATTAGTTTGTACAATGAAGGAACAACATGTACAAAGAGTTTCTTAAATCAAGGGTTCCACTCGAGACACAACCCTTTTTAATTTGAAATGGCAAACTTGTTAGCAAACAGTTGCTTATTTACACACCCATCAGTTGCAGAGCGACATTATTATTCATTTGAAGTCATGTTTCTGACCACCTCCACAAGCGTGGTGGTCTGATGATGAATGTAAATCCAATATTCACTCTCTTTTATCTGTTCTTGGTCACTGTCTGGAGCAGGTGGTGTACATTCTCTTTTCAAAGCCTTTTCACTGAAAACAGTTACCAGCTGCAGCCAAAGACAATGCTATGAGAGGTGAGGGGGAACCGATACAGTAGAGTTGTGACCCAAACAGCTAAATAATGAGCTGAAAATCACCAACCTGCAAATTTGGGTGATAATTCCCTGTACGGACATCACAACGACACCTTTCGCATTACACACTGTTATTTCATACATAAAAATATAGATTATAGACATTCTAAGCAAATGGGCTCACTATTAAGGAAACTGACACTGCTCATAATCTGTTACACTTTTCAAACTCCTGTGTGTCAGACTTGAACATTTCTGATTTAACATGTCGCATCTCAATTAATTCTTGAAAACAAAGCGTAAAAACAGCGATTCACTGTTCTACAGTGGGCTATACGTGTATTTCTTGGATGGTCTCTGCTGGTTGCCTGGTGACTGATCCCAGCATAAAAATATTCCCAATCACAGCCCACGTAAAAACAGCAAATTGTCATTTTTATGTTAATTAGTAAAGTCTGTCTGTCTTCTCATCTAACTCTCATCTTGACAAAAGAGTCGAGACAGAGATTAAAGGATTGTCTACATGTCTTAAAATCACTTGTTTGACCACAGTCTTCTTCAAAAACAACCTGGCTTGGAAAAAATAAAACATTAAATCAAAATATTTCAGAATGAACACTAAAATCTTACCTATGGTCCAGACTAGGGTGGCCTCCACGGGCGTGGTGGTCTCATCTATGTCGTTGCCGTAGAGACAAAGCCCCGCCTCCAGCCGCAGACTGTCCCTGGCGCCCAGACCGGCCAGCTTCACCTCGCTGTTAGCCAGCAGCTTCTCCGTCAGCTCCACCACTCTGGACTGAGGGACGGAAATCTGGGACACAGAGACACAGACCGACTGTAGAGCTCCATCTAAACAGTTTTAATGGAAATGACAAACTGAAAAAAATAATAATAATTTATCACATCAATACTAAAATAAAAACAAAGTTTCTTGAGGCAAAAATATTTTTCAATTAAGATATGTGACTATTAAACATATACATAATGTTTAGTCAGTCTATTTTTGTGAGTCAACTTAGTCTGTGGGAAACAGTGATGGAAAGATGAGCAAAAGTGAAACAAAGAGAACCAAACTCCCACATTCCCTCTGTTAGAGAGAGACCCTCCCACATCCATCCTGCTGTCTACAGAGCTCCAGCACAGCAGGCCAATAGAGAGAAAACAAATGACAAATCCATGCAGTCAACCATTAATCTGAAACCGGGCAGAAGGTTCTTTGCAAAACATTTGTGTTAAACAAGAGATCACATTAAATGACTTAAAACAAAAGGGAAGACTGTAAGGTGACAAAATATTGCATGAACAAACTGAACACAGCTCAGTGTGTTTGATGACATTACGCGTCAAATAATTCAGGAGCAAAAAAAATCACAAGTCATCTATCAGATACAAAGAAACACGAACAATCTTTTACAGTTTCCACTTGTGTTATTAAAGACATATGGTGATTCCTGAGTAGGAGGAAATATTGTGAGTAATTTTATTAGCCACGCTAATGGCTTGGCTCCGTGGATGGCAGTGTTTCCCCGTCCGTATGAATAGACCTTTGTAACAGCAGACATTCTGACATGAAATAGTAGGAAAAACGTAGGCGTTACCAATGATACTAATTAAAGTCCATTCCATTCAGGTCAAACAGAGTCAGGGTGCTGCTATATTCCATGTTGGCTCACTGGAAAGGCTCTGTCCCACTTAAAGCGCCATTCCATTCACCTTAATTAGTATCATCGCTAACACCTGTGTTTACCCAACTATCTGATATCAATATGGCTGCTGTGAAAAAGGTCTATTGTAATAACTTTGGTGACCTCTAAACTTTTCAAGTAGCGCCATCATCAGGTCAAAATATTACTTTGTCCCATAGTTTGGTGTTAATACAAGCACAACTAGCCACATAACATTCCCATCAAAAACACTTTACATGATAGATACGATAAATGAGATCTGGTCATTGAAAGTTTTTCCAAGGTCCCTGGAAAAATCTACAGATGTGTGAAAGTGACTTAAAGTAACCGTTTTTCTTTGTAAAAATAAAAAAATGTGGAGGAAGCAAACAGAGTAAGAGAGATAGAAATGCTGACCTCCACCCCGTCCTCTCCAGTGTATCCACAGCGGGTCACCCTGCAGCCAGGAACACCGAACACAGTGGCCAAGGTGGAGGTCATGAAGGTCAGCTTACTGAGGTCCTCCTTCATCCCCTGCTGGAGCACCTGAGACATGGACGGACCTGACAACACACAACACAACAACAACTGATCAATCTACACAGAGTCAAATAGTCAATTAACACATTCAGTGAGGAAAGATTTTTTTTAACTACAAAAAAATGATGGAAGAAAGAGTGAAAAAGTGCAACAGAAACATGAAATGATGAGAGAAATACTGGCCAGGGCAAAAATGAAAAACTGAAATGATGAAACAAAATTAAATACAGAAAAGATTAAGATAGAGGGACGGAAACAAGAGATGGAGAGAGAGGGAGGGTGGAGGATGGAAGAAGGAAGGAAAGAAGGCAAAGAATGATGGGTGGACATAAGGGAGGAAAGATGACAGAAAGAGAGGACAGAGGGACAAAAGACATGAGAGAGAAAAGGGAGGGAGGAAAGAACAACAAAATAGGGAGGGAGAGGAAAGGAGCAGAGTGAGGAAGAAGAAAGTAAGAGGAAGAATGTTTTACCTTGCAGGGCGATCAGCGATTCATCAAGGAACTCCAGATCTACATCAAAACCTGCAGCTTTGCACTCTGCCAGTCTGGCCTACAGGTAAAATACACACACACACACACAGATCAGGCCCTTTCTATCAGTCTACCAGCTGTCTGTTCACACACACTCTACACACACACTTTACCTTCATCCGAGCAGAGTCCTTGTCGGCGCAGCCAGCGTTTGAGACGACGTAGAGGTAGCCCTGGTCTGTCTTTGTTACTATGAGGTCATCAATAATTCCTCCTTTCTCATTGGTGAAGAGGGTCAATGTGCCCTGAAAGTGAAGGAGGGAAGAGAAAAAGGATGAGTGGGTGAGAATTTGAAGACAAACAGAGACAGTCAAACAGGGGGAGCGGGCGCTCATGTGGACTGACAGCTGCATAATCTCAAGTTCGATGAAACTCTTCATAAAGTCAGTCCAACTATTGATTGTGTGCTCCGGTATAGTTGACGAATAAACAAGCAAACTTGTGAACACTGGTTCTGAAACGAGCCACAACATGAGTGCGTGTCTGTGCGCATGCATGCTTCATACTACGCTCTGGTATTTAAACAAACAGCACTAAACCTCTGAATTTACCAATTTTACAACACAAATGCCCACTTACTTCACTTTGCATTAAAGGTTATACAAACTTCATTTAAAGATTTTGATTGTGACCAAGGAGGTACTGGATCCAATTAAGTATGTGCCAGTGCCAGTCCCAGTCTGGGAGGTCCCTGATCCTGTTCCAGAAGGATCCAGGACAAAAAAAAAAAAAGGATCTTGGTACGAGGGATTTAATTCTGGCATGTTCAAACAGCATTTAACTTTTTGTTCTGTTCTGTGTTTTGTCACATCACAAGCTCAGACATTTTATGGGACATAAAAAACATTTTTGAGTGGAGGGGATCTTTAAGTTAGAATTTAAATGGTTATATGTCAATAATGTGTGTTACAGCTTCCTTCCACTAAGGAGACACAAAAATCAGTAATTGCATATTCAACATGAAACAGTTCAACTCACCTGGTTGTCCTTGAGTTCTGCAATATCTGCAACTACTAGAGACTCCATGAACTTCACCCTGTCTTTTCCATGGACTTTGGTCTGAAAGAAAAAGACAAAGAGGAAGTATTTAAACACTGCAATGGCAGCTCTTTCTGAAGGGTTGTTTCAGGGACCAAAACAAATCTAATTAACTCCTTTTAATTGACAAAGTACTGTATATTACTATAATGATGTATGTGTCCATAAATGTGAGTTTGGGTGTGTGTCCGCCTGTGTTCAGGAGTGCACAGAATGTATCTGCATGTGTGTGAGTTGACACACTCGTCTCACCTGCAGCATGTGGCTGACATCGAAGATGGAGCAGTGCTCTCTGGTGTGCATGTGTGAGGCGATGTGACTGTCTTTGTACTGGACAGGCATACTCCAGCCTGCAAACTCCACCATCTTTCCCCCCTGCTCCTTGTGGAAGTCAAACAGCGGAGTCTTCTTCATGGCAGCCTGAGGAAGTAAAACACTACACTGAGTGCACAAAAAAATAGAAACACAGGGAACACACTTTTTTTCCGAAGCAGCCACTTTGACATAAAATATTAGGTAAACACAGGTGTTACTAATTTATATTGTTGGTAACACCTGTATTTACCAATATCAATATGGCTGTCATGAAAAAGATCTATATAAGAACTACACCTGAAATAGAATGAGTGAATTTTTATGTATTACTTTATTGATTTTATTTAGTATTTATGTATATTACTGAATGATGTTGAGATTATGCATCTTAAAGGTGCTACAATTAGTATTTTGAAATGTAAATATTACCTGTGTTAGAATAAGTGATGGGGTTCTTTTAGTACATGTATAATTGTTATGATACTTAGCTGGATAATCAATGACAATGTTCTGCAAATACCACAGTGCTGAGGGACTTAATAACACATTTTTGTTGAAGATAAAGCCCTGTTTCTAGACTGATCTATCAAATAGTCAAATAGCAGATTGTTCTCTCTGCCCTCACTTCTGACCTTTGAACCAGCCAGTGAAGGGGGTTTATCAGCGCAGCAGCAGAAAGGCATTATGGGACAGAGTGTGTCGGCATGTTACAAAAGACTCAACTGCTTTTTACAGAACTGTTCAAGTCCAAAGTCAGCTATTAATTTGAATGAACAGAGGGAGAGGTTGTTGTTCTGGTGGGTAATACGCACACATACACACACATGGACACACACGTAATGAACTACTACAGATTAGGCTCTCCACGTGGTCAGGACTTTAGTCGTTTTGCCCCTTTTTGCTTTGTGCAACACCACAGATAAATCTTAACTGATACATTATAAGGGACTGATAACTTAGACAAAACTTTGCAGAGAAATCTGTGCAAGATAGGAGAGAAATGTGTGAATCTATTACTGAATGATTGAATGAATGGATCTGGGTAAGGTTCCACTTCGAAGCCTCGCATCCAGTAAGCAGAGGCAGAGACAGTGCTGACAGTAGGCTACTGTAGTCAGTCACTCGTGGTTTTAATAAAATCATCTTGTGCAGCTGAGTGAAGTGAGGCAGGCAGAGGGAGGGAGGAGGACAGTCTGCTGGGACAGATGTACATTATGTCCGCATGAACTGACTGCTGCTGAGACACACTCTGATGTTAGTATAAACGCATTAACACAATAGAGCCAGTGATTCAAATATGATGATGGCCAAAACAGCTCCAACATCAATTCCAGTAGTGTATCTGTAAACTAGAGCCCGACCAATGTATTGTTCATCTGATACTATCTGCCAGATATTGACCTATCACAGCTACATCCGTCTATGTCAGTATTGCCGTATATGCTGTCTGATGTGCACCTTTTTTTTTTTTAACAGAACATAATGCAGATTGCTTTTATTCGTTAGCTTTATTGGCAGCATTTTATGTATATTTGATTTTTTTCTTCATTCAGGTTAAATATATACATATATTTTGCTTTATTTATGTGTTTAATTTATAATTAAGTATAATAATTAGAAGTATCAGTGAAAGTTTAGTGTTTCAGTGCCCTGTAACTAAACTGTGAAATACCCTGTTTTGATTTCATGTCTTTGTCACAAGTGTTACCTACTTTTGAGGAGTCAATGCAAAACGTGTGTTTATATATGTATTCTATATTCTATTAATAAAACACATGAATATCATTCTCCTTAATATCGGTATTGGCATCAGCCAAAAAATATCCACTATCAGTCCAGCCCTTTTACAAACGTTTTATATTTTTACAACGTAAATTTTAAATATGACCGAGGAGCTAAAAAACGTGCCATGAAGTATAAGAATAATTCATATTAAACCATATTAAACCTACTCGTGAGGACAATCAGCCCATTATAGGTCTAAAACCTTTATTCACAAAGAATATATACTAGTTTCACGACAATAAAGTAGGACGATAAAGTCACTGGAAGGTTACAGATACTGTAAAATGGTCGACATTGTTGCAATATTGGAATATTTTGACATAAGAAATGTGGTGAGGTTGATGAAAATTGCTACATTTTGACCGACAGGTACAAAGTCTTCCCAAATAACAAAAGTTCATTTCATTATCTTCAATAACAAAACTCTGTGATTAAGCTGTTTTAAAGAAAAATAATGTAAAAACGCTCTGGATCACTTGTACGTTCACCGTGCACACACTCTTCATGCTCCACTCACCTCTGCACTTGAAGCCTGTCTCTGCTGCTGTTTCCTCCCCGCACATCCCGCTCCAGCGACCCGCAGCAAACCGTCCCTAGAAGCCCGCAACACGAGCCCCGAACTCCCGACCCCGACCATGAACCGAGACCACATCATGCCACCTGAGTCCCCGCTGAAGCCCCGCTAACACACGCTCTCCTCACGGGTAACACTTCCGCTGTGTTACTAAACTCTTTGGACTCCACTCTCTGGAATTTCAGCTCTCCTGGCAAAAACACATGAAACGGCAGCAGCAGAGACTTGTGGGAAATGTAGTTGATGAGGTATTTGCTCTGCAGGATTTTATCCAGTGGCTCAATATTAGACATGTATTAAAAATATTTGCACCATGCCAACACGGATTACCAATATAAATGTATGATGTGTGTGTGTGTGTGTGTGTGTGTGTGTGCGCGCGTGCGTGCGTGCTTGCGTGTGTGTGTGTAGGTGTGTGTGTGAGAGACATTCTACTAACTATTTTGCTGTAGATAAAAATAAAAATCTAATCACTTGAACTATGAAACTGTTTTGTCAATAAACAAATAAACATTTTCTTAAATAATCATTCAAATGAATGAAGCTGACTACTTTTGATGGACCCCCTGGAAGGGTACCATGGACCCCTGGGGGGGTCCCCATACATTTATTTGAGAATCACTAACCTACAGAATCCATTAAGGAACCCAAACTCTTTTCATGTGTATCCCATAATCATGACATTGAAACATTTATTTTCAGACTTTTTGCTTTATGTGGGGTCAAACCTAGTCAGCCTCAGCCAAAAATTTACCAGATTTGCATATTTGGTTCAAACCATGTCTAGACATACTGATTCAGAACCATAACAGGAGGACCATAATAGGACACAACATCTGGAAGTGAAAGAAGCCCATAAATCCTAATTTACAGGTCTGGTAGCTGAAAAGGTCTGAGGCATCCCACGATAGATTCCTGAGAAGACTGTGTGGCAGCTGATTTAAGAACATGTCCTGGAATTAAACAGAATAAAAAAACAAGAATATCATCATTGAAATATGGCGGAGTAGGAAGCAGATGGCCACTTATGGATAACTTATGTATCCTATCTCATTTCATAATTGGTGTATAAAGTAATTAGTTTTTTAATCATATGATTGTTCTGACAGGATGTGATATATCAATGAGATGGGTCAACAGACAAAAGCAGCTAAAAATATATTCTCAACTGCTAATTTACCACGAGTACTTTGCACACTGTATGCTTTTTGTCTTCATTTAAAAGTGTAAAGTGAAAGGAAGCCTCATGATGGGTGTTAAACGGCCTGTGCCTTAGATTGCTGAGTCAACAGGATCCTAACACATTATATTTTTGGAAAACAGCATCTTTACTGTGCAACCAGAAGAACTTTATGCCCTTCTATGTCCTTTATCAAAATCCATATTTAATATTAAAGGTATATTGGACCATATGCTTGTTGTACATGTTTCATTAACAAAGTTTATCTTAATAAATTGGCCCTTCCTAAGTGCTGCCCCTTTTCTCTGTGTTCTAGTAACAGCTGATAACAATCGTTAGCTTTGCTCTGCAGCAAAACACCAGCTAACAATTGATGTAGATTGGCTACATCGTTTGCTAGCATTTTGCTAACATTAGCCAGCTTAAGATGTGATGATATATAAATTGCTTGTACAAGTCACCCAGCAACATTTTTAACCATCTTAAAAATTTGACACATCTGTGTAACAGGAAAGGAGAAAGTTGAGCGAGGTTCCAAAAGGGGGCGGGACTTAGGAAGGGTCCATTGGAATATTGGACTTTTTTCAGTTGCTCTGTTCTTACTGACATCCTACAGAAATCAGAGATTTCATCTTATCTGTCCGTTATTTAGAAAACTAGAAAACAGCATTGATTTTTCAGTTCCTCAAAACTTGAGATGTGATTCATGTTTTTGGTCAGATAAAGTTGCCCATCCGACTGTGTACCCAATGACATTTGTCCATGTGAGTATTTGTGTGTGTGTTTATCCCAGTGTACCCCATCATGCCCTCCACCCAGATCATTGAGTCATCCTTTGGCCTGAGAAACTAATAATACCCCCATGTCTCTGCTGCTATTTTGGTCCTTGAGGGCCTACAGGGTTGGGCGTGTGTGTGAGCATGTTTGGAGGGGGCTCCTTTCTTTCTCTCTCTCTCTCTCTCTCTCTCTCTCTCTCTCTCTCTCTCTCTCTCTCTCTCTCTCTCTCTCTCCCACTCTCTCTCAGGGCAGTTAGGGTGGGCTAAATCAGAACAAGGAGGCACACAAACATACTTAGTCGCGGGGGGCATCCTACAGTTGCTCCATAACACGCATATGCTCACCAGGAGGAGTAGGAGCCCGACGCTAAATCTGGAGTTTCCCCTTTGTTTTTATACATCGAGAACTTTGCTGGAATTTACTTACTCATCGTTGGGATTAAATTTTAATTTGGTTGGATTACTTTTGTCACAGACCAGTGTGGATATTTAATGTAACTCACTGCTGCTCCTGTGGGTGCAGACACATGATTTGGCAATCGAGTGTCTGTATGTGAACAAGAAGAGCAACTGACAAGACAAGAACAAACAAGCAGACACACACGTGGTGTCAGAAGGTAAGTGAAAAGAAGAACAGTGTTTAATAAAACAGGTTTGAGATAAAGCAGCGTTTGCATCTTGAGTACAATCGGGCAGTTAATCATCCATTCATTCACTCAGTTAGTCATTAGAAAGGAGCCTGTCCTGTTCTTTGGCCCTTGATTCAAATTCCAGCAACATTGCGCCTTTATGGGTTTGGCAGCCATCTCTATTAATAGCTCAGATAAATCAGCCAATCATATGACCTGTTTGTTTTCTGATCTGTTTTCTTGCCCCCTCACACGATTCATGCCAACCTACTGCTCTATTTATTACATCTAGTTCCTGTCCTCCTTTCTCTTCCACTTTCAGATGTGACGCACCACATCCTCATCTTTTACCAAGCTGATATTTGTGATTTATCTGAAACAAGATCTTAATAACTGAACTTCTAATAACAAACTAGTTAATCATAGTCTAAGGCCATTTAAAGGGACAGTTCACCCCAAGATCAAAAACAGGCCTACATTGTTTACCTCTGGCCTCTGGTAGTGCTACTTATCCATCCAGATAGTTTAGGAGATATCAGCCATAGAAATGTCTGCCTTTCATGAATATAATTGGAGTCGATGACACTCAGTTTGTGCTGCTAAAAGTGCACAAAAAATGCATTTGAAAAACTCAACAGCAATATTTCTTTCCAGAAATCATGACCCGGGTTATTCAAGATAATCCACAGCAGCAGTTTCATGTGGGAACTGTTTTCTTTCTACCATAGAGAAGATAGGTATTTTTCAATTTGGGGTGAACTACCTCTTCAGGTTATTCAGAGAGTAATGTTTTTGTGAAGACCTGTTGATAATGTTGTCATTGCCAGATATATTTTGTAGATTAATTCATAGGTTATGTGTATTTCTTGGTATCCTTTCAATCACACAACAGCCTGACTGGTGAACATGGTGCTGTTTACTGGCACAAGTCTCAAAGTTTTTTGTTTTTTTTAAAAGTTGCCTCTCATGGCCTTCAGAGACTAATACTGTGAATATATTCAGTGGAAAGACAGTATTGACTCGTGGAATGTTTGAACTACCTGTGGTCCAACTATCTGTTCATCTATTCAGGGGGGCGAGATGTCGAGGCCTCCTTCCTCCCAGACCACCCCTCAGTTCCACAGGGTCAGCGAGAGAGATCTGACTGAGATCGAGCTCCATTCTGTGGACTCCATCAATGACCTCCACCGAACACACCATGAACACAGCCACAAAGGTACACACACACACACACACACACACACACACACACACACACACACACACACACACACATACACGCACACACACCCCATACACAGCCACAAAGTTAGATACGCACACCCTTAACACAGGTGCAGGTACACTGACACACTCTCTCACTCTTTGAACACACTCATGAAGGTACACACACATACACACTCTTTCTCTCTCTTTGAACAAACTCACACAGGTGCACATACACACATCAAACACACCGACAGGTACGCACACATACCAAACAAAGCCACAAAACTACACACATTGATACTGATGGAATCTGCTGTTCATGATTTCAGGGATGAGGCCTCCTCGTCCTGCGTACACACCCCCGTCGAATGGGAATCTCTACACATACGACATGCCAGCTGTCAATCAAAGAGGCCGTCCAGTCAGCAGCAAATGGCAGAGTCGTCTACAGGACATGTTGACACCCAGTTCATCACGTGCCTATGCCTTGGGCTGCGCCATTGTCACTTTACTTCTGATAACAGTGTTACTCATCTTCTACTTTTTGGGTGAGATATCATATTCATTCATTTTCATCCCCCCTCATATTTACGAGATATTTTGTATTTACTGGATCTATGAATTACACTTCACCCAAATAATTTAACGGGATGTCTTAACATTATCATGGTCTTTGCAATTTTCCAGTTAAATTGCTACTTCAAGCTCTGCTATACCATGTAATCATTAGAAACCCCTGTGAATCTGACAGAATTTTGCTTTGTGTAACCCAAGATACACAAATTGAAGATTTTGTATCTGTTTCTCCTCCAGTCCAGCAGGGCGGCACAGTGCGGATGCTGACGGAGGCACTGAGGGAGAAAGAGACTGCAGCCACAGAGCTGTCACTGCTAATCCAAGAACTGCAGGCGCTGAGACACAACCTGACAGCCATGAGAGCAGGGACATGAGGAAGATACGCTCAGAAAAATAAATACACGTTTACATACACACAGATACACTTTTCATATCGGACATGAGGTGTTTTACATGGATCTTCCATGAGGAGGAAACATTTGTCAAAATGTTCTCTGTGTTTGAAGATTAAATGTCACTGATGGAACCATGTCATTAAGAGACGGGAGGTTTCTGAGAACTGTCCCCCTCACTCCCTCCCTGGTGGTCACTACATGAGAATGACTTTTGAATGACCTCAGATAGTTTTTGTTCTGTGACGCTGCTGTGATAAAAGCAGTAGAACTGGTCAGAGTAAATGAATGGAGGTAGTATATCATATAACATTACTATACATAATACACATTTAATGTCTTTAGTGAGCTGATTATTCAGCATTATTGCTCAAAGTGATGGGTGACTTTTAAGTGCTGCCATTGTGTCACACAAATTGTCTTTAAATGACTTTAAACATCTACTAGCTGTGTCTATTTTGTGCTGCCAGTCTTGTTGTCATTTTTTTTAATATTGTGCATCACTAGAAAAGGAACATTAAATTAAAAACGGTTACATTGAGCAAAGATTTATGAACACCAATCCTAGTATACTTAATATGTCAGTGTGGCTAACTGTGTGTAATTATGTCATCATTTTTACGTCTCTTCCTGTGTTTACTGAGCTTCACATCATTTAAAAGGGGCAAAGAAGTAGCTTAAGCTGGTTACATTTTATTACGTTTGCTGCTGCAAAAACTTACTGCAGTTAAGATCCAGTTACTTTAAGGTGTCCACCAAAATAACCCAGTACCAGGTAGTACTGAAACTTTTTCAATCAAATAATAACTACACTCAAATTTTTTTATTTTTTTTTTTTTGGGATCTAAAATTTGTATTTGCTTGCAGCCAATCACTACAGCTCTGGTGACATCTTGAGTAACCTCGGGGTAACAGGCTGTAGCCTGAGGGGAACTGGTAGGTACAATCTGCTCAGGTCTTTTATTATCCAGAATAATTATCTTGATTATCTTGTATCTTGTTCTAATTTCTTATGAGCTTCTGCCTCCTGCCTCCACTTTTCTAAATCTTTTCATTGTGCAAAATGATCGCCACAGTAGACCTACACCCAAATGTGAAAAGCACCAAATAACTACTTTCCCCTCAGGCACTGCTTAGTTGTTCACAAAGCTAGCCAAAGACTGCTATCCAACCACTTTTTTTTTTTTTTATAACTATGCATCTTCAATTTAATGCAACGCTGCCACAACCCATACAGTCTGTGATGTGGTGTATTTGATGCAGTTGGCAGCAGTGCGCTGAGATGCCACCAAAATGTTTGAAAGTCTGGCTACTACACACCTGTGGTGTTTGATAAAAAATAAATGTGCCAAAATGTGGAAGCATTATTTCAGGAATGCTTCCATTCACATGATGGGTATCAAATAAAGTTAAAAAAAAAAAAAAAAGGGTATCAAATGCAGAGCACAATACCAAGCCCTAGTGGCTGTCTGAAGGACAGGGACAAATAAATAAGAGAGGGTAACTGCAGAATGCAGTGGAGTAAACCCAGGTTAAGATTTAAAGTGTTTTATTATATCATAAAACACACAAAGAACTATTTATAAGTGTTTGCACTTCTGGGAGATATTCTAAATAATTAAAAAAAAAATTGTTTTTAAAAACACACAAACTAAGCACTGATACATTAATTTATTAGTTTATTTGAATTTATTTTCACATTACTACAAGGGGCTGCCAGTTTAGTGTAATGATGTGGAGGCGTCACATCTACAAAAACGTCCCTGGTCTTCCTTGAACGCTGACTGACGGCCCCTTGACAGAGAAGTTTGGGTTACGTCTTCTTTTCTTGACACTCCTGTCCAGTCCAGCCCGAGTAGCACTGGCACATGAAGTGGTTGTGAAAATGTTTTCCACTGGGGGAGTCAGTGAGGTAGTTGATTTCACTGGGGTCAGAGGTCAGACCTGAGCCTGAGGAGAGAATGTGACCAGAGCTGAGGTGTCGCCTAGCGCAGCGTCCATTGCCGTGGCAAAGTTGGAGGCTGCAGCGCCGGGTGGCAGACCTCAACGACCGGACATAGGGACCCAAGACAGTGTGTATGTAGTCTCTGAGAAGGATGCACTGATGCTGGAGATGGAGGAGGAGGGGAGAGAGTTACACACACACACAAACACAAACACACACACATATAATTCTCTGACAAACATTACATACCTTAGATTTTGCAAATGTCATCTCTCCCCAGAGCACCACTCCAGCAGCTCCCAGTGCCGCACTCTCCCCCAGTGTGTGCACCAGGTCTGTCTGTGCGCACACACAAACACTCACTATGGTTATATTGAATGACATATTTGTTTTGCTAATAAGTAGATAATAAATTGGTACGTGTTTGCAGGAGTGTTAATGTTTTCATGAGTTGTAGAAAACCCCACCTTATTGAGAAAGCTGAGAGTGTGTATGAATGCTATCCTGGCGTAGGGCAGGACTGGTGTGGCACGATGGGGATAGTTGCCATGGCGCCAAACAGAGGCCACCCTCAAAGCCTCCAGCAGTCTGTGTCTGAATGAAGGAGACAGAATTGTCCATCAGTAACACCTTTAAAGGGACAGTCTGTATTCTTGTGGGATTGTATGAGGTGCTAAATATATTTTAGCCACTTCAAAAAGGTGCATCTCAAATAATCAAGATCAGTTTAAGTATACGCTATATTTAGAATATTTCTACAGTTTTACTTTGCCATCAGACAGCCTTTTCTGACAGGAAACCACTGTTATATAAGACAGTGATCGCTCTCTCCAAGCTAACCAATCTCCACTGGCAAAATCATGATTTTACCTTTCAGAACATGGGAGCTTGTGGTCTACTGTTGCCTCGATCTATTAGTTTGTTTGAGTTATTGTGAGATTTTGGTGTATTAAAAGGATGGTTCAGATTCACCAAAGTCACACAATAACACAAGGTCAGTGCAGCAGCGTAATGCACGGTAAAACGACTGATTTTCCATAGTTTGGTGGGTTTGGAGACAGCACTATTTGGTTTCTATAATGGCAGTGTCCCATCACAAATGGCTGTCTGATGGCAACATAACACAGTGAAAATATTCTAAATATAGCATGCACTTTAACATACTTTTTTTCAGCTGATTTTTTCTAGGTGGACCATTCTAAGTGTCTAAAATACTTTTGTTGCTGACCCCGTCAACAACAGTACAGTTTAGTTCAGTATATCATCTTGTGTGCCCATCATCTAGGTCAACAGTGGATGAACAGCACATTTCATCTTCAGTTTCACTGAGATTTGCTTGGCTGTTTTTTTTTTTTCCTTCATGTTTCTCAGTTCTCTGTACCTGACCATCAGAGCTGCATCTGTGGATCCTGCCAACCTCTTAGGCAGGTAGATGCTGGGATACAGAGCAGTAGACTGATGCCAGAGCCAGGACAGTCGATCATTTTGTTTTTTGGCGCCCCTGTGGCAGCGTCCAGTGTAGCTTGTACCTGATTGCACACAAAATCTGTATAAATACCTTTCTTTGTCAAAATTTAAAGGAGATCACTATACAGACTGCACAACACATTGCATAACACATAGGTCTTATTTGTCCTACCTGTTTTTCTCTTGGGCCCATTTGAGCAGGTAGGAAAACTATAAAAACCCCAGAGCCCCTTGGGACGATGTTTGACCGCTGACCGCAGCATTTCCTCCATGAACTTCTGTGCGCTTTCCTCAAACTTTTGCCTTGCCAAGGATGTCACAGCCCTGTCTGACAAATCTGGTCTCTCCTGACTCACCAGCTGCTTGGACAGCCTCCTGTACTCCCGCTTCTTTCCAAAGTTTCTTTCCCACAGTGGGTTCCAGTCTTCCCAGTCAATAACAGCTAAACTGGAGAAGTTGGGCTGCAGCAAGCTGGATATCTGCGTCACTGCGAGGGAAAGGTGAGCCGAGAGGTCACCAAGTTGCGGTATCCCTCCGTTTACCTCCTTGCCGTCTTGGGAGATGTATGGATATTTCCCCAGTTGGTTACGGTAGAAGATGGTCATTTTCTGAAAAACATTTGTCCATAATTATTATCAAATTCTGCAGGTCCACAATGATTTTTTAGCCTCTTTTAGTTGGTGGTCTTGGATTTATGACATATTGGCACTTTTTTAGCTAGCTAGCAAACAATGTAACACTTGGTTAACTTTTTAACTATCTAACAATGTAACGTTTCATTAAAGAAAAGCCAACAGAGCAGCCAAAGTTAATGGTTTTCCCCCCTTTTTTACGGGCTGTTCCTCACTACACACTTGAGCGGTGTGGGGCATTACCTGCTGGTTTTGATTTCGGCGCCCATATTAACCGGTTAGAGCGTCAACACAGCCCGCTTGAGAGGCTTTTCCGTGTGATGCACGCAGTTCTCAGCAAAAATACACATTAAAAATGATCTGTTGACATTATATCAACATTATATCAGCAACAGGACACCTCTTACTAGAGTTTCTTTGTCTACATCTATGCAGTATGTCACAGACATGGGAAAAAAAATCAGGTGCAGGGCAGTTTTTTTTTCTTTCTCTCTTTTCTCTTCTCCCTCCATCCATTCTTCCCTCCCTCCCTCTCTCAACGAGGGGGAAATCACTGATTGCGTTCAGAAAAACAGCTAGTTTCTTCTCTTCAAACTCTTCTGCAAACTCTATGTAAAAAGATAGAACTTTCAGCTGCTGCCTCGCAGCAGAAATGCAGTCTGCATGGACACCATAGTGTGTGCGAGCCGCAGCAGTCCAGTGACAGTGCTGTCACACACAGCTCCAGCATGGAGTGTAAACCAGTGTCGTCATACTTACTAGGTCCTGACAGTATGTACATTTATTTAGATTTAGGTATCTTTATATTGATTTAATTTCAGTTTACATAAATAAACTAAAATGTACTAAACAGAGATTAGTTCTGTCACTTTAAACCTAGTTTTGCAAAAGTCCGATTTGACCTAATCTGAGATTAAATTAATTTTTGTTGTTGTCTCCCAGTCCAAATGAATGATAATGCTGCTGTGTAATGGGCAACTGTTTGTTAACATATTTGCTATAATAAGGTGATAACATTTGATGCTGTATATCCAGGTCTTGTGGAGTTCTTCTGGCTCAAATCTATTGAAGCAGCTTTATACTGGAGGACTGTTGGGACAAATTTAAAATGGACAGTGTCGGAGACAGAGTCTGACATCTTGTCTATTGTTTTCATACAGATCCTAAACAAATTCTGAATAGTTCAACACAAGTGAAATACATATGGAAAACACTTAATCACAGATAATTGTACACATTAGAATTAATTTCAAATCCTTGGTAAAAATAAATATGTCAAATATAATTTCATTTTGTTCTGGGATCAGTGTCACAACCCACTAGTAATACTGTACATCCCCCACTGAGATCAGTCACCTGTCCCTGGAAATGCTGCTGTTGGTTTTCCACAATATCAAAGTCTCGCAGGCCCAGTTCGATGCTGTAGCGTTTCTGACAGTTTTCTGTGGGCATGTTCCACACCACGACGAAGGGCTGGTCCTGCAGGATCGGACCTGAAGCAGCCACAGCTGGCAGAGAGGTGCAGGGCAGGGGAGAGAGGAAGAGAAGGAGCGGGAGGAGGAGGAAGGGGACAGGGAGGTGAGACAGCACCATGGCTGCTCACCCACTGATGTGTCCTTCCTGACAGGAGAGAGAAACGGGCTGGTCAGATTTACTGATGAGGAACTTTTCTGCAATGGGATACTGACTGTTGTAAGAAATTAAATGCTTAAATAAGATAATACAGGATAATACAGGGGGAAAAAACTCAAGTTCAAAGAACACTTCATTAAATTCTCTTTAATAACATAATTTTTCATAATCAAACATCAGATGTAATAAGTCGTATCAGTTCCATCAATATAACACATTTTCAAAACTTAAATAAGGCTTCAGGTCTCTCGCAGTTCAACAAGGCACATTCAGACCATGAGTTCAATATTACAGTGTCACATAATTTAACAGCAGCAGATATAGACTAGATTATGAGAATATCTCTGAGGTGCAGAGTCGCTCAAAGAGCAAAAGTAATTTAACTGGTTGAGTTGTTTGGGTCTGTCAGAGTAGAGCCCAGATTCCAAAAAGGTTAGGACACTTTATAAAATATGAACCAAAAAAAAAATAAAAAATGCATCAAATTCAGAATGAATATATATTAACAAAAATCAATTAGGTTTTATCAGTTTTATGATTAAATATGTCATCCTTTGACTGTACTCAATTGAACATGGCTTGAAAAGAACTTGCAAATCATTGCACTCTGTTTATATTTATATTTTACAAAATGTCCCAACTTATTCAGTTTTCACAGTCAAGTGCCATACATGTAACAGTCCCATCGTCTCTTTAAAGATCCCCTCCACACATCTTTAAGACATATAATAATAATTTGTTTGGAATAACAATTTGTGTAATGTAGTTTTTTAAATTACATCTACTCCTTCTCCCTCAATGACAAATCCAGAATCTGTAAACACTAAGAACACAGTTTAAATGCTGCACACAGGATGTCTCCTTCAGTGAAAAGTCAATTTATTTGCATTGAAGCCTTCATGTTACACCTCTGTAAACTGCATGATGTCACTCAGATTTAAGGTGATTCTGTACAGTGAAGCATCTGGGTGAAGTAATACAAAGCAAAACATGTTTTTGAGTAAAGTGGGCTTGAAAAATTCACAACTTTGCTTTAGTATTAAAAAAAAATGTTCGACTCGTTTCCCAAACTGGTTCTTATTGTCAGTGTCGAATACAGTTTCTACTGTATTTACTGCTTCATTGGAGATTTACAGAAATACACCAGGCCCATGATGGACACAGACACTCCACTGCAGTTCAATGTTGAGTGTTTTGTCGTCACCTAAACCGGTTATTTTGAAGTGAAAAAAAAAAAAAAATGCTGAGTGTATCCAAACTGCCACAGGCCAGCACCTTCATCTTCTTTGGCTTGAAAAAAAATATCCAAAAACGGTGGCCCAAACTATGAAAATAAAAGGCTTTCTTGATTT
>JAJHUR010140634.1:1629079-1640619 GCA_027495735.1 Lutjanus campechanus | reverse complement strand
ATCTTACCACACAGATGGTTGAGAGGGCTGAACTGCAATGCTGTGAAGATGTATAGTTTACTCATTTATGTTGCTTTGGTTTGCAAGCTACTTGTGCTAATGTCTATTTCAGCCTCCTATAAATGCCAATTTTTGCGATTTTAGTAGGCTACATAAAAATCTTGCTCATATTCTCATATCATATCATGTCGTTTGGCAGTTGGCAGTTTGTAGCACAAAGTGAGCCGACGCATGGTAGGAGATATAGCTGTGCTGTGACAGTTAATCCTGTCGTCGTCGATCTAAGATAACTGTTACGATAACGAGTACAATTCATACAGCTTTTTGACACATAGAGTCTCAAACTCTATTAGGCCTTAAAATCGTCTTAACGATGTTTTGTGCTGATTTTAAAGCTGTGAAGAAATACCGAGGCATTTCTCCATATTCACAGCATCCGTAAATGTTTTATAAATATTGCAGTGGTCCAAAAAGTCTGTGAATAATTTTAGAGAGAGGAAAAAAAAAAAAGGAAAAAAACCCCACCAAAAACTAAAAAAAAAAGACACAAACTCACCAAGAGAGAAAAGCTGAAGCCAAGCACCTGAGTGTCAAGTAACTATGAACTTGTTACTGCCTACCTGTCTCTTATACACATCTAGATGTGTATAAGAGACAGGGTTAGAAGGAGGAGGTGGTGGAGGAGGGGGTAAACTAGAAGGTGGAGGTGACTCTACAACACAACCACCTCCTGAGTCTCTGTTCCCTTGTGACACTTGTACACCCATCTTTGTCCGTGTTTCTTTCTGCGTGTTTGCCTCTTCACTCGGCATCCTGGAGAACCTCAGAAGCGTCTCCATGGGAACAAACGTCGTCATGGCGCCTGCATTCTGCACGGGCGTTGACAGCACGTAGCCGATGTGGGCGTAGAAGTGCTGCTTATCATGGGTGGTCAGGCACAGCCGCTTGAACCCTCTGCTTTTGGCATAGCGTTCGATTTCCTCCATGAGAGTCCGGCCATAGCCCTTCCCTCGCTCCACCTTGGACACGACCACCGACTCAACAAACAGGCTGCTGCTGTGACCTACGACCCGAGACAGCCGGGCGTGGCCGAGGAGCCGTTCCGTCTCTCTGTGGCCCTGCAGGAGAACCATGCAAACGGGAAACTCTGGACAGGACTTCTGGAGGGAGTGAACCCGGGCGGCCTGGCTCCTCTGCCACTCGGAGTTGACCAGGTCAGCGCAGGGAACCAGCAAGTCCGGGCGGCGGTGGATCGGAACTGCACGGATCTTCTGCGGTTGTTCAGAGTCAGTGTGCTTCAGCTTCTCTTTAATGTCTCCATCCAAGGCTGAGATTTCACAGACTCTCTCAATATTGTTTGTTTGACAGTCTGAGGTTGAGATGGAGTGCAGATCAACGCTCAGCTCCCCTCCGCCCTCCGGTATGGAATTTGTTGAGGTTAATGGTTCCGACCTGTGATGATCAGGGTTTAACTAAAGTCAGTCGTCATTCAACTTCTTCTGCCAAGTGTAAAATGTGAGAAAATGTTTTCAACATGCAGTTCCTAAAAGTTGCGAAAGGACTCCCGCACACTGTCCAACTTGCAATATAAAATTTATTTGCAACGTTTCGGTACTAGACCCTCATCAGGCAAACATTTTTTTGTCAGTGAGAAGCCATCTTAAATAGGGAGTGGTCGTTTCACCACAACCAATCCCATTCCCACGTGGGAATGGGATGATGAAGGTCTAGTACCGAAACGTTGCAAATAAATTTTATATTGCAAGTTGGACAGTGTGCGGGAGTCCTTTCGCAACTTTTTGGTCTTCTCTCTCCAACGCACCTGTCGGGTTTCAATAGATGTGCGAAGGGCTTTCCTTTGTTCTAAACATGCAGTTCCTCAAATTTGTGGTTAGTCTGATCACATCACAGTTTGCATTACATGACATGCAGTCTGAGCCAGGAAGTCTGACAGATCAAAGATGCACTCTAAGATGAGATCACTTCAGATTTCATCGTTAAACCAGTCTTTCATCATCTTGAAAGCAGCATATTTAGATCTGATGTGTTATCAGTCCTGACGGGTCCTTAGCTCAGTGCTGCTGTAAGAGGAGACACATGCAGGGGCATAAAACTAGAGTGTTGATCTCCTGCTAATCTCTGTCTGTACTCCCCGTTTCCACTGTGACCTTCACTGTCAGCCTCACCTCTGTAACAGATCGTGATTATATTATGGTGTGCCTTGCTCATGGAGACTTTTGCAATAAAGCAACCTTAGGTCATGCAACTGCTTCTCTGACCTTCTGGTCACTGAGCCACAGAGCTCTAAACTGGGGCTGCAACTAACAATTCATTTCATCCCTTTCTTGGTTAATGGTTTGGTACCTCTGTCAACTTTGTCCATTCCTGTTTCCAGTAATTTTATATGCTGTGTTAGTTTTGTCGATGTGGAAAAAAAAACAAAAACACAAATTTTGAAGATGGTTAAAAATGTTCCTGGGAAGCGTCTAAAAGTGACATGTAGTCACTTCTTGGGTTAGCTAATGTTACCAACATGCTAGCTAACTTATATAGATTAGATAGCTAGTTAGCTGGTGTTTTGCTAACATTAGCCATCAGATATAACAAGCTACTTAAAAATTGATTTAGATTAGCTACCTTGTTACCTAGCATTTCACCAACTTCAGCCATAAGATATGATTTGCTAACTTTGAAAAACACTAGATGTATTTATAATAAACATTTTTAACATCTTGGCAACATTTTTCATGCACAGTGAACATAAAGGTGCCCTTTGACCTAACAAACATTAAGCTGAGCCTAAGTACAGCTCACAGTGAGAAAGGATGCTAGCATGTCTCTTGATGATGTATGCATGCCAGCCTACGTCTGCCTGTATATGTCTACACCGTGACGCAGCATATGTTTGTCAGTTGTTTTAGGATCAACCTCCAGATGAAAATTCACACCTTTCACCTTCACAGAATTTGTTACGATATATGATGTCCTGACGTACTGTTTGTTGAGAGCTTTTAATCACCTCTTGCGTTGTGTAAAATCTAGTCATCTGTATCTGGTTACACAGCTCCAGCTTTCTGTCCGCAGTGTAACTGCAACAGGAGGATGCTGAGAGGCTGAATATAACTGCAGATGGAAAGCTAATGGCTGGTATGAAGAAAAAGATGAAAATGAAACCTTTCTAATACCTGAGTGGTAGGTATAAAATGCTGAGACAAACTATTCCTTCAAATTCAGCTGAACTGATGAAACCATGTCCACTGGGTTTATTTATGTCACTCTCACTATATTAAAAAAAAATAAAAAAAAACCCTATCACAATTTACGAGCTGATTCTTTCAGAGATTACCTCTTTTTATTGTCAGTATATTGTCCAGCTGTCCTCAAGATCTTTGTGTGCATTTATTGTTCAGTCACAAACCATTTTTAAAGCTGTCATCGTGGATGGGGAAGTGCTGTAGAAGTTTATCTAACACATCTTACCACACAGATGGTTGAGAGGGCTGAACTGCAATGCTGTGAAGATGTATAGTTTACTCATTTATGTTGCTTTGGTTTGCAAGCTACTTGTGCTAATGTCTATTTCAGCCTCCTATAAATGCCAATTTTTGCGATTTTAGTAGGCTACATAAAAATCTTGCTCATATTCTCATATCATATCATGTCGTTTGGCAGTTGGCAGTTTGTAGCACAAAGTGAGCCGACGCATGGTAGGAGATATAGCTGTGCTGTGACAGTTAATCCTGTCGTCATCGATCTAAGATCTAAGAGAACTGTTACGATAACGAGTACAATTCATACAGCTTTTTGACACATAGAGTCTCAAACTCTATTAGGCCTTAAAATCGTCTTAACGATATTTTGTGCTGATTTTAAAGCTGTGAAGAAATACCGAGGCATTTCTCCATTTTCACAGCATCCGTAAATGTTTTATAAATATTGCAGTGGTCCAAAAAGTCTGTGAATAATTTTAGAGAGAGGAAAAAAAAAAAAGGCAAAAAACCCCACCAAAAACTAAAAAAAAAAGACACAAACTCACCAAGAGAGAAAAGCTGAAGCCAAGCACCTGAGTGTCAAGTAACTATGCACTTGTTACTGCCTACTCTACACAATGTCACGTTCAGAAAAAAAGGATGTTAGAAATATGCAACAGGAAGCTGGCAGTTGACAGATAATAACACATGTGACAGAAAAATGTCTTCTGTGGTGATGACCACAGAAGACACATGACACTGCAAATATGTTACATTAGCATTCAAAGAAGGAATATGCCCATTTTTCTCATGCATGGGGTGTTTAGAGTATTCTTAGTACATCTTGCACTGCAGAGAAACCTACAACATTTAGGGATCCATGTTCTAAAAATTTGTGTGGCATTAATTCAGTTCACAGACATTTTGAAAGGTCACGGTAGAAAAAGCACAAGTTTTACTTTAACATTGACTGTGGCTTGTTTGCTCGAGTGTCCCAGTAAGTCAGGAGCTAAATGGAATTCAGCCATCATTAATGTTATTACTTACATCTGTGCGGTTCCTACTGTGAAATGTTAAAATGAGTGCTATGTAAAATACCTTTTCAGCTTCCACTACAGTGAAAGGACCAGTGTGAAGGATTTAGTGGCATCTAGTGGTGAGCTTGCAAATTGTAAACTTTCTTCTCAGCCTCCCCTTCGTAGTGTGTAGGAGAACCTATGGTGGCCACAAAACCCACGAAAAATATGGAAGGCCCTATCATAGACTCAGGTTCATCTGTTCGGGCCTACTGTAGAAACATGGAGGAGCCGGACCCTCTGTAGATATAAACAGCTCATTCTGAGGTAACAAAAACACAACTATTCTTATTTTCGGGTGATTATACACTAATGACAACATACCTGTGAACATTATATTCCATTTCTCCCTTAAACTGCTGATAAATACCAGTAAATCTGACATACTGAACCTTTAAGGGCTCTTGACCCATGCACTGACTCCCTCACATTTTAGTGAGGCCAACAAGAAAAACTATATTTGCTTACAGACATCAATAAAAATCTCTCATTATCTTTTTATTAAGAGGTGCAGCACCAGTTAGCTTTGTTATGTCAACATTTAGCTCATTGTCCCCTTTTGCCAGATCTTCATAGCTAAAATGCAGCGTTTCAATGAAACGAGGAGGGTTTTTGGCCCAGCTCTCAAAAAGTTATATACTGTGGGTATCTTGGGGAGACTGGTCAGAATATGTTTAACTTGCATACTGTCAGTTTCATACGTCCATGATATAATTCTAAAAACTTATAAATGCAGTTACTTATGTGTTTCAGACAGTTCTGTGTCATGAGTATGTAATCGCATTATATGACTACTCATATGTGTGATGCTTGAGATCAGAATCAAGGTTAATATAGTTAACTGGAACTACACTAAAATCCAAAAATAGGTGGGAAAAAACAGAAACATCTTCGTTGACTGAAATAAAAAGAAAAAAAACACATTAGGAAAAAAGAAAAGTGGCTGAGATAATATTGTGTACTTACAAAACTAACTAAAATAAAACAAACATATCCAGGTAATGTCTTTAGTTTTAGTCTTTCACAATTTGGTCAAAATTGTCAACATAATAAGCACAATGAGGCACTGGAGCTCATGTTCAATGAGACTGGTAACGTGCCTGTCATTAAGTGTTGTTCGCCTGACAAATATCCTCCATATAAAAAACACTTAAACGATTACCGAAATTAACTCAAAACAGCTGCGCTCAGTTCTGACAGTTCGTTACTTCAGACTATCAATCATTTAATTAATTAATACAAGATGCTCTCCACATTCCATGAAATTCCAGTTTTTATTTTCCACAGTAAGAGAAAGCCCCACTTTCGCAGGGCATCAAAAAATTGGGTAAAGCTCTTGTTGTTCCTCTCCACGGAAATCTTTAGTAAAAGGCGAAAGATTTATACGATCTGAAGAGAAACAAGAGTGTACTGTTTTAACAGAGTGTGAGCGCCGGACGCCATTCTCCGTCTTAACTCCCTCTGTTAGGGTTCATGGATGCACATTTTCCAATAAACACCAACTCAACTGTGATTTAGACACACAAGGTGTTTACATACTCTATGTATCTGTATTGTCGCGCTACAATGTGTTGAGTGTAATACAAGTATAAAGAGTTTGCGATGGTTGCACGCTCGCTATGCATTATGGGACCATGGCCACGCCTCTACTTCTTAAATGCGGTTTATTCCGTTAAAAATTTGGTTATTTCTTATCGTTTGAATATTCGATGACTGTTTGACGTTTGAATGAAGCCAGCATGTTAAGTTGTTTTCACGGCACTTAAGAATAAAGCTACTTTCTCCACCACAAAAAACTGGACACCGGCGCATTAAGCACCCCAAAGATAAACTGCATCAAGAGAGTAACCACCCTCCGTTCCGCCTCAGCGAAAACTTACATTTAAAGCTTGTGTCTTTAACTGAAACACTATGACATTCCTTCCCGGGGAATACTGTGAACATTTCTTTCAATAAAGTGATCACATATTCTTATTAAAAACATATTTTTTTCTCAGTGAAAAATATGTTTTGTAGCATGGTTCATTTCGCGCATGCGTAGTACGACAATGGCGGAAGTTACTTATTAAGAAACCGCTATAAATTTTAGTTATTTAACGCTAACTTGCCATTACTTTCTGGCTGTGTACGTTAACATTTATATCTGGTCCATATTCTACAGGTGTGGTTTTATTTTGTTTGGGTTTGATTCGTGTGTAAACCTCATTAATAAATGGTGAACAGCTGTCAGTTATGCTCTTGATCCATCAAATCTTTGGAACCTCGTCATTCGAGTAACGTCCAGCAAGCTTGTAGCTAACTATTTGTTTTTAACAATGCTGGCGCCTGGGCAGTTTACCTAACTTTTAAAGTAAACAAGCAAACCAGGTGGGCAGTGTAATAAAGGCGTGATATGCTCTAAACAGGAACTTAGTTTATGACTATCGTATAATTTCCATGTAAGGTAAGACTACAAAAGTGACAGTTGGATGGCAGCCCTGCACGGTAGCGGCTCATGTGCTTACTTTTAGCTTCAAACATGCATGCAGCACAATGACATTTATTAGACATAAGGGGCAACCACAAGTTTACTGTTTATTAGCGAAGAAAAACTCTGTATTCCTAGTTGTTTATCGACACACTGTAACGTTACCTACATGTTTAGTCTCTCTTTCGTCGCTGGAGCTCGTCCTGAAGAAATGTTTGGTCGTGTCTTCATGAGGGAACCCCAGACCCGCGGAAGATCTCGCGAGAGCTGTAATTTCAACCCAATCATGACGTTATAAGTCTTATTTCCCCAACCACAACCTGGTGTTTTCCGTCCCTGAATCGGACCAGCATTGTCAGATCATAAAACCATAATTAATTTGTGCAAGGTGCACGATGGAACACCATACGTACAATTCTCGCGAGAGTTGTCGCAATTCAAGAGTTACCTCTGAGATACACTAATATATTTATGGTAATCTTCTCACTGGTCCAAGCAGTCATGTCTGCCACCCTGTGGCTGGGAGTGTTATTACATGACAAATTTTAACTAAGCACCTACCTGTTGATACTGTATTATAAATTGCAACAGTATTTATACATATCACAGCATCTCATGCCCGACTTAATGCAAGAACAATACTTCAATTAATGCAACAACTAAGTTATTTAAATTATCATGATTTCTGAGTTATTAATGATGTTCATGTCCTCTTCATATGTAAGTCTAAAGTTAAAGGGACAGGGCGAAAAACTGACCAGTCACTGCAGCAACCTGTTAAATTCCAAGTAAAACAATTATGATTAACTAAGCATTACTTCTTCATGACTTCATCATATTTATGGCCTGTCAAATAAAGTCAGCCCCTCTGTATGGTTAGGCAATGGTTTGGGAGAAATACAAATGCAAATCAGATACTAACTTTGGGCTTCATTTCAATGATCAATTATTTAGTTCAGAAAAATAAGGAAAAATGTATCAAGTACGCACAAGCAATAAATGAATACATGTGATTTCACAATTAATCATCTGTTGTTCATCAGTGATAAAGACAGGAAGGTCACGAATACGACAAAATCATGGAGAAGTAATCCTTTGTTAATAATGATAACAACAATCAGAATTCAATGCTGTGACTGGTCAGGTTTTTTTGCCCTTCAGACTTACGCCATCCCTGCAGGACCTGTACTGTAGTGAGGCGTGAGGTTAGACTGTAGTGGACCCCTCCCGGACACAAACTGTTTGTGACACTCCCCTCCGACAGGAGGCTGCAATCCATCAGGACCAAAACCTCACACCATAAGAACAGTTTCTTTCCTTTTGCAACTGCCCTCATCAACGTTGCCCATGACCCCCACCGACACTGCCCCCACCCACTGTTTTGTTCTCTATTTTCTCTATTTTGCACATTGCAATATCCCTGTATACTGCAAACATGCACGTTCAATGTCAAACCTTTTGCACTCCCACATAAAACCGCACAGCTCCTTCTACTATCCACCTATGTAAATATCAGTAACATTTGTAAATATTGTTCTTCTACATTGTACATTTTTAATCTCTTTGGGGGTTTTTTCTCATGTTTTATTGTGTATGCTTTTGTACTTTTCTATTTATGCTGTTTTTCCCAACAGTACTTGTCTTATTCTTTATTTATATTTCTAGTATTATGTTTTTTTGCACCAACATGCTTCAACAAATTCCTGGTAAGTGAAAACCTACTTGTCAATAAAACCGTTTCTGATTACCCATGAGGAATACATGAACACCATTCATAACTCAGAAATCATGATTGAAACACCTTAGTTGTTGCATTTACATATTGTTCTTGCATTAAGTCATGCACGAGACACTGTTAATCCTTTTACATTCCTGATAGTTCATGAAGTACTACATAAATTAATTCATTTTAATTCATGTACCCTTGCAAGAAAGTCTTACCATTATATTGAGGTGAGGGGTTTACAAATTATAACCATCAGACCTCTGTTAGAGCTGAAACACTTATTTATAACTATAATTATATAATATTTATTTGTAACTGTAATTTATTGAACTGCTGGTCTAGTAGTAGTTAGTCTAGTGCTAAAGCTCCAAAGCTCTTCATTTACTCTCATAAATGACCAAGTTAAGCAGCAAATCCTTACATTTAAGAAACTGGAACCAGAAAATGTTTGACATTTTGCTTGAACGATGACTGAAACCATTAATTTATAATAGAAATAGTTGGCAACTAATTTTCTTTTGATCAACTGATAGTTGCAGCTCTACTAGTTAGTTAAAGGAATACATTCAGGACACCGATTTGAAACCAATGTATTTTCCCCACAGAGTCAGTCCACATATTTCACACAGTAGAATCTGCTCACAGTTCACACATTTTACCTCAGAAGAACAGTGGCAGCGATGTTCCTTCAAGCTCCGCAGCCTGGTGACGTGCCAGAGAAGGCACCAAGAAGAACTACGGTTACAACTGCAACGTACGAGTCAAAAAAAGAGAAATTTGTCAGACAGCTGGAGAGATGAATTTCACTGAGTGCGTCATGACAAACAGAGGAAAGGGTAATTATTGTGCTGTCTGCTGGGGGCAACACAACTTGTCTGTTAGCAGAAGCTGTGTACATTTTGAGACAAAGTAAACTACAAACAGCTAATTAGAGACGGGAGAGAACTAACTAGCTTTGCAAGTTTGATGTTAACTAAATTCGACAGGGTCTCCAGGGCCTCAGCAGGGGGGCTCGAAACAGTTTCAGGGGAGGCTCAGCATTAGTATAGAGCTGCAACAATTAATCAACTATTGACTGTTAATCGCCAACTATTTTGATAATCGATTAATCATTTTGAGTAATTTTTTTAATTTTGAAGAAGTCACTTTGGGCAAAACGATGATCAACATTTTTCGCTACATTTTATGGACCAAACAACTAATCGAGCAATTGAGAAAATAATGGTTGCAGTCCCACATTAATTATGACATTAGTTGTCAAAGCGAGATCACAAAAAATAGCCCCGAGGTTCTCAAAAGTCTGAGACTATAGGACTTCTCTCGGACAAAGCTTGGAAAAGCTT
Organism: Lutjanus campechanus; assembly: GCA_027495735.1. Lineage (NCBI taxonomy): Eukaryota > Metazoa > Chordata > Actinopteri > Lutjaniformes > Lutjanidae > Lutjanus > Lutjanus campechanus. The sequence continues at coordinate 1,630,537 of JAJHUR010140634.1, read as the reverse complement.
GCTCAATTTCTGGATGTCTCACGAGATCATTGTTATTTGCTCCCGCAGATATTCAACATTTGAGCAAAGATTGCCAAACATTGCTGTTTGACATAACAACAGTCTGAAGGGAGGCCCACAGTCTCAGACTTTGAAACCCCCAAGTCCAGTCAAAATGGCAGAGGACAGAATGAATAATAAAATATTTATGTGGAGCAAATCACACACTTCTCCACAGGCAAAAAGCTTTACTCCATCAATAATTCATTTTGTAAAGTGTTAACTCTTAAAAATGAGCTTTTACTGAAATTTGAAATGAAAAGGTTTGAAAATGTTCAGTCAAAGCCAACATTAAGGACATCTGTGCATATTTATCAGAAGTTTGGCTCTGAATTATATGTTACATCTCACTTATCTAAAAGTCAAAGATCTTTGGTTGCACAGTTGAGCTGGTTTTCTTGCTCTGGCCATTCAGGCTGGTGGATTCAATATTCCACAGGGAAACAGTTCTGAAGGAGTGTTAGGGCCATATTAAGGGGGAAAAAAAGAGTAATTTTTTTATTTTTCATTCTGAGACAAAGGTTAAAAATAAAGTCAAACTTTCAGTATTAGTTTCAGACCTGAGAAAAAGGAGTAAGTTTTTATTTTTATTTTGCAGTTTAAGAGTAAAGTTGAAATGTTGAGAATGAAGTTGAAATAATTCATCATTTTGTCTCAATATTTTGACTTACAGAGTTCTGTCGACTTAATGATGGCCTGACAACTTAAAACATAAAAAAAGCTTTAATTGTTTTTCTATTTTCAGCACTCTGGTCCTGGCTTGGTTGAAGTTGTGTTTTGTTAACCCATGCAGGCTGGACATAACTGTACGCACGACACAAAAACAACATTTTATTCATTCATGCATAACAGTTTCTTCACATTTTACACACAGGGCAGCAAATTTGTTACCTGAGTTTAGAGAAGAAATTCAACAAAGAGGCAAGATTTTAACAAAATGTTTGCTTTATTTTTTTCTGTTTTTTTTATCCAGGACAACTCATTCAAGGATAATCAAGGAGAAATAAGCACTACTGTTTTTATTAGAATTTTTTCTGTTTTTACATTTTGTCAGAGATGGATGGTGAATTTTTATCAGAATTGGTCAAAGTAAAACAAAAAATAATAAATGAATATATAATAACAATACATTAATAATTAATTCAATACAATGAAGTGTGCCGTCAATGATAGAATAACATTGGCCCAGAAAACGTAGGGTTGTTATTGTTTTCACTGCTTCTTCTGTGGTACTGCAATGATCACCAGCACTAACTCAACTCAACTCAATCAACAACAGTATAGGAAGAAATGGAGCGCACCCACAAAGTTCTGCACCCCGGCCTCCCAAAGAGGAAACACTTTTTTTTATTTAAATAATATTTTATCAAAGCTTCTGTTTTTTATCTTCATAAAACGTTTCTAAAACTTATCTGTCTT
>JAJHUR010140634.1:1582258-1598762 GCA_027495735.1 Lutjanus campechanus | reverse complement strand
TTTTTTTTTTTTTTTTTTTTTTTTTACAAAAGAAGCTTTCTTGCTTTTTCTGAATTACAGACAAAATCTAGTAATTTAGTTTTTAACAGCATGTAGGAAAAATGCATCAAGAGTGACTTCTGCATTGCAATTCTAATTGTACAGACGTGTTAACTCTCACATACTGTATGTACCAGACTCATTTGGCATCTGCTATACCTACCTGAATATTTATCTTGTCTGCCCAGATATTAGCCTTTAATGTTGTTTAAACACAGGGTCACAATTTACAACACAACAGCTGCATGAGTTACAACCCATAAAGTGCTAAACACCAGCTAAACTTGTCCTTGGCAGATAATGATTTGCTGGCAGGTCATGGTACAGTCTGACCATTAACCAATCAAAACAAACAAAAATCATAGCTCTATTAAACAAGCCCCTAAATGTCAGCCTGTTTGTCTGGCTCAACATAAAGCAGTGGCACTTAATCTCTCGTAGTCTCAGAAGATGGAATGGTTACTGTTAATGAACGCTGGTCGAAACAGAAAGCAAAATTATCCATTTTAATCCAGTCAGTACTGGGCACTGGAAGTGCATAGTAAATTACCAATAATATGAGATTGACACAAAACCAATATTTGGGACATGAACAAATGTCTTACAAATACAGATCCAAGAGACAACTCAGATAATCCACAAAGAACACTGCTTTCTCCTTCACTTTGCCTAGACTCACAGTAGCTCTGCTCCCTTTGCTCTCTTTCTAAATATTTTCATTCAGAACAGTCCATTCATCTGCTTCACGTCTGTAACTAAGCATCTGTAGGCAATGTCTCGGGGTAGAACTTTGAGGTCTTCACTTTTAACTACTCAATTGATTTTTAAGGATGGAAACAATCTTGGAACCATATTTGGTTGTCTGCCAACAAGACAGACAGACAGACCTACCAGCCACAGCCAAACTGGAGTAGGAAATGTGCAGAAACAAGTCAACTCTTTGACCTGCTAGTCTTTGTCTCTTTCTTTTACTTAAACCCCATCCAAGTACATGCAGTGTATAGCCAACACTGTGGCAGTGCTATCAGAAATCCTTCTGGCTATTATGATCACAATGTGACTGTTCTTAAAAGTACATCATGGTCTGTTCACAGTGAAGACAGCAATATACGTACTGTAGTTGATTTGGATAACATCACAAGCCACTAAAACATTAAACACATGTTGAGACTTAATTCTCCATTAGTGAGATTCCTCTTGTGTATATAGAAGATCTTTAAATTAAGGTCAAGTCAAATTTTATATTTATAGAGCCCAATATCACAAATTGGCTCCAGGGGTAATTTTTTCAATTATTTTTGCTAATGTTTCATACCAATTTTAACTACCGTTCAATTGAATATAATTGAAATAAAAACACAATTCAAAGACAAAACTGACAATGCTCAACAAGACCAATTCGAAGTGACAGAAGAGCAGCTGAGTTTGTGCCCACAGCTAACTAATGTATACGAAGCATACAGAAACTTTTTTCTTTTCTTTTTTTTTTGTTAAGCATGACAAAAATATGTAAGTAATGGAACTAAAAAGTACATTTTCAGAAATGGTGCACTTGCAGTACTTGAATGCTAAAGTGGGTTTCCAGAAAGATGACAATACCATCAGTGGCCCCAAGCCAATTTGCATTTGAGACTCCTGTTTTAGACACTCTATCGAGTAATGAAAAACTGACCCCCCAAAAAAATGAACAGGGACAAAATGGAATGGACCTCAGGGTGAGCCACAGAGGAGGGATACCCCTCCCCGGCATGGATGTCATGTGCACAGAACAGCAGTGCAAAATCACATTAAATACAGAATGTGCTGACAAAAATTCTGATACATTAAATTATATATAATTTTGTGTCAATTCCAACCCTCTTTCTACAAAGGAATACAGTAGTAGTGCTACACTCCCATGAGTTCATCAACACTATTCTCTGTTGCTCTGGCTCCCTCCTCTCTGTCATTTATTGTATACCTCGCCCCCTCAGCTGTCTCAAAGAAACAGACCTTCCTCCCCCGTATTGCTCCCAGAGCTTCATGACTGCTCTCCTCTCCCTCCACCTTCTTTTTTGCATCTCAGTCTGGTTTCTTACTTCATCTCTTTAACCTAAAGACACAGATCAGTCTTTTGGAGTTGGGAGATTGGTGGAGACTACATCAAGATAACAGGCATAGAACAGAGACTGTGGTGTATCACCCGACACATCTTTTGTCTCATGTGGTTTAAGACAGTGATAAAAGTCAACATCCAAATAGCAGTGGTTAACAGATACCAGTCTCCTATTCAACACTGGTGCATAATAAGGTTGTTTACTCTGCTAAATACTTTGGCAGGACACGACCATCATGTTTACACTGCAGGCCCTGATGCTCAGCTACAAAATGCTACTCATACTGGGGTTTCTTGGGTGATGTTGTGTTGTTTACTTATAGGAGGATGTAGCCCATATATAATGGCAATATGAATGAACAACAATGTCAAAGCAATAACAAGAACAACAATTTCAGAAACACCTCTGCTTTCATTTCTAATTACAGTTTATGTCTTTGAATGAGAACTGAACTGAGGCTTCCCAAATAGCTATCAAATGTGTTATTCTTGTACAGCTTCCCTCCCATGCGTCTTGTCCTTTTTGTTACTGCCCAGCTGAGCTGAATGGTGCCAAAAGTATGATTGTTATGTCTGGTAAATTACATTATATTCACACATTTTCACAGCTATGCAAATGAGGTTCTGCCAGAGTATCCACTACCAGACTACAGATCTGGATCTGACCCTGATCTTTGACCTCCCTGACCCTGACACACAAGTCCATAGAGTACAGACACAGGAAAAAATAAGAAAAAGTAGTTGGCTAGTTTAAACCGGTCTAAATGTCTCATATTTTAGTTGTTTTGATTTCACCACAAAAAAAACAATCAGATAAATATGGATACAGTTGAAATTTCCATGGGAAAACGGATGAGTCATGTGTCCTAAAACATATACAGCAACATCCTTTAACATTACTGAACCTTCCACCCATTATTCATCATCATTATCTATTCCCTGATGTCTTTTCCCTATGACTCTCTTCCTCCGTCTTCACTGCTGAAAAATCTTTTTACAGTATGCATTCTCTCAAACAAACACAAACCTTACTTTGAAAACAACATAATTCTTTGATTTTCATGTGTATGTTTCATCCTCCTCTTCCCCCTGACCTTAAGTTTCAATTCTAACATTTTTTCCTCAGAGTTGCATCTTTGGGAGGTGAAAAAAAGAGTGAAACCACAGGCCTAAGCATTAGAGAAAGCACAATGCAGACTTTGGAGTTATGCAGTGACAAATATCACAATACAATGGGATTGGTCATCACTGGGGTGAGGGTTGAGGTGCTAATCATTAACATCGAAGTCCTTGGTTTGCATCAGCATGGGGACCTATGCTGTCTCTGTCTCCCGTTTTTTCCTCTCATCTCCCAAAAATAATTGAGGCGTAAGGAAAGGCCACATGCTGCTCAGCGTGATAAGTTACCAGAGGAGAAAGTTGATTTTTCACACATCAATGATATTAGCTGAAAATAATGGCTGCTTGAAAGGTATGAAAATACATTCACTTTTAGCCATAGAGCATGGCTAGCAGAAAATAGACTGTACACAGTGTCTGATGAATGGAATGAGGCATTTAACACCACCAGCGTCCTTTAAAGATGTTCATTCTCAGAAGTCATGATAATAACACCTGAGAAAATAAAGACAGTCATCATTTGAGCGACCTCATTTTTACCTTGCCCTAATTCTACTTTTTTGTTTCCTTCCACACACCGCCCCTCCCCACCAAAACTCTATTATCTGCGGCAGAACCACCTACCAAGAGGACACATTCCAAACTGCTTAAAATGATTTGTTTTGATTCAAGTCAGACTCATGAACAGGTCAGATCACTGCAGGTACCGCAGAAAAGGGGCACAGAGACCAACAAAAACACACGCACACACAAGTGAAGATCTACACAAAGACCCAAACAAAGCAGGTCATGCATGAGAACAATGATATGTTGTGTTTCATTGAAAAGGTATAAAACTACATCTGACTGCTATTTGTTATACTGAGCTTTTTATACCCCTTATATTGTTATGTGCCCTACATACACAGCTGAAGTGACAGCTGGGTGATAAATAGAACAGTCTATATTCACTATCTTCCAGTATGAATTGATGTACAATATAGCAAAGGACCATATAGTCATATTTGAGTTTTCCCTTTCCCACTGGTCACCTCTGAGGGGAAGTAACATTACTTTACTTACTTTATTAGTTTATTTGGACGGGACAGCGCATATTAATGTACATAATAAAAATATGTAAATATGCCAGACTTAGCACAAGTGCTAAATTTCATCCGGAGTCCCCAACATAGACAACAAATAATACAATACAAAAATCAATAATACAAAACAATTTACACAATTACACATGTTCCATACACTGTAACATTTGTAAAAAGCCCAAGAATGGCATAGGTGCGTATGCCCATTCAACGTGTTTTAGATGTTTTAATTATACTATTGCAAGATTAAATTGCCTGAGATGTACAGTAACATAAAATCTGCATTTCAGCAGTCTAAAAATGGTCGCAGGTTTGTTTAGCTAAAATCCATTCACTGAGTTTTAACTTAAAAGTCCCATAAGTTGGGCACTCTCTAATGTTAATGGGCAGCTCGTTCCATTCCGAGCATTCCTTGACAGACAGCACATTTTGAGCAAATGTTGTGTGTCTGAATTGGACTTCACAATCCCCTCTTATTATAGCTCTTGTCCCTATCCTCCTTACCGGTTGTCTGCTTATGAACTCTTCCAGGGGTGGAGGATACAAACCATGTAAAACTTTATAAATTACACATACATGTTTAAAAAATTTTAAATGATCAAAACTAAAAAAATTATATTTCTTTAAAATGTTGCAATGATGATATGACTGTGGTTTTTTATCTAGCACCTTTAGTGACCTTTTATAGAGTTGTTCGATTGGTGAGAGAATTGTGACACCTGTAAAGGACCAATTGGAAAAGCAGTAGTTGACGTGAGATAAGATCATGCAGTGCAGCCATAAAGTCTGCATATAAACTGAGGTAGCCATATAATAGTAAGTGCGGTGTATTTTGTTTTCTGCCACAGAATAGAAAAAGTCCCTTTTTTTGTTACAGTACAACAGAATCTTTTTGTAATCGTCACAGCAGAGCTGGTACAGACTGCAAATAGCTAGTATTAGCTAGTTAGCAGCTACGAATCAATGTAATTTTCTTCCACCATGGTGGAGGGGGGGATCACAAGAGAAAACAATTAGCTGGTTTGCTACTTGTGCTGGCAACCTCTGGGCTCTGAAATGTATCTGGGGGACCTAGTTTGAGGCTATTTAACTGTCTTTCGCCTGACTTGTAGCTGCCAACTAGATAGCTCGCTTTCACAACAAATCCCTCTAGGCCAGCTTACTCACAAACCAACATTCCTTAAACGGGAAAGCTCAGCCAGTAACACAGGTGTAGTTAGGCTGTGGGTGTCCTAACTAGAGGTGGAAAAAGTATTCAGGTCCATTACATTAGCAAAAGTACTAATACCCCACTACATGTCAAGTTCTAAATTCTAAACCTTACTAAGGTTAAAAAAAATGTAAGTATTACAGCAAATTTTACTTATTTATCATTGTCCAGTAAAACTGTCCTTGTCAGTGTTTCACTATTATATATAATCTTTCTTGGTTAATATTAAACCTGCGTTAATGTGAATGTTGCATTTTACTGCTGTAGATGTTTAACATTGAGCTAATTTTAAGTACTTTATGCACTGTTGGATGGTTGAATCTACAGTGATACATCACATTCCATAATATTATCATATGTTTGCACTATTTGAGAGCTTACAGCGTGTTATTTTTTGAGAAAATATGTATATTAAGGTATATATAGTATATTGCAGAACAGCCTAAAAATATCTAGATATTATTCAAAAGTCATATCACCCAACTTGAGTTGATGTCAGTGGTTGTAGTGTTATTCTTGCTTTGGTTGCACATTTCTCTGTTTAGAGTCAAGGATTGGGTTACAACTGTTGATAACCTGAACACATTAGCTCCATGTTTGTGGGTAAATAAATAAAAGTCAAGAAAATAGGATAAACACTGGTGAGTTTGTTCTGCTTGTGTGAGCTGTTTTGGGGGGCATTTTAAACCAAAAGACTGTTTAGTCCCAGTGTTTTGACTTATTTGAAAATGAATCATGTATCGTCTCCAACAGTCACATAAAATGCATTTTTGTCTGTCAAGAGAAGGTGGACATGAAAAAAAGTGTGTGCTTGTGCACGTGCTTTTGTGTGTATTGATGTGTGGGTGCATAAGTCTGAGTGTGCAATGTGTGAAGTGCTCTCCCTACAGTCATGTGGCTGAGGGGGGGTTGGGGGTGGTGGTGGTGATGGTGGCTGTATCAAGTGTATGCCTGAAGTTGCCTTGGCAACCTAACACAAAGAAGATCTCATCACCATAACAACTCTACCCCTGCACCCTCCCTCTCTCCCTCCTCTCGGCCGCCATCTACCCCCCCCGCCTCTATCCAAGTGGTAGATCATCCCCCTCCTCCCCTCCTCCTTCTCTCACGTTCTCTTTCTATCTCTCTCCATCCCTCCCTATACACCCACTCAGGACCATAACAACATTAACAGATGGAGAGAAGAGAGATGGAGGGGGACAGAACGACAGAGAGGGGAGGACAGAGGGAGAACCAGAGGGGGAGAAACAAAAAGACAGACCAGAAGGGGTGACAGGGATAAATCTATTGCAATGTGATAAAAAGAATAGATGGGGACAATGAGAGAAAGAGGAGAGGTGGATAGCAAATGCCAATATGATGGCAGTGATAAGCTACTGTATATGCCTGTTGATATAGAAAAAAGGAGGGAGAAAAACAAAAAGGGACAGAAAGATGGACAGAAAGCAAACTAGTTAGAGATCTGCTATGTATATAAATAAGAGGATAAGAGGATGACTATAGCATGTGATAACTGGTGATTCAGAAAAAAAACATTTAGCAAAACCATTACAAAGGAGGAGAGAGAGATAATCATTGAGGCAGAGAGGAAGACCGAAAGCCCACTGAGTGAACAAGTGAAGAAAGGAAAAAAAAGGGAGCAATCCATCCGTCCCTGCCTGGTGTTTTCCATTGATTTCTCTTACGGCCATTCTCAGTGTGTGTGTGACTGTCCGTCTGCTTGGCCCGTCAATACATCAGCCAGTTAGCTGGAGGGGAGACCAAAGCATCACTGTGGCCACGCCGCCTCAGACACTTCAAATTTCAATATTTTACATTTTGTTTTGTTTTTTTCAAAATGGCTACAGAGTGGTGAGACTGGTAAGATGGATGAGACAGGGGGGAACAGATGAACAAAAACACATGACAGAAAGACAGATCCGGCGACACAGTTGGTAAGGATTAAATGAACCCTAACCTAAACTGCGGAAGCAATGGCCGGCTTTCAAGTGAGAGCGTTAAAAGGAAAATAGGTGACATAAACTAAGTTTGGACAGGTCTGTTATTTGTCCGCCCACCTGTTGCTGCTCACACCTCCTGTTTTCCCTCTTACCACTCTTGCTTCCTTGAATAGAAACAGCAAAAAAAAACACAGGAAATTTTTTGGCTTTCAAAAGGACAAGTCTGTCCATTACATTAGCCACTTTGGCAGTGAGTCAACCACCATTTGGAGCCTTTAATCTATTCAACAGGATGAATTTGGCAGAATAAAATAGTGACAGGGGCTGGTTCATGTTTGGGGATGGGTGTGCTGTGGGCGGTTTTCAACCCATCACTAAATACATTCATGTAGAATATGAATGGCGCCTGCCTATTCATTTGATACATTAAATGTAGAAGATCAAGCTGTTTGACTTCCCAGTTCCACAATTTCAATACACACAGGGATGCTATTGAGTATAATTCATTTTAGATGGCAAATATCATAAACACAAGCCTGTGAGAAGTGGAGGCACTCTCCCATCGCTTCAGCAGCTGACTCAGTGACATTTCTGTCACCTAAATGGCCAATTTGTGTCCATTTCGAGCATCAGGGGGCAGCTGACAAGTTCATGGAGTCATTTATTGTTCTTCCATCATTCCCTCAGACACACTCCAAGGGACAACAGCAACTTTTATTTACTGAGAAATTTAAAAGGGTTGTGTGCAGAATCAAATAGCACTTCTTAAATTCATACCTGTGAAAATGGCCTGTTTTTATTTTGTCTAGGTAGCATGACTTTATGTTTTAATTGCTTCTGCCATTTGGATATTACACTTGGCCATATTGCAATTTCCACAATATTTCGATTGATTATGCAATCCTAAAAGCAAATATTACAAAAATGTTGGCCTTTGAAGTGTTAAATAATTAAATGATTCAACAGGCTGACTAACAATCTATTCAACTTCTATCAATCACCATTTTAGCAATTTATCAAGAAATAAAGAAAGAAAGAAACATACAAGTGAAAGGCACTGACTGTCTCCATTTCATAATATTAAAATGAATGAATACTATAAAAGAGTTATTTGGCTGCTAGTGAGATGGAGCAATTTACAGATTAATTTATGGAATATGGCGTATTTTGGCATGTCACCTTATTAACATTTCAAAGACTAAATGATTAATCAAGTTACAGTAAAACAGTTATCTTCTCCGTTCCTTACCTTAGAGCCAGTCAGATATATTAATTTGCCCAATATTGGCCACAGCTATATTGGTCCATATTGGTATTGTCATATTTGTTGTCCAATATGGGTCTGATGAAAATGGTTTGTTTTATAGGCAGATTTTATGTCAATTAATAAAGACAAGGCCTATTATTTTAAACTTTTTTATTTATATTTAGGCCTATTTATAATTAGTCTATCAAAATTACCAGTGAAAAGTGCTGTTAAAGTACTCCCCTACTGTGGTTTTGGGGCTATGAAGTTTATCTATCTTATGTTTGTCACAAAAGTTTGATAACCACATTTGAACAATCAATACCATATCAGCCATTACGTCAATATCAGAATTTTGTTTACTCCCTAACTCTATATCTTTATCGGCATCAGCTCCAACAATCAATACTGGTCGGGTTCCACTCCACCTATACCCCTTCCTCTCCCCTCACCCGCAGTATCTCCCAATTTTTACCCACATTCCTCTTCCTGCCATCTGTTCCTCCTCTTCCATCCTCCCACTCCTTCCACCTCTTTCCCTCCTTTCCTCTCAGCCTCTCTTCTCTCTGCTTATACCTCGTCCACCCCCCACCCCCCCCCCACTCTCCTCCTCTCAAGGTCTGATTGATAACACCAGGGTCAGATGTGGAGCAGGGAGCTTCCCTCACGTGTTGCTTCTCCTCCAGAGCTAGCAGCCTCAGACGTCATTGTCAGCCTCTGCTGGCATGAACTCACACACACACACACACACGGTCGCTTAATCATGCACTTGGGCACACAGTAAGGCAGGCAGAGCCAAACACACAGGCCTACATACAGTACATGTGTACATGTGCAACCTAATACAGACACACACACACACACACACACACACACACACACAGAGGAGGTGGAAGACGCACAACAATTGGCAAGCTCGAAAGCAGACTCAATAAAGCACATCATCAGCTCCAGTCTCCTACTGCACACCCACGTATACATAGAAATCCCTCCAGAATCATGCCTTCAAAATGCACACGTGCAGCTCATTCGTCCAGTGGACCAAGAATTTTGTGGTGGTGGTTCCTCTACTATATTAAACAGTGGCTGACTGTGATAAATAAACATGATAAACAAAAATAAGATCATTAATAATTTCCTCTGAAAACACTAGCAACAACTAGCGGTTGTGGCACTTTCTAACCCTCTCCAAGAGCTTGCACTGCCAGGAATCTGATCACTACCTTACCCTCTCCCGACTTTCTTCATGATCAATGTATCTTTTATCTTTCCAAGTTTCTCTCCTCATTTTTTCCTTCAGCCCTCCTTCATCAATCCCCAAGACCCGTGCTGAGAGGAACAAACATAAATCCTATCCCCTGCACGTCCTCCTCCCCAGAGAAGATATATGTAGTTGGGCTCTATATGTCAGCAGTCAATGCGTGCTGAAGTGCTGACCTAAGCAGCATTGACTGCAGGCTCTACAGCTTACACTACAATACCAGGGTAGTGTGGGAATCTAATCAAAAACAGGTAATGTCTGCAATGCATTACAAGTTTTACAAATTTGCACACAATTGCACAATTATGCATGCAGGCTGTAAACTTGCAATGCATGTGGAGAGATGAATAATAATAAAAAAAATACAGAGGCACAGACAGCAGAGGAGCTACACAACTACACAAACATCCTGATTCACAGATATACACAATATCGTCACAATCTATTATTGCTTTTTTTTAGAGTGCCCACCCAGAAACAGGTTTTACATGCATTTCTACTGAATTTGGGTGCAAGCAATATGGACACAATTAGTATTACAAAAATTAACATGATTTAACTGATAGTGACATATTTTACTTAAGTAAATACATGCTTTGGAATAGCATTTTAGATGTGGCAGCACACAAGTGAATGAATATAGAAAACCTCCAAAGTGCATATCTACAAGTTGCTGTTATAGATTGCATTGTTTTGTAGCTCATTTTCAGTTTAAGCTAATTATCAATTACATGTACTGTACATAATTATCTTTAAAAAAAAGAGTAGATCAGATTAAATGGATTTTCACTGGTATTTTGTGAGGTATCTGAGAGGGATTTTGCGTCATAGACTTTCACAATAAAATGCTGGCGGCTGATTTGATTTGATATTGCTGTATTAACAGATATAAATGTTAAAAATTCTGCACAATAATTTTCATTTCTGATTTCTGCAGCGAAATAAGGATATATTATTGTTCTCATCTGCTTCCTGCCCACAGTTAGTCCATTTTTACCCATGCCTGCGAATTTATATAACTATATTAATTTACATACAAGTACCAGAACTGGTACAGCGCTCTACTTTTCACTGTTGAAGCTTACAACAAATGCATCACATGTAGCAGTCAATCAATATGGGTTTTTCAATGGCCAAAGCCAATGCCAATAATTAGACAGCAGGGTAGAAACCAATAACATCATGTTTTAGGTGGAATTTTTATTGATTTAAGAAACAGAAACATACATTGAGTCATGCTAACTCAACTGCATTGTTCTATAAATTATAACATAATATATATACTTTTTCACCACAGTCCGTTAACTCAGGGAGTGCTTACTTTGTTCCATGGCAGATGTGTCTACAGACATCTTGAGCACAAACATCGGCCAAAGCAGATCTCAAAATGTCAGATAATCGGCTCAATTAATCAGTCAACTGATTAATCAGTCTATCACTAATCACATGGTATGTCAAATCACCCTGACAGATCAGTTCTGGAGCCATCAGCTAAACTTCTTTTTAAGGTTTCTGGATCCGTGAACAGCTTAACTGCTGGTACACAAATGTCAAGTCAGAGACATACTTTGACTGCTCTGATGTAACCAAATAGAGGAAGCAGACAGTAGATAATACACATTAACATAATAATGACATTCTCTGTGTCATTCAAGGTAAAATATGTAGTGCAATGCATTTATCAGGACTGCTGATGTATCATGTCTGCCGGCTATGGTGCGTCACACCAGAGCCAAATTATGAGTGTGAAACAAGATGTCAATTATTGCCTCCAGCAAATTGGGGCTTCACAAATGGATTGAAGACACTCGAAATACTGAATATTAAAACTGTACTTTGTATAACATCAATAAAATCAAAATTTATGGTAGAATTCTCATAATCTCATGGAGTTAATGTGTGTCATCAGTACTGGTTGTTTCATGCCAGCGGCTGCTTGTATCATATGAGAGTCAGCTGGGAAAATAGATGACATATCATTGGAGTCGACTGTTAAGAAATAATACATTGTAATGTGGGTGGCTTAAGAATAGAGGTTACAGTGAGCAAGCTTCAGACCTTATTCAAAGGCACTAAGTTCAGTAGAGGTAGGACTATGATTACACTGAGTAGCTGGTTGACAACTTCTTATCAATGTTGTAGAGGTGAACAGCTTCTATTTTCAAAATCTTGTAGGTTTAAACCCTGGGTTGTTTTACATAAGAATACATAACTACACAAGAAAGGACTACAAAAGGAAGTAAAATGAGAAAAAGATTCTGTATGTATGGTGACAAAGAAACTTTCAGGAGCACGGAGGCAACAACGGGGACAAACCCTGCAGGAGTAATAAAGTACTGGCTGGGTAAAGGTAGTGGTGTACTGTATATCAAATCTTGGTGTATATGCACCTCTGGCAGACTGCATGTCCTTGAGACAAAGAAATAACGGTGTAGCTACATATGATCAGGCAAAGTTGCTTCTGACAAGTGCAGATATTTTACAATTAAAAACTTGTGTCTGGGAGAAACACCTTTGACATAAAGTACAGTATGTCTCCTACAGTGACACCCTTTTCTGTTCTATAGGCAGCTAACAGGATGAACTGGTAGTGTAAAGTAGTAGAACAGATTAACATGTTATTAGGTTGCACTCTAACAGCCTGTACTATCACTTAAATTAATAGGAGTGGAGACTGCTCACACTTTCACTGTGACACACACATGCCAACAAATGCGGCCTAGTGTGTAAGCAGAGGCCAAACATGATATATGGGGCATTAACATGAGGAGAACATGATTTGAATTAACAAGCTCGTAACAATGTACAGTTTCTAAGCTCTGTGATTTATGGTAGTGAGAACTTTTTTAATGTTGAATTTATTACAGAAGTTGTAAACAAGAGCGGTTACAAGATATAAGCAACACTGGGGAAAGGAAATGTAAATATAGCCCACAAATATATACACAAACATAACATCTGCACTTCACATGAACCTAAATCACTAAACATGCACAAAAGCATGTCTACAAAACATACAGATAGACACACTTGGGGTTTCCTCTGTGACAGATGTACAGCAGAGGTCCATTAGATTACTCAAATAATAGCCTGTCTCTCCAATGAAGGACTATTTTGTTATTTTTTCCACCCAGTTCATGTGCTGTGTCCCAGTGCTGGCTTTTCCTCTCCTGCATTATGTTGCCTTTCCACGTCGAACAAGCTTTTCCAAGACAAAAGCGCTCGTACAATTTTTCTAGGACTGCTCCCTAATCAACAACTAAGCTGTTGGTTGTTGAAAAGAGTCTCAGTCGACCATGCTTTCATTTAACTGTTAGTTGCAGAAAAAACCTCACTCCATTCGGGAGCTGTACCATGCCATTAGGCTTGGGATTGTTGCAAGACAAACCTTTTCTCTTGAAACACTTTAGTAGCTGTAGCTACCATTAACTCAGTTAGTGGCCCTATTAAGGGCCCTGCACACCAAGGACTATAACAATAATCATAAAAATATAGTTCTAAAATTGTTCCAACTTAAATGGATGGAGGAGTCCAGGCCACACCTAAAAAGCTGTGGTCTGGATCCCTGTCCACTTGAGTTAGAACAATTTTTGAGGACAGGGAACACAGTCCCGATGTGATTTAAAGCGGCCCTGACCAGGGCTCTGACTCTGGGTACAATGAAGACTGCAGGTTCAGGCAGGGACAGGAGGTATGAAGCAGCAGAGGAGCAAGTTTCTTAATTTATATATTTATGTATTATATATATTTAATATATATAAACAGAAATGGGGGGTGGCATAGAATTGATTCTTTGATGCATCGCGATTCTCTCTTCTCTCATCGATTACAAATCGATGCAGAATAATTAAAAAAATTTAAAACAAAAAGTCTCACCATTATGGTCATGTGTAACAATTTTGTGAGACTGTGCTGTACAATCCTTAAGGCTGAACCAAATTGACAGTGAAACATAATGGACGTAAACATGTGCATTGTGTTTACATTCTTAGCTAGACTACTTCGTGAGTTTTGGTGAGGGTGGCTGAGCGTGACCAACTGCAGATGGATGCAATCTGACTGACACCCCCCTAAAACCAAGCATATGTAAGCATTTTGACTTCTATAAAGTTGAAAGGAAAGGGTCCTGGACAAGAGCCAAACTGTACTGTGAGTCTTGTGGTAGAATTTGATGCATCAATATGCATTGATAATCATTTGATGATTGAATCATAGCCCTGTGAATTGGAATGAAATCAAATCATGAGGTGCCAAGAGATTCCCACCTCTACCAAAAATTATGTATTTAAATAATTAAATCACAAAAATCACAAATGTGTAACAGCTAGTCAACTAATGGCTTGAACTAACCACTACGAGTTGACTGGGAACATCTTTAGTCTGTAGCAGCTCAACTCTTTTCCCTCTTCATTTGTCCCTTTCCCCTTTTTTCAAAGTTTTGTGTTCGTTTGCTTTTGTTTTCTGTATCCTTTGTTTATCTTTACTGTCTCATTCTTCTGTCTCCTGTCTTCTTCTACATCAACCTTCCACTGTTGTTCTCAAGCTCTGAACTGTTTGAGTCCCTGTTTCCCATAATGCAACTCTTTTCACTGTCTTTACCTTTCCCATTATCTAACTCTATTTCCCACCCACAAAAGCTGTCTCTTGTTCTCGCTCTCACATTCTCTCTCTCCCCTTGCCCCATATCTGACTCTTTGCTTTCCCAGTATCTCATCCTCTCTCTCTCCCCCCCTCTATTGCGCTCTTCAGACGACTTAAGCCCATAAAAGGAAGTAGCCATGTCCTGCTTATAGCTGCATTGGTGTTAACCCTTTCCCAGCGTCACCAGGTTTGCTCTCGTCACTTAACCGCTTTAAGCCACCCATGACCTGGGAACCTTCCCTATCTCTATCCACTGTCTAGGCTTTACCATCTCACAAGCAGAGGGTTGTTTGTTATCAATTGTCAGTTACCACATAAAAGTAACACTATGATCAAAGCATCTACAATGGCCCAACTTCCCCAGTAAGTCATCAATAAAGTCACAAGTTTTTGACCACTAGTGAGCAGATTCACTCCAAAATGAACACTTAAACCCTATTCATTTATTCTGGCTGATGTGTTGGCAGAACAAATCAGCAGAACTAACATGTTCTGGCTAACTTGTCAGCAACCTGCAACCGACTTACACAGAAAAATAACATACCAGTTTTTTTATGCGGTTTTGCCTTATGCCCTATTCTCACGGTGCTACACCCTGGCAACCTCTAGTAATTTGTAATAATTGCAGAGGTCATCTGTGATCTTAATCCCATGCAAATCTGACAGGTCCATCATTTGTTAAGTAAAAATTCCACCGCAAATTGCCCATCATATTTCACCAAACACACCGTATAGTCCTAGGTAATATTAGTAATCGGCATCTCTGTGATTTGGAGTCAGGGTTTGTTTTTGGGGGGCAAGTTTTTTTTGTTTTGTTTTGTTTTTTGTTTGTTTTCTCTGCATCTCTTTCCTACGTCTTTTTTGGTTGAGAATTATCAGGCTGCATTGGCAATTATAAATGAAAGGTTTGTCAGAATTTTGGGAACAAATTCATGATGCTCATTGCTCTTGTTGTTCTGCAGAGCCTTGGCATAATATCCTGGGATATTGTCAGTCAATTCAAGAAAAGTACAGACTTCGCTTATCCCATGCAAATGCACCACACAAAACACAGTTGTGTGGGGGTAATTGCTAAATCAAATGTCACCTGGTAATGCGAGTTCAATGCGAATAGGGCTGAAGCTGCATAGAGCTGTTGATTCTCAGTAGTATCAGAGGAACTAGCAACCCTTGTAAATAACAGTGAGTCATTTTCAAAAATTTTGTTAAAAAACATCACTTAAGGTGCAGGAAGAAATTCTGGAGAAAGAGTTGATTGTTGTTCCATTCCAAGGTGGGATGGATGGTCGAGAGATGATTGATTGCTGAGTCCAATTTCCAGGTCGCCAAACACTTACATTCTGAAATGAGACTCAACAATCAACTATCTTACCAACCTGTGATTGGCCAACATCTCCCACCACCACTTTTTAAAGTCTGAAAACAGGAGCAGGTCTAGTTTTCTCTCAGACCACTTGAATTATATTATACGTAAAGGTAGGGGTGCGCGGTATAGGCGGTATAACGGTAGAAACGATATGAATTTGGCCAACGGTAGAGATTTTGACTATACTGGCCTACCGCGATATAAAGAAGTAATCAGGTTAGCAGGGAGAAATTGTAATGTTTGTTTTTTTACCAGGGCTGTCAAAGTTAATGCAAATTCCTTTTAACGCTATTTTTTTTTAACGCGCGTTAACGCACGTTCTGTTATATTGGCCTGATCAATAGTTTGAATCAGCTGACACCTGCGAAGACGCGAGCTTCTGTCTCCCGACAATGTAAACGGGCTTGTCTGTGTAAGCGACTGGCTCAGCGCAAAGAAACAGAATAAGAGGAAGGAGACGTCGACTGCTGAAACCAGGTAAAAGTCAAAATAAGTCTGAGCAGAG
>JAJHUR010140634.1:1558752-1569138 GCA_027495735.1 Lutjanus campechanus | reverse complement strand
AACATATTCATGGCGAGGGCGAAAAGGATGACTGAGATGGTGCAGCCTGTTGGTTTGGTGGTGATGGTGCATACCTTTCTCAAGCCAATGCCAGTCCGATGTGCTTGACCCAGCAGTGACTCTTAGCCTGAAGTTATTGTAATAATCCAGGAGAAGGTCAGTGACTTTGCTGGGAACATGATGTCGTTGGAGGGCGAGCTCAACAAGCTTGTGAGGTATGGAGCCGTACGCGTTGGCGAGGTCCAGCCATAGTACGGTGAGGTCTCCTTTTCCTTCGCGGGCCTCCCTGATGAGTTGTGTGACCACTCAAACAAAAAACATAGACCGGTAACTGCAACTACAGTTTCAGGAAAGGCATTTCAGGAAAGTTCAAGAAAAGAATTCAAGAGACTCTTGCAATTTCTAGAAAACAACAAAAACACAGTGAGTCCTCCATCATCAACAAGGTGAAGTACAAATCCCTGTGCTACAAACTGTGCAATAAAGTTGTGCCCTTCTTGACAAGGGATGAGAACAGTCGCCTAACTGCTGGGAAATCTCAAACAATTACAAGAGGGAAGTTCAAGAAACAGAAAAGGTTCCTGAATGACACTATGAGAAACTTGCATAGGAAATTCCTTCTTGAGAACCCTAACTGTAGCATCTCATACACTTTGTTCTGCTGTATGCGGCCCTTCTGGGTGGTCCAACCATCCATTGCAGACAGGGAGACCTGCCTTTGCAAGGTACATGAAAACCTCTCTTTTCTTGTAGAGAAGCTACATTCTCTCCGACTTGTTAAGAACACTGACTTGGAAGAAATGGTGGAGTCAATATCCTGTCACTCAAACTTGAAGGACTGCATGTATAATGAATGTCCCAACTGCAAAGATAGAGACTTTCCAGTTGCAAATGCGGGGGATATGAAACCAAGTGTTTTTATCACACAATGGACAACTGAGACTGTAGGTGAAAAGGAGAAAGTGCCTGTTAAAATGACAGTGAAAAAAAGGACAGAGATGACTTTGCATGACCTGCTGGAGCTCTTCCAAGGACAAACTTAAAAACTTCGGAAGGCACCTCTTAAAACAACAATTTGCTTACCACCGCGAACTAAAGATGACTGCTTAATTCATGTTGATTTTTCTGAAAACTATGCCTGTAAGTACCACTCTGAAATTCAAACTTTTCACTTTGCATCAAACCAGCAGCAGGCAACACTTCACACTGGAGTTTTACATTTTAGAGGAATGGAACACCATGTGTGCTTTGGCACAATCAGCTCTTCAAAAGAGAAAGGCCCTGCAGCAATATGGACCCATCTTGACTCAATTCTCAATCTGGTCAAGGCTGCCTATCCTAATGTGACTGTGGTGCATTTTTCTAGTGATGGGCTGTGTACACAGTACAGACAGAAGGGCAATTTCTATTTGTTTTGTACAAAGCTGCAGGAGTATGGCTTCCAATCGGGCACCTGGAACTTTTTTGAGGCCTCCCATGGCAAGGGTGCTCCAGATGGAGTTGGAGGCCTCTTCAAAAGGACCACAGACAGACTTGTCAGCCACGGGGTAGACATACCAAATGCTGAGCTCTTCTTCAAGAAACTGGTGGATGCACAGACCTTAGTAAAGCTGTTCTATCGAAGTGAGGATGATGTAGATAAAGCCTTAAAGAACATGCCAGCAGGTCTCCTAGTGGTGCCATCAACCATGCACATTCATCAGCTGGTCACAGTCACCCGGGGACATATTAGTTACAGTGATGTGAGCTGCCTTTGCTCAACAAGACAGACTCTGGAGTGCCAGTGTTACAAACCCAAAACCTTTACTTTTCAAGTTCAGGCAACAGCACCCACACAGGAGGATAAGGGTCAGAACGAATCAGAAATTCCATGGCAAAACTCGGATATCATCAGCCAGTGGTGTGCTCTGAAATATGATGATGACATTTATCATCATACAAGAGGTGAATGAAACTCATGTTCAGGTAAAATGTATGCATTGGAATCAACCGCGTTTATTGGCCAACGTGGGACGATGTCCTGTGGTACTATGAAGATATACTAAGAATGACCCCACCCCCAACTCCTGTGGGCACACTTCATGTGGAGATTGACAGAGACATATGGTCCAAGATCTCAGAGCTGTGAACTGTCTGAAACACCACCTCCACTTCGACTCCAGGTCTCCCGACATCTACTCGGACTACAACACCCCCCAAACCCATAGCCTCAAAGCCCACATACCACCTCGCACGTGCCTCACGCAAACTCACAGATTGGCACTTCAAACCCCGCAAGCCGGTAGTTATCTTGGGGGATTCAACATCCCCCCGTACCATAATCCCCAAATTCAACTGGACAGTTATCCTGGTGCCAATCTGTACCACTTCCTGAAAGTATGTGAAAAAACACCCATCAGCGCAGCCACAAAAATTGTCGTTCTCTCCATTGACATCAACAACAAAGACCAGGATGCAAAACAAACCTCAATTAAACAACTACACGCACTATACAGACAAGCTCGCTCCACATTTCCGAATGCGGATATTTATTTCTCTATCATTAACTTCTCAGTGTTAAATTTAACATTGAATTAGATCCTATCCCAGCTGCTCCCCCTCAGTTTTCAATTTTCAACCATTCTATTAAAACTCGCATTTCCGACTCTGCAAAACAAAAACATTTTTTGATTGGCTCCAACAACCCGTCCCGTCACTTTTATCTACTTCCCAAGATTCACAAAGACCCAAATACCTGGACAGTACCCTTCGAGGTTCCTCAAGGTCGACACAATTACATTCGGACGCAAACATTCTCAATCTCTCCTCCCTGCTCACCCTGTCTTCGGCCCAAATCCTCGTCCTCGAAAGGGGCTCATCCTTTGTCCCCCACCCCACTAGGTTCCACTGGGAGGAACTTCCAAGGGACATCCACAACTATCATAGATGTATCAAACTCATCAATCACCTCCACCCTCAATCTGGTCACGCACAAACACAGTTCACGAACCCCTCTAGCTGGGAACCCACGAATTCACAACTCAAACTCCATACTCGTGCACTTTTTGCTCTGGATAACCAGGCCCTTCAGGCGTTTCGACCCCCGACAGATATCCCAGATAATCTGTCGGGGGCCGAACGTAGGGCCCTCCATCAACTGTCAACCAATCCCAACATTGTCATAAAACCGGCAGATAAAGGCCCGAAAGTTGTAATCCTTTATCGGCAACAATATCTAGTCGAAGCTACCTGTCAACTTTCGGACACCTCATATTACAAACCCATTACACAACCTCGTCAACATAACACCCAGCTCCAAATCTGCGAAAGTGTCCATGCACTCCATACAAAAAAAATACATATCAGCCAAACAAAAACATTTTCTGATCGGATCCAATAACCCCCGCCCTCACCACTTTTATTTACTTCCAAAGATTCATAAAGACCCCAACACATGGACAGTGCCCTTCGATTGTTCCTCCCGGTTGACCTATTGTCTCCGACTGTAGCAGTGCTACTTAACAATATTGCCAAATACATAGATTCATTTCTCAACCCGCTTTCTACCATACATCCCAGTTACATAAAAGATACATATCATTTCATTGACACAATCAGGACCATGGCTGTTCCTGTCCACGCCCAACTGTTCACCATTGACATCGATAGCCTGTATACCAACATCAACATGGAACTTGGTATACAGGTTATCCGCTCCATATTTCAACAACATCCGAACCCCAAGAGACCCGATCTGGAACTCATTCAACTACTCACCCTTTGTCTAAAAAACAACGATTTCACATTCAACAATAACCACTTCCTCCAGGTACACGGAACAGCCATGGGCCAGAGATTTGCACCCTCATATGCAAACATATACATGAGCGAGTGGAAGCGAGAGGCCCTGGCCAAATGCCCCCTTAAAACTACACTTTTCCTTCGTTTGGCATTTGGCCCCACGACACCCAAGCATTACACCAGTTTACTGACATTCTCAATAACCATCACCCCTCCATCAAAATCAAAGCCACCATCCATCCTGATCAGATCAATTTCTTAGACACACAGTCTTCTTCCAATCTATTAACTCAACCTTCAAACGCCTTCTCACTAAGGTGTACTTTAAGGCCACCGACACTCACGCACTACTTCATAAACTCAGTTTCCACCCACGCCATACCTTCAAAGGCATCATCAAATCTCAAATTATCCATTTCTACTGCATCTCCTCGCTATCATCTGATTTTGAACATTCAATCCGTATCCTCTTTAACTCCCTACGCAAACGTAAATATTCCAAACGCTTCCTCAGATCCATTAAGAACAGCACCCTGGCCAGTCCTGCTCCCACTCGCTCTCCCCACCCACATCATACACCTCCCACACATACAACTGACAGCATACCACCTGCCGCAGCACCTACACCACCTGCCGACCCGTCCCTCCCCTACCCGAACCAGGGTTTGAACCCCACCCCCGCTCCCCCTTCCCTGACCTCTCCCACTCCCCCCGCTGCAGGGGCACACACTCCTCACACCCTACACTCCAACCATTTACACACTGCAACCGCCACAGAAATTTTACCTATCATCTCCACCTTCTCACACCTCATTACACCTTTACACAAACAACTTAAAACTAATTTTGGACCCACTCCAGGGAGTCTCCATCCTCAACAACCACCATACCGCCATCAACTTAAAACCTACCCTCCATGACACTGAAATTGACTTCTTGGACACTACCACCTTCAAAGGACCTACCTTCACATTGACCGGCAAGTTGGTCTACTTCAAACCCACAGATTCACATGCCCTTCAACACAAAATGAGCTTCCATCCTCCCCATACCTTCCGGAGCAACATCTACTCCCAACCAATACGTGGGGGTGCTAGGAAAACTGTTGATTTTCATGCAGTCAAATTAAATAATTTGCTCTAACGCAACATTTATTCGATTTATAGGCCTAATAATACAGGGCCTAATACGACACAACGTCGGAGGTGTTTTCAGTTGAGTAGCCTAAATGCTCCGCTGAGTAGCCTACTAAATGCTCTGCATGTCTGTAACGGCAAAATATCAACTTCTTTAAAGCCACCTTAATTACTACTGACAAGTAATAACAGTTTTCTTATTCGTGTTCAAATCCATGAATCAAATTAGTCACTTTGTACTTTTCCTCAGAATTGATATCCTAAATAATTACCAGCAGTGGCCAGGATTCAATTTCATTAGCCTACCCGTTAATTTAAATTTAAAATCAAAATTAAACACATAGCAGCAGTGCGCACTGCAGACCAGCATTTGTTTTCATCCAAACTTTGCAAACGTGGTCAGGATTTGTAGAACACGTGTATGCTGCTCACTATAAAATGCTGTTACTATAAATAAATGCATCTCTGTGCAGAGAGGAAAATATGATAAAGTGATCCGTAAGTCCCCACTCTCCCCTACGCTAAGCAGAGGGAGAGAGAAATTACACAGCCTACAGATGTTTATCTTTGGTGAATGCCGCCTTTTCTCCATGGCTTCCAGGGCGTTGAAAGTGATGGGAGGCGAAGCAAAATGCACGGTTCATTTAAATTGAATATTCCAACCATGCCCACTCGTCATACCACTTACGGTTAAAATAGCGATCCTGCTGCTCTCCCACTTTTGTGGCTGGATAACGTAGACGCAGGGGCCGCCTCGGCCCTTCTGTGGGCGATTGGCTTAGATCAGACGGTGGAGCATCCGTGGTCTGGCTGCTAGCTAGCTGTGTCAGACAGCTCTGTTGCTTGAGTGGTCTGGCTGTTAGCACTCACGTTAGCAGAGCAGCTAGCTGTGTCCGAGCTAACGTTGGTGGCGGTGCACTGCTCTGGTGGTGCTCGTGCTCCCTTGTGTGGAGTGTGGCCCCTCGATTTTTTTTTAAAAGTTCATTCCCGGGAGCCGTTTAACACCAGGTTTCAGCATCTACCCTTAATCACTGGAGAGAAAGCCTGCAAAAACTACTTGTTACTGTGTCCGTAACTTTGAATGTACTCACAGTCACCAGGACATGTGCTGGTTACTCATTGTATCCCAGTGTTGCATTCTCCAAGGGTGTTCACAATAATTTAAAATAACCCAGGGAAAAAGAAGAAAGGGAAACTCTATTAATAAATTAAGGTCAAAAGGAAATACGTGAACAGACACGCTAAGGAAGACATGAACTGAACAAACTACAACTAACCTTCCACCAAAAGGGAGGAAGGTTGCCTCTATCTGGGAGGCTGAAACACACAAAACAAAAAGACAAGTTCACAAAAAGGTAGCTAATTGACCCAACCTGGCCCACGCTCACACACATAGCTGTGGCACGTAACACCTGGCAAGGTAAGATAGAGACATTTCTTATGTTTAAAAAGCATATATTTTATTTAATTAAACCTCTTTAAACATTGTTTAATTGTTTCAAAACATGTACATGTAGTTATCCTGCTTAAATGGCTTATATAATGGAATATGTGTTTTGTTTAACAGCCGTTAAAAACAAATTACCATGTGTGACATTAATTAGCAAAACAGATGTGAAATACGTATATAAAATTATAAGAATAGCACACATAACTGTTAGCTTAACATTCAACCGTTTAACGCATTTAACATGCAGGGCTGTATATCCGTGGTCTCCATTCACTGCCATTAGCTGCAACCCTGTTTTCCTCTGAAACTCCAGGATTGTTTTGTGAACTGAAGATCTTCACCCATCCTCACATCAGCATCTGGGTGAGTACATATTGGGTGGATTATCATCCAGGGTGGAATATCGCTTTAATTTAGGCTTCTTTGTTTTATTCTATTTAACTAATTGTCTTTTACCTTTATTATTTTTTATCATGTTGATATTACTTCGTTGTTTAAATACACTGTATTTTTGTGTGTCCTGGTCCTACACAACTCCCGCTGCCTAAATAGGACCAGATCCATGCTCAGAGACACTGACCACCCTGCTCACTACCTGTTTAAAGCGATATTCCACTCTGCGAGAATAAGCCACTCAGTATGTACTCACCACCATGCTGATGTGATGATAAGTGAAGATCTTCTGTTCACCAAACAATCCTGGAGTTTTAGGAGAAACAGGGTAGCAGCCTCATCCAGTACAATGGCAGTGATCGGTGACCACGGCTAAAACGTTAAAAAAAAGAACACAAAACAAACACAAAATGTCTCCATCCTGCTTGTGTGGTGTAATCCAAGTGTCCACGAGCTGCGACATTAAAAATTAACCGCAAAAGACACCATTTTCGCCATGTTTTTAGCAGAAATATCAGCTGTAGCACGTAGCCGGTAGGATGTAAACATGGCGTCGATCTCGCGAGACTTCCGCACGTTCATCCATTAAGATATATACGAAGTCTCGCACATTAACGTACAAAACAGAGCAACTCACTAAATGCTTCACCGTTTCAGACCGAAGAGGATCACGGAGTCTGCAGGTAAACGACCCAGAGCTGACGTTAGCTGCCAGTCTGGCTAACGTTAGCAGTGTTAGGAGCAGCAGCTCTGCCTGCATGTTTGTATCTGTGTCTGTGCTTAATGTGGGCACATGTTTCTCCAGTCGAGTGATTATATATCCACTTATTCTGTCACAGTCTACATTCAACATTATTTCCATTTTCTAGATTAAAACACTGCCAAACCGCGCTGGTTTTACGAACTCTCATCTGTCCGACTTTGGTGACATAAACATCCGGGGTTGCCTAGGTGATCAGGGCGTACACACTGGGTGAGAGAGGCTGCCGTCTGACAGTGCCGCAGCCCTGACTAGTGGCGGGCAGCTGCATAAAATCTTGGAGGCGACAGATAACTGACATCGTGCATGAATGAAATACTGATAAATAGTTTAAACGACTAGTAATTCTGGTGCCGACTAGGGAGGGAGGGGACATTTAATCGTATAGTAGACTAATCGCGTGCATCCCTAGTAGCCACCAGGTGTATCAGTTAGATACACAAATACCATCTAATCATACTCCAGAGGAACAACTGTGCAGACAAGTAAGAAATTATCATTTCTGTCACATTCTGAAACAAATGCAGATGCATTTTTTGTTTGCTGTGGAATACACCAATTTGTCACATTTTTGTGACAAAATACTCAATTACTGTGACAATTGATGTTACTGACAGACTTTCAATGCACTGAACCATTGGTACAGACATTAGTCTCTACCAAAAGATTCGGATGGTGCAAGAGGATTGATGATGGATTTCGCAGCTTCCATAGCAGCTGGAGACAGAGGACACTCATTTTCTGGTACTTGAACTCCAAAGGGTTCTTCACTGACACCATCAAACATCTCCCAGTCAGTTCCATACAACTCCAGGCTCTGTCATAAATTTTAAACAACACAACTTAATTTAAATGTAAAGAAAGAAGGACTTTAATTAACAGTCAAACACAGCCGTGTAGATGTCACAAACCTGCAAGTCCTCTTCAGTTTCACCAGCAGGGTTCTGCATTAGAGGGTGACACGGGAGTGGATTTTCATTCCTGTCCCGTCCCACTCCCACAGAGAAAATTTGTGTCCCGTCCCAATCCCAGGCCAGAGGGGGAATAAAATTCCTGTCCCATCCCACTCCCGGTAAAGTGACTCCCACTCCCATCCCGCTCCCATTCAGAATGGCTCCCACTCCTGTACCGCTCCCATTTTTTTCCTTCTAGTCTCTATGCATACACTGAACTTTGATTTGATCTTCTCCCGATTATTTTTATATTACTTTTTAGTCTGCAGTTTTATTTTTGGCAACAGGAACAGTTCATCTGTGGTAATATAGGAAGGTATTTATTTGGAAAAAGAAAAAGTGCATGAGATTCAAATATTAAATAAAAATACAACTGCCATTTCAGTCTGTTTTGCCACTCTGAATTTTATTGATTATTTGCCTATTTGCAAGAAAATGCTGCCCAGAAAGTAATTAGGGCTAACTGTTTGAATAATTGAACATATTCTTGCATAATAAGTCCATGTTATGTGTAAGTGTGAATGTTTGTGTATGTTGTGTGTATGTCGGACCCCAGGAAGAATAGCCGATGCTGACGTGGGTGCTAATGGGGATCCTAAGAATAAAAGAAAGAAAAAAGGAACCTTATATGTTGCTATGCAGGAATAAAAGTGCATCAACATTTTCTGGATTGAGGGTGGAACGCCTCTCCTCGATCAGTCTCCCAGCAACACTGAAACTCCCCTCAGAAGCAGTACTTGTTGCTGGGATTACTAGCAGCCTCTTGGCAACTGTCACTAGCCCACCTGACCTCTCCTGCCAGAAGTCTAGAAGAGACTGGAAGCTTGTCAAATTAGAGTCACTCATGTACTGTAGCACCAACTGCTGGCTCCATGACTCCGCATCGCCTCTATCCTCCTCCCTCTCCTCCTCTTCAACACAACTTGCAAAGAAGTTATGCACCTCTGTGGCCCCTGCCTCTGGGGGTCGACCTTTAGAAAAAAAAAAAGACAGCTTATTATAGAACATTGCCATTTGCATCATAGTTCTTTGAAGTTTAACATACTTATTTGTCTAATAGAAGTATTATCTATATTAGACATTAAGTATGAGGTAATGCATACACTTGAATAAATGAAAGGAAGACATTTTGTCACGAGATTTAGAATTATTCTGTGAGTGCTCTGTTGATGCTAGTGTTATTCACCCTCTTTCTCTACACAAACTCTCACTCTCTCCTCTGTCCCTGCTGTTTCTGTGAGTGCTGCCAGGGTGTTGATGACCTCCTCATACTCCTGACCACAGAGAGTTTTCCTCAAGAAACTCCTCAGGCTAGGAGAGAGAGCTGCGGCTACCTTATGGTACAGGTGGATTTTAAATTTCAACTCCACCGCCTGGGCTAACCTCCCTTTCAGCTAGGACAGAAGCAGTGAAATCACATAATGATGCAATGATATCATGATAATGACATATGAACTGCATATTATGCAGCATCATTAATGGGTGGCATAGAAGTTCTCAGGTGGGCAGGTCGTGCTTGGTTTCAGGCATGGAGCAGTTTTAAATTTATTTAATAATTAACTTATACATTGTTCCTCTTAGACAACATCAGACTCACAATTCTTAATCATTGTTATTGGATAGGGCCGAGCTCCTGTTTTGCTAGTTGAATGACCACCAACTAAACAAAAAACAAAACAAAACAAAAAAACAAGCAATGTATTACCTCTTTCACAATCACACTGTCTCCATCCTGGATGGACAAACCCCTCAGCAGGGTTGCCTTGGTCGGGAGGACAAGGTGAAGGGTAAGTATCTGATCAAGAAGAATTGATCAAGAAGCTCACAGTCTATGTTGTTGAGATAGCGTGGTTTGTTTCGGCGAAGCAGGATATCATGCAGCTTGCCAGACCTCAGAGCATCATTTACAGATTG
>JAJHUR010140634.1:1510335-1522373 GCA_027495735.1 Lutjanus campechanus | reverse complement strand
AAGTACATCATGGTTTAGTGAATCAAAAGCTCTTTTCAGGTCCAAGAAAACAGCTCCTACATAACCACCCTGATCCAATAAACCTTTGATGTTCTCGTGAAAATAACAAATTGCTGTTTCGGTTGAATGATGTTTACGAAATCCAAACTGCATTGGATGGAGGGGGTTATGCCCACTGTTAAGATGATCTGTTAACTGTGATGCAATCCATTTCTCCGCTATTTTTGAAATGACTGGCAGGATACTTATCGGCCGATAATTCTCTAAGTTTGGTCTTGTCACCAGCCTTTAGAACTGGAGTAACCTTGGCAATCTTCCAGGTGGATGGCACTCTATTCTGACTTATGGACAAATTTATTAAGTGCGCAATTGGATGTCCGAAGGCCTCTTTATGATGTTTTATAAAGTTACTGTCCAGACCAAAGACATCTCTAGCCTTAGAGTTTTTCAGAGATGAGATGATTTTTAAAACCTCAGGGACAGTTATTTCCCTTAAGCTAAAAACTGGTTTGCTGTTGTCCAGGGGGTTATATGGAGTGCCTGGACATTTAAAATTTGTAGTCAACTCCTCAATTGAATTTATGAAAAAATTGTTAAAGCTACTGGTGATAATATTCAAGTCATTTATCAGAATGCCATTCACCTGGAGCTGCATATCATTGGGTGTTGTATCTTTGTTTCTTCCTGTTAAATTATTTAATTGTTCCCATATCAATTTTCCGTTGCCATTTGCCCCATCTATCATTTCAATGAAAAAGTCTGCTTTAGCTTTACGAATTTGTTTTATTACTTTATTTCTAAGTGATGTAAAAGTCTGGCGGTCACAAGTAAGCCCTGTTTTTATTGATTTTTTTAACGCATTATCTCTTTGTTTCATCAGTTTCCTTATATTATCCTTCACCCAAGGTAGTGCGTTTTTACGCTTTTTAAATTCCACTTTTTTTGTGAACCGGTCCAGGACTTCCATAACACATTTGGAAAAGGTGTTACAGCTGTCCTCAACTTCATTATTTGTTAATACATTGGACCAATCATACTCCTGTAGAGCATCCTTCAGATTTTGTTGTTCACTTTTAGGTATTATATGGTGGCTGCTAACTCTAGTGGGTCTGGTAAGACGTCTCCAGTTGATTTTCCTTGAGCATAGGATGAGGTTATGGTCAGAAAGCCCAGACAGAAGATTGAGAGTTTTACTGATCCTATCAGATTTATTTGTAAATATTAAATCAGTTGTTGTTTTAGATGTTTTGGTTATTCTTGTTGGACCTTGAATAACTTGAGTAAGGTTTTGATTGTCTGTTAGTTGCTTCAGTTTTTTCCTGTCAGCTTTATTGTCCCAGTTAATATTAAAATCACCTAAAAGAATAATTTCCTTTCTAAAATCATTGCATTTTAAGATAGTTTTATGTTGATCATAAAATGTATTTTTGGAGGAAGGAGGTCGGTACAGACATATCACAGTGAAAGACATTTCAGGGGAAATAGTTATGTTGAGGCCAATACATTCAATATCTATTTCTATTGGCCATTCAATTAATTTACACTTCAAACAGTCCTTCACATAAATCAGTAATCCACCCCCTCGTCCAATTCCCCTGTCTCTTCTAAACACATTGTATCCTGAAATATTGATGGCAGCTGTTGGTGATGAATTAGTTAACCAACTTTCAGATATGCCTAATATATCAATATTGGAATCAGTTAACAATTTCAAGTTCAATTTGTTCGGTTTTGCCTACTATACTACGAATGTTAATATGGCCAAGTAAAAGTCCTTTTGGCTTTGAGCGTGAGTCCCAGATGATCTTAGCATTATTAAGAGTCTGAAAAAAGTGCATTTAGCGTTGTTTCTTTATCGCTGGGTTCAGAAATTTCAGTCTGGCTGTTGAATTGGAGCGTTTGCCCCCAGATACTGTTGAGATAGGCGAAGATGAAATTGAGTTACACTCACGGATGGTCGGCACCAATCCTCTCTGTAAGACTGGTTCGGTGGATTGCGGCTCGCGTGGTGGTCCAGAATCAGAGACGCGCACGAAGAGTGAACCCCGCCGAGGATAGCTCCAGTCTGGGTTGGAAGGCACGTGTGTCATCCCAAGAAGCCGCTCCGCTCCACCAAGCAGCCAGGCTCCATAGTGCAATGCAACGCCAGGGAACAATCTAGGTGGAGCCACATGAGCACACAGCGAGCAAAGCAGGCCCACAGCCAAACAGGCCAAGGGCGCAGCCGGCACCAGCGCAGACAGCAGCGGCAACAGTGCAACGCCAGGGAGCAATCCAGGTGGAGCACGCAACAAGCCAGGTGGACACATAGAAGAAAAGGCCGGGAGTGCAGTCGGCACCAGCACAGGCAGCAGCGGAGCAGCAACGGAGGCAGTCCCAGCAAAACACAACACTACGAGGCACCACCAGCACCCCTGGCCCTGGCGGCGCAGCACGGAGCACCACGCCGAGTGGAGACGCCAAACCCCTATCCAGTTGACCAGGTCCCGGATTTGCTTCTACGTCTCCAGCCAGCAGTAAGATTGTCAATAGCCATAAAATGTCTTTTGACTGAGTGCTTGATGTTATTTTTCTGTGCTTCTGTGGTTTGACATGGCCATTGCAGGGCCTAGATGGATGTGCTTTGGCGTTAGTGGGGGGAACACGCACAGGTACATGGGCTTCGGCTCCCAGATTGGCACTCGCAGACAGCCTGCTGCGTGGTTCAATGTGTGGTGCCCTCGGATTCCGTGTCGGGTGGGTCCAGGACTTCACGACACCCTCCATGAAAGCCAGCATGGTTTTGCAGCGGCCCTGCGGATTCTTTGCCTTGTACAGTACAAAGGAGTTGAAGAGGCATATCTGCAACATGTACACCATGAATTTGTTGGACCACTTGTTGGTTTTCCTGATGCATGGATAATATGCCAAGTTCTGGTCGAGTTTGTCCACTCCATTCATGTTAGCGTTGTACTCCACCATGCTGACAGGCTTTGGTTTCTGCACTCTGGCTCTCTGGACCCTAGACCATACCGCAACAGTTCCCATTTTGTTCTCATGGAATGTGGTGACCATTCTCACCACGTTTGTGTCCCTCCACGCCAGTGTCATCACCCTGTTGTTGTGGAGTGCAATCCTTTCCCCACTGCGCAGGTCAGAATTGGAAGCATTGTGTATGGCTTGTGGTTCTCCTTGGTTCTTTCGCAGTGTACCACACACATGGGTCTTCTTGTCCAGAAGTTGCTCACACAATATGACACTGTTATAAAAATTGTCCATGTACAACCTGTAGCCCTGACCTTCAAGGCCACCAACGAGACTGACAACTGTGTCAGCTAAGGCAATCTGATCTCCACAGTATGGCCTAAGGTTGTAACAGTACCCTGTTCTGGAGTCAGCGAG
This sequence comes from Lutjanus campechanus, assembly GCA_027495735.1. NCBI lineage: Eukaryota > Metazoa > Chordata > Actinopteri > Lutjaniformes > Lutjanidae > Lutjanus > Lutjanus campechanus. Next base: position 1,518,992 of record JAJHUR010140634.1, on the reverse strand, counting down.
GATGTAGGATTTGATCCCATATCGTACAGGCTTCTGTGGGTTGTACACTTTGAAACCCAGGCGCCCACAGAATAGAAGTGTACCTTCATTGATGGATATGTTCACATCTGGCTGGTACAGTTCCTGGAACTTATTCACCAGATAATCCAAGACTGTTCAGACCTTCCACAGCCTGTCACCACAGTTTGCTCTGGTGTTGTCTGTGAAGTGCAGAAATCTCAGGATCAGCTGAGACCTATTACGGGCCATGGTCTTGCCGAAATAGGGGGTAGCGAAAACTTCATCTGTCGACCAATACATCTCAAGCTCCGGCTTTTGGATGATGCCAGTCAGGAACAGGAGCCCTAGGAAGGTTTTCAGCTCCTCCAAAGTGACAGGTTTCCAGTCTTTGACTCTGGACTCTGGTTTGTCTGTGAGTGTAGGAATGACCTACTCAGCATAGACATTGGTCTGTTCCACAATATGCTGGAGCAGCTCATCGGTGAGAATCAACTGGAGGAAGTCCGCTGGGTTGTCTGACTGGAGATCGGCAGCACCGTTGAGAGGTCCTGGAACGGCAGTGAATGGGATGTCCTCTGGCTGCCAAGGCTCCTCATCCATTTCAAACCACATAGAATCAGGCTTGCCACGTCTGTTTCCTTGCTGTGGGCGACCTGTAAATTATAGAAATAAATAGAAAATACATATATATTTACAATACATGTATTTACAATACAATACTTTTTTGTGTGTGGTCAGTGTGATGAGAAAGTTTTTGTCCTTACCTCGCTTTGTACTGCCAACAGGTGGTCCTGGTGGTCTGCAAGTGGGTGTGGCCTCCATTGACTCAGTATCTGAAAACACAAAATATCAAATAGTTATAGTTATGATAAATATGTGCACAAAATCAAATCAAGTATTTACGTCCCCAGCATGTCTCTGGGCAATGCCTTTAGACACTTATAATGAACGAAATAAGACGTTTACAGTTGCTATGTGGACGTTTGGATTTTTAGCCTGATAATTGAACAAACATAGACATGTATCTGTAAGAAAAATAATCTTACCTGGACTACAGCCAACAGATGGCTCCTCTGCAGCTGCTGTTAGCAGTGCATCTTCAAACTCTGACCGTGCGTTCAGACCAGACGCGATGGAGGCGATGAACGCCACAAGTTTCTATTCAAAATCAATGTAAATGGCGCGATGACAAGCGATGTTGCTTTGGGCGACGCGATTCGGGCAATAAGCGCGATGCGATGAAGCGATGAAGCGTCCATCGCGTCATTGCGTGTGTCGCTTGAAGTTAAAAAATTTGAACTTTTCAAGCGACATCGCGTGACGCTGTGCTGCGACATCCAATCAGCGTTGACCTCAACCACGTCACCGACGTAGTTACGCCAGACGCTCATTTCAAATAATGGAGGAGAAATTAATAGTGGCTGTCTGCAGTCTCCCGGAGCTGTACGACACAACGTCGTACTTCTACAGGGACCGCAACAAAAAAGATGCTGCCTGGCAGAAGGTCAGCGAGGAGAGTGTCAGAATGTTACGTCTCTGTGTCAAGCTGACTGGACAGGCGGCTGAATGAGGAGAGGGACTGAAATCAGAGAAATAAAATGTCATTTCCAGTAACAGTTGTTATCTCAGCCATGGTTGACGAGAGAATAGCGGGAGGTGAAGAAAATAGCGGGAGGTGAAGAAAATAGCGGGAGGATTACGTCATCGCGCGATGAAGCGATGATCCAAAATGTGAACATTTGTGATCAAGCGACGCGATGCCCGCGTTTTGGGCGATTTCATCACCTCCATCGCGTTTGGTCTGAACACACGGTGAGTCTGCAATCACAGTAATTGATAGATTGGTATGATATAAATCACAAAGAAATGTACACAAAATGAGCACAAATCAATTTAGAATTTAGGCATTTAGCAAAGCAGACTCTTATCCAGCAATGCACACACACACACACACACACACACACACACACACACTGGTTTCCATAATTCATGGGGACCAAGTTTGTAATCATCACTTGTGGGGACCACCCTTTCTAGAGGTTCTACAAGTGTGAAAAAAATTAGGTAAAGTAGCCATTGGTTAGTGAGCACACTTTCAAACCTTTGAAAAGTCGATGTACTGGTTTCCCCCATGCTTTATGGGGACTTCCGGAAAAACAAGTTATATTTAAATAATTTTATATTTATATTTAATTTTATATTTAAATGGCAAATAATGGAGTAAATTGTCCAACATAATGCACTTGAGATTAGATGAAACCTTATTACAAAGTTAAACCACAACACATAATGTCAAGTTTCGCATCTACTGTACCATAGTAGCACCTAGAATCATGCAGAATCCCTGATACCATAGATTGTGGTTTAATAGCTGTGTGTAGGCAGAACAGCAGGCTCTCCAGAAGGTGGTAAAGACAACAGGGAAGATTGGAACACAACTACCGGACATTTCCACCAGCCACCACCATTTCCACGACCAGAATTTACCAGGGATTCCATACATGCAGTTTTAATGTCCCAGTGATCACTGGAAATGAAGTTTTGGCTCTACCCTCATAAATTTAGATAGTGTCTGGTCTCGTTAGCCTGAAATAACTGCCAAGTTACATGATTTGCCTATAAGGACTTTGCTACTACTCAGTCAACACGCAACACCACCCCACCCAGAAATCAAACTGGCTTGACCTGCACAACATACTTTTTTAATGACACAAGGTCAAAGAAAAATGGATTACATTGCATAAAATCCAATTCTGCAATGACAATAACTTTATGTGTACATATATATATATATATATATATATATATATATATATATATATATATATATACATATATATATTAAAAAAAAACATTCACACGCACAGGTTCAACAACCTCTGTGTGACAATAAAAAGTCTTGATCTTCTAAAGAAATATGTGCCAGACTGAACAATTGGCTTCATGAAATTCCATTTTAAAAGGAGAAATCTGGTGTGAAATGGACTTGGGGTGTATTGAAACATGATAATGAGTACAATGAGTACATGTTTCAATACACCCAAGTCCATTTCACAATGGATTTCTCCTTTAAGTTTTACAAAAAAGAACAGATAACACAGGACAACTCCCACAAAGCTGGAACTGGGTGAATGTTGTTATTCAGACAGAAAAAAAGACTAAGAAAAAACAAAACTTCTCAACAACCATTTTCGTTGTATTTGCCATACTATTTAGCGTGCATTTTCCTTTTTAAGGCTGTAATCCTGTTGTAGACATAAAATTTCAAGCTCTGCCAGTTTCTGTTACTGAGAGCTTCAGGTTCAGCTCTCAAACATTTCTCACAGTCTCTCTTCGATGGTACAGTACCAGATCAGATGAACTGACTCATTTGCCTCTCTACTGCCCTAACCTCCGCTGCCTGCCAGGGTGTTCTTTTCTGTGGAGCTCTACCTGTAAGGAGACAAAAATAAAGTTTTTAGTAACAGTATAAGGGAGAAGCTACAGTTCCAAGTCCTGCGTCAGTACCAGGGCTTGACATTAACACCCGCCAACCCGCCAAATGCGGGTGAATTTCAGCAGTGGCGGGTAACACAGCCACTCTGACTAGCCACTTTGGCAGGTTGAATTCTATATACATTTTTTAATTGTAGTTTTCTCAAATGGCATCTGAAATAATAAACGAATTGCAATGTGAGACTACAACACTACAACTCCCATGAGCACTGCCTGCGCACAGTGTTTGCTCATTGGTCCATTCGTGACCCGACGTCACGTCACAGGCTGTCCCTGTGGAGAACACAGCTGTGAAGCGGTGGGGTGGTAATGTGGCGGCACATTCAAGGTGTCAGAAAACCCGGAGAGCAGACAAAAAGAAAACCTGACGATAAAACGAAGGAAGGGTCAAAAGTTAAAGTTAATAACGCGTTAACGCAAATTCCTTTTAACGGCACTATTTTTTTTTAACGCGTGTTAACGCACGTTCTGTTATATTGGCCTGATCAATAGTTTGATCAGCTGCAAATGAATCAGCTTGCAGCTGCGAAGACACGAGCTTCTGTCACCCGACAATGTAAACAGGCTTGTCTGTTAAAGCAACTGGCTCAGCGCAAAGAAACAGAAGTATACGAGGAGGGAGATGAGCGAGTGCTGATCGAGCTGCAGCTCCACCTGAAACCAGGTAAAAGTAAAAATAAGAGCAGAGAGAGAGAGAGAGCGTGACAATATGGACAGATGTGTCGACTTGATATAAAAAACTTTCATGATCATGAATCATTTTATTAGCATGCACGTCTTTGGTGCGTGATTTTTTTTTCACGCCAAGTCAATCATAACAGCGCTGGTCTCCTACACAAAATGTTTGTCACTGCGCTGTGTTATTATAAGTCATGATGAAGAGTCCAGACTCTGTCTCTCCTCTTCATCTCCTCGGTGTGTGTCTGTGTGCAGTTTGCTGTCTGCTCAGTGACACTGATGTAAATGATCCTGCTGCATTAATACAAAAACATGAATAACAGGGCCACATTAATGTGGATAAGTGTTTGTTTGGAAAAAGAGACAAGTTTTTTGTTAACATGAACCTTTAAAGGTGTTTAATTAACATGTTAAGTCGATATATATTCCCTTCTTCTTTGAGTCTGTTTGCTCATGCAAAATGAAACGTGATTAATATAGATTAAAAATGAATGATATTTAATCGTGATTAATCGAAATGAATCCACAGCAACCCTGTGATTAATCTGATTAAAAGTTTTAATCGTTTGACAGCACTAGTTTTTATCTTTTAAATTAACCATCTATTCCCCTGCACCACTTTTAATATGCAATAAGAAACCACTTTTAATTACATTATACACTGCATATTTTCATATAAAAGACAGAACACAGAACCTTACCGGAGCTGATTACTTGATAATGACCTGTAGTGTTAAACATTTTATGTAGTCTTGATATAAGTCTATACAAGGTCATTTACATTTAAAAAGGTTGTAAATCTAGTTCAAGTAAACTTTAGCACGCCAAGCTTTAATCATATTAAACATAATTTCCCAACAACAAAATTGTGGCTGCCTTTCCTGCCCACCAAAAACACTGCATGTTTTCCATATTCTCTAAGGTCTCTCGCATATGAAATGGATTCTTGTTAGGAAAATGAAAATTTAATTTGTACTGAAATACAGTTCAGTCAGACAACTCACGTTTAGAATGTTAATTCAGCAGCAGAACATGATTTTATTTTGGCGTCTAGGCTCCGACTTCATCACTCCCCGCAGCTTAAGTTACATAGAGATAAGGGGAGTGATGAGCAAATTCTTGAACCCCTCATCGGAGCCTGCAGCTGGATGCTGGGGTGGTGGTGGGGTTAAAGAGCAGGCAGCAATGCATTGGCAGGCAGAAGGAGAAATGGGAGGTTCAGCAGTTGAAATAGACCGCGAGATTGGAAGTGTGCGTTTGGTATGTAGTATTAAGAATGAGGTCATGTGAGGTTGGTCTAGCAGCTCAAGTTGACTGCCTGAACTAGCTTGCAGGCATCGCCACATTACTTTGGCAAATGTACTCAGTTACAGTTCCTCAATACTTGGGGCCACCAGACTGAGGGGTGAAAGATGGTAGGAGTCTTTTTTCATTTATCTCCTGTCTCCAAATCAACTGATATTACTGCAATAATAATAAAGAAAAAAAAATCACCTTTGGAGGAATGTGCCACAGGACTGACTCCAGAAGATGCTCCATGCTCTGCTGATGGCCGTTTGTGTTGCTTGTCTGTTGAGGAGTTTTCATTCCCCACAGCACCTGCAACAGTTTCCTCTGCTGATGGTTCTATGAATACATACATAATACATTTCAAAACAATACATTTCATTTGTTGCTAAATCTAAATATTCTATACCTAATAAATGATCAAGTTGAGGTTATATCTACTTCACATCAAATTGTTGCAGCCAATATTTACTTGACAAAAGCTTATTTCACTTGTGTCAATCAGCACCCCCATCTTATTGATGGTCAAAGCCTGAGCACTGTCTCTTTTCATCTTTTATTAGCAAGTCAGTTGAATGGTGGCCAAGTGGCCAATGAGATATCTGATTCTGTATCTATGGTCACCTAGTAGGGGTGTAATGATACATCGATCCACATCGATTAACAATGCAATTACATCGACACAAAATGAAAACATCGATCCACATCGTCATCTTTAAGATACACATACTGTGTGCAGCAGGTATGGTCATGTGCAATGTTCCCTCTAAGCTGCACGCTTGCGCAATCGCAATTGTGTTAGATGGGCATATTATATTGCATCACATCGATTGCAGGCTTGTGAATTAAGCTGAATCGAAATTGTATCGTGACAGACTGTGATATCGGCAAACATCCTATTGTCATCCCAACAAATCGAAAATGAAAATTACTAATTTCACCCCAAAAAGACTGGCACAAGGAAAAGTCCTGCTCAGTTACAGTTCATCAGTACTTGGGGCCACCAGACTGAGGGGTGAAAGATGGTAGAAGTCATTTTTCATTTATCTCCTGTCTCCAAATCAACTGATATTACTGCAATAATAATAAAGGAAAAAAAACTCACCTTTGGAGGAATGTACCACAGGACTGACTCCAGAAGATGCTCCATGCTCTGCTGATGGCCGTTTGTGTTGCTTGTCTGTTGAGGAGTTTTCATTCCCCACAGCACCTGCAACAGTTTCCTCTGCTGATGGTGCTATGAAATACATACACAATATATTTGGAAAAAAAATAAAAATTAAAAATAAAATAAATCAGTGGAACGTGGTAATTTTAGTGCTTATGCTGATGGTCAACATTAAAGAGGAACTAAGTCCAGTCGCTTTTCCTCTGTTTTGCTAATCCTCCTCCCGGCCATGTGCATTTGTTTTTAATGAAGCCGGCGAAAAATCAATCCATGGAGCGGTGGATGACGTTATATAACATATACAATGTTACGACTTGTATATCTGTGTAGTGTTAACTGTCATAAACAACAGATTATGGGTTACGGAGCGCGTTTGTGTCGCAGTGCGCAGAGACAAGAGCTGGGACACTAGGGTGGCGGCCAAGTACTACACTGATGTTGCAAGGTTAGTTTTCAGCCATGAGATGCCAGGTGGAAGGCAGAGAGCCTCCATTCTCACTCGTAAGAAGTCACAAGTCATGTACTTAACTATCCCACGGGAAACCATGGGAAAAATCCTGCTTAGTTCCTCTTTAACACTTTGCATTTACCAGGATGAGATTTTGTCAGGACACATTTCATGGCGAACAGTAAGACACTTCTACTTTCACATTCTACTAAGAATAAGTAGGGATGCATGATAACTGTCGACACCGATTTTTTTTTTTTTTGCTGATAACTACATCCAATTATAAATAGCCAACATTGCCTTGATTTCACTTTATTTCAGTCCGTTTGTTTGCCCTGTGTTGCTGCTGCCTGCTGTTGTTACATGCATAACGTCATATTGATGCGCCACCTCAAACATAAACATGGTGCTGCCTTCACCAGTGTGGGCATTTTTCACTGTTTCTGAAAAAGACAATGCGATTCAGTATGCAATAAATGTTCAGCCGAGGTGCCGAGAGGAGGTAAAAAGTCTACCAGTTTCAACACATCCAACCTTATTAACCACATAAAAGTTTCACCATCGAAACGTTATATGGAGAGAGTATGAGGATGAGAGGACTGCTGCAGCTAACACAGTCAGCAAGGAGTCTGGAGGAGGGCTGTTCCCGGCGACTAATTTCCCTGAAGATTAAACGCAAAATTTAATTCAGACTAGTCAACTAGTCTAACACTAAGAAAATTCTGTAAATCTTTTATTTTTGTATGGACAGTAATGCACTTTATTTTTGCACTGAGTTTTTGTTCTGTAAAATCTTTTTTATTGAGTGATGCAGCTGAGTGAAGAAATAATAAATGGGGTTTTTTGAGTCATAACTTTTCTTGCTTTTGTTGTGATTACAAAACTAGTGATGTATGTTACATTATTTTGATAAGTCAGAGGCAGAGTTATACTGTTAAATTCACCTTTACTCACTACATCTTTTGCCTTACCTCAGGTGTATATATAAACTATTAAAAATGTTATTGGTATCGGCATTGGTTATGAGAAGCAGGAAGTTATCTGTTATCGATATCGGTGAGAAAAAACAGTTATCATGCATCCCTAAGAATAAGAAAATGTTCTTGCATGAAGCTCAATAAATCCAACAACCTGGCTGCTCAGCAGCTGGTTAAATGTTGCATATACTGGTAGCCTCAACCATGGTGCAACACATGGGAAGTAAGGCTGCTGAAGGCTTTAAACAGATTGTCAGTGTAATATTGTAATGTAGTAGTTCTTTCAAGTTTTTTTTTTTACATGAAATTACTGAAACATACCATCAACAGCAAATGAATGATCTCCATCCTGTCTGCATCCATCTTCATCATCAGAACCCATAACGTTTTCTGCAGGAGACACAACAAGCTTATACATACGATCAGACAAAAAGAAAAGACGATAAATTAAATACACTGAAAATCAAATATACCATTTGGATCTATTGTGATTTCGTCTAGGTTCTTTCCATGGAACTCAGTCAATCTCCCGCTCTCAAGAGCCAGTAGAACTTTACTGATCTTTGCCAGCTGCAGTGTCTTGTCTGGTAGTCTATAGAACTCG
>JAJHUR010140634.1:1318403-1380313 GCA_027495735.1 Lutjanus campechanus | reverse complement strand
GTGCTGTATAAATAAAGTTTATTATTATTGCTTTTTTTTTTGCTACTTAGTTTACTCTGTAATGGAGCTTCCCAGCAAAAGTTTTTTCACACATTTGTACTTATATAATCAGTGTGACAATAAACATATATCTCAAATCCTGAACATAAATCATTTCAGTAGTTTTTCATGCAAAAATGTCAAACTTTTGCTGGTTCCAGCTTCTTATATGTGAGGATTTGCTGCTTTTCTTTGTCATTTATGACAGTAAATTTAGAGTCTTTGAGTTTTGGACTGCTGGTTGGACATAAGAAGCAATTTAAAGATGTCGCTTTTGACTCTCAGAAATTGTGATGAGAATAATTTTTTGACATTTTATAGACTAAACGATCAGTCGATTTATTGTGGAAATAATCAGCAGATTAATCAATAATGGAAATAATTTTGTTCATACATACCTGCTCTGCAATTTCTTGCCTCTTCAGCTCCAGCATCTTTTGCTGTTCGTTGGTGTGATCAATTATTGTCTTTCCTCCAACTAACAGTTTGCTCTCCATCGCCTGAAAACAAAGACATAAGATTAATTATTTATGTAATTTTCTTTTGTGTCTCTTTTAACAGACAATAACAAAGCACATGCTCTTCAGAAGTACCTTATATTTCTCAATGATCTTCTCCAGAGCGTCCTGATCCCACTGCATGTCCTCGATGCTCTTTCTGTTCTCATTCAGGTGCTTTAACTTCTCGCTGCCTCCCTGGCAGGTCAGCACCTTGGGGACTTGGTCACCTCCCTCTTTCATGGGATGTTTCACCTCCAGTTCCTCCTCCAGGGCCATCCACACGTCCCCATCCCTCTCTTTGAACATGTCCTCGTCCATGCCCGCCAGAGTTTTACTCAGTCTCTTGCTGTTCCTCCTCCTCCTCCTCTCCTTCGCGAGCATCCCTCGCTCCTCCAGCTGCGCCTTCAGGCGTGCGATCTCCTCCTGGAACTCCCTCAGCAGGGCATCTTTGGGGTCCTCATTAATGCGAGGTTTGTTCTTGATGTTCTTGGCCCTGCTGGCGTACCTCAGGGTGGCAAGGGACTCGTCAAAGTTCTTGTGCGATGGCCCTACAGTTGCAATCATGACTGTCTTGGCGTTGCCTCCCAGGGAGTCCTGGAGCAGGCGGGTCAGTTTGGAGTCCCTGTAGGGGACGTGGGTGCTCTTCCCGTCCACCAGAGCTGAGATGACATTCCCCAGCGCCGAGAGGGACAGGTTGATCTTGGTTGCTTCCTTCAGCCGCTTCCCCTTGGCGCCGGTCTTGCTCTGGCGCTCGCTGCCAGCCAGGTCGACCATGTTCAGCTTCCCAACGCGGATGTGGTCCTCGCCATCTGGCCCTACCTCACTACACTCCACGGTTACGACGAAAATGGCGTGAGAGCGGGAGCTGCGTTCGTTCATGTTGGTGAACCCAACAGATCTGGACTGGTTGCCCATGTTCATGACGTGTTCGATCTCATTGACGTTCTTCGTCACCACTGAGGACAGGTCTTTGACGTAAACGCCAAAGTCTGGACTCTCTTTGAGCTCCAGTTTCTTGTTGTTATCTTTGCACAGCAGGTCTCTGACCTCCTCCTGGTAGATCTCAAGATACGAAGACCTCACCAGGTACTTCTGGTTCTGAGTTCTGGAGATTTGCGTGAAAATGTGCTGGAATGAGTTTGGTATCACCCCTCTCAGTTCTGGGTCGTGTGAGACCCCCTGCATGGTGTGTGTTTTACCTGTCCCGGTCTGGCCGTAGGCGAATATGGTCCCGTTGAAGCCCTGGAGCACGGACTCCACCAGAGGTCTCACCGCATCATCGTAAATGTCGCCCTGCTTTGAGTCCCAGCCGTAGACGGAATCAAACGTGAACACCTTCATCGGATCATCAGGTGGTGCCTTCGGGTTCCTGATGGTGATCTGGCCCAGTTTGTCATCAATCACCAGGATGTTTTCACACTCCACCTCTCTCCTGCCGAAGGGCCGGCAGCGGACCACCACCCTCACCGCCTCGCACTGTTTGCTTTTAGACATCTTTTTTTGGGGGGTTAAATTATTAAGAGCAGCGCGTTAAAAGAGCCATTTTCTCGGGCGGGGTCCGCAATTTTCCTTCTCCGTACAGGTGCAGCAGCCTCTATTTCAGACAAGACAAGACAGACAGACCTTCATGTGCCCGATGGACGCAGCGTCTCCTCCGCCCTCAGCATCTTCCAGAAAGGAAGCGATGTCAGGAGATATTTAAAGATGCTGCTGCTGCTGCTGCTGCTGGAGGAAAAACACCCAGCCAGCCTCCCCGGCCCAGCCCACACAGCCTCCCCGCGGTACACACCCTGCTCTGCGGACAATGGAGATAAGACATGTGACCTGCGCAGCGAATTGGATTCAAGCAAATCTTGTCATGGATCACGGCTGTGGTGTATGGAGGATCATTTCAGCCAATAAAATTAAAAAATAGCCCCGTGGTCAGTCATAATTAGGCTATGACATAAATAATTATTAGATTAAAAAAAGTCTAAAATGATAGTAAATTATTACATAAAGACATTATGAGATTTTAGAAGAAGTCAATTACGAAATAATAAGTCATAATTATGAGATAAAATATGTAATATTGCATTCACTTGAGAAAAAAAATGCTCTGTAGATATATTTTCATGTAAAAAACAAAAACAAAACAACAACAAACAAACAAACAAACAAAAAAAGCTGATTTTTTTAAAAGTAAAAATGACCAGATTTACTCAAAAAGTTAATGCAAAAAAAAGTAGTAGAAATTATGATCAAAAGTACAACCCCAGTTCCAAAAATATTGGAGGCATTGTGTAAAACATAAATAAAAACAGAATGCAATGACTTGCAAAATATTTTCAACCTGTATTCAAATGAATTTAGTGCAAAGAAAAGATATTTATTCCAGAAAATCTGGGACAGGGGCATATTTACCACTGTGATACAACCTTTTCTTTTAACATCACTCAGTCAGCAGTGTTTGAGGAGACGAATTGTTGCTTTTTACACTTGCAGAAAGTGTCCTGTCATTGTCTTGCTGAAATAACCAGGGATGTCTCTGAAAAAGACATTGTCTGGATGGCAGCATTTATGGGGCTACTATTGATTTTATTTTTTTGAAAAATCAATCTCATAATATTGACTTTTTTATCTCACAATTGACACATCTCATAATTTTGACTTTTTAATCTTACAACCCTGGTTCCAAAAGAGTTGGGAAACTGTGTAAAACCTAAATAAACAGAATGCAATGATTTGCATTTTTCCCCCAATCTGAATTCAGTTGAATAAAGTACACAGGCAAGCTATTTAATGTTCAAACAGATCAACTTTATTGTTTTTTTTGTTTTGTTTTTTTGCAAATATACACTAATTCACATTCTGAATTTGATGCCCCCAACACATTCCTAAAAAGTTGGGACAGAGACAACAAAGAAAATCAACTGTTTGAAACATGCAGAAGGTAAACAGATTAACTGGTAACAAGTGATGGCATCATGATGACTGTGTATGAAAGCAGCATTGTGAAAAACACAAAAAGATTCAGAGAATCCAGAGAAATCTGTGCACCAAAGAGCCAAGGCTGAAAACCAACATTGAATGAAACTGTGACCTTTGAGCTCTCAGATGACACTGCATTTAAAACTGATATGATTGTACAAAGGATACTACATGGGATCAGAAACACTCTCAGAAAAGCATTCTCAGTAAACAACAGCTCTGGGGCCCCAAGCTCATCTCAGATGGACTAACAGAAAGTCGAATAGTATGCTGTGATCTGATGTGCACATTTCAGAAATCACATTTTCAGAAATCATGGACATTGCAACCTCCGGGCTAAATAGAAGGACCATCCAGATTGTTACCAGCATCTGTGATAGTACTGGGGTGTGGTACTATCTCTGACAATGCTGAAGGGTACATACAGGTTTTGGAGCATCATATGCTGCCATCCAGATGTCTTTTTCAGAGACGTCCCTGCTTATTTCAGCAAGACAATGCAAAGACACATCCAGCTGGTGTTAGAACAGCATGAGCATCTTAATTTGCTTTCATTCAGCCAAGCAACACAGTAGTAATCATACCAACTTTTTTGGGACATGTTGCAGGCATTAAATTCAGAATTAGGTGTATATAATTAATACTGTTTTCTCTTTAAAGTATAACTTTATCTCATGACTTCCAATGGGAGTATTTCTTTGAGTTTTTCCTGGCAGAAATAGGCTTCCATAATGTTCCAATTCTGTAAAAGTGATAAATTACCCTCCAACTAGCACCTGAACGCACCTTGAGAGAGAGGAAAAAGTGGCGTTTTGATTCAATAACAAAATTTTATTCAGGCTTCACATTTACATCAATGTTCAAACCAGGCCTCCACAGTCTTTAATGTACAAAAAAGAAAAGACACTCATACTGTTGGTAGACATTCATCGGTGATGAAAAATTAAATGGCCAGTTGGAAAATATTTTAATGCGTCTGTCTCTACAGTATTTTTACATCCAAAATGTGTAAATGATTAGCCTCCATCTGCCTCTCAATCTATACATCATCAAGTAAATCAATAATGTTAAAGTACAAAATAACATCCTTTTCTGCTGATTTCACACGCTCTGTTGCCAGTTTATTAGGTACACCTACAACAACAATCATGTAATAAATCATACTGCCGTGAAGGTTGTATTTTTTTGTTTTTTGTTTTTTTTGCTGAGGCTTTTGTCTCCATTCATCACTGAGAGTGCAGGCTAACAACACAAACACCTCTATATATCCTCTCAAGTTGAATAAACACAGTTTCAACAAAAACTGAACATTATAACCCCCCCATCAAAGTAGGATTTGTTGCAGGACTGTTGTACTTTACTGCATTACTTGTAGCCCGGTGTACTGTACCTCATGAACTGCCAACTGAGCATATTTCCAGCATGTTTGCCCCATTTTCTGATATAAATATTAGGCACATTCTTGCGGCAGACTGGAGTTCTGTTAAAAGCTACTGGCACACACGGTGGGTCGGTCACTTGTGAAATTTCTTGCTAGAATCCTTTGCATGATCCAGTAGGAGTTGGCACGGTGTGAACTGGTTCCCGTAGACGGCTTCGTACTGCCTCATCTTCTCCACCAGCTTGTCCGCACCGAAGGTGTCGACGAAACGGAAAGGCCCTGGAAGCAGAAAAGACTTTATGTTAGAAATATTATCACAGGGACACATGTCAAATGGACAATAGAGATACTGTTCCAGGCTTGTTTTCATTCCTCTACGAAGAACCGTTCTGTAAACACCAGAGGGGTGTTTCATGAAGCCAGACTACTACTTTAACCAGACTTATTTCAGTAAATGAAATTAGTGAGATGAGAACCCTAAGATGAGTGTCAACTATGGGGCCACTAGTTTGGTGGTGGCTGTATCTGAGACTCTGTCCTCTGCCTTTATTTTGTCTTTTTTCCTCATTTTTTTGCTGTGTTCGGCGCACTTTCCCAGCTCATAATGTTGGTATTTGAGGTCTTGGGAATGAGACTCAGCAATCAACAAGAATCAACAATCTCTTCTGGTGTGTTTACAAACAGCTTGGACAAATCCTACTGAATGTACTTTTGAATAAAATGAATAAATTATGGTATTTAAATTTTGTTCCAATATATGGAGATTCTTACATCACTTGTACAAATCAAATAACAAAATCTAAATGATATTGGTCAACTGTAACTTCCAAGAAAATTATTCTTCTTGCTAGAAACTAAATTATCTGGTTGGTGTCCTCTTTGGTGCGTTGGCGTTATTTATATGCCATGTTACACACAAAATATTTCTCACATGGGAGTTGAACCCATAATGATAAGATAATATGATATGATAATGGTTAAAAGCTGAGTTCCACAACAAACTGAGCAAACAGGGGTTCAGGAGTGCAGAGTTCATCCCTACTTGTGTAAAAAACCCTTCTTGGATCTGTTCATTACAGTGGTTTTGTTCATTTTAGCTGTATTGTTTTATTCTGAGTGCTCCTGTGGCCACAAAAACATCACAGTTTTGTCTTTAAATGTCTTTTTACTTCACTGTGAAGTGATGTGATCAGTGCTTGAGGTGTCGGGACTGTGTTTCACAGTCTTGGACTTAGTTTGATCTCATCATTTCAAAGTCGGCTTTATGAAACAGTTTTATTCTGGTTCACTTCTGTTAGGCTCATTCAAAGCAGGGCTTCCCGGAGACACCTTTATGAAACACCCTTCAGCTGAGTTACTGAACTATAAAGAAACACCAAATCAACAGGTTAAAGTCCTTATTTCATCCTAAATGCTTTGTTGCTGTAATTTCTGGACTTTCAAATTCACTTAGAAAAAAATGACTAGGGAGGTTTTCGTTGACAGAGGATACAGATTCTGAGCACAAGCGGCTCAGGTGACAGTGAGCAAAGGTTGAACTCTGACCTCCAAGGCAGGGGGGGAATCCCAGGCCAAACACTGCCCCGATGTCTCCCTCCAGAGGGTTGTTCAAAATGCCCTCTTGCAAACACAGCACGGCCTCATTGACGAATCGAGAAATGAGTCTGTACTGCACGTCAGAGTCTGATGAACTGTGAAAAGATCGGAAAATAACAATAGTTAAATTTAATAGTTTTGTCCATTTAAAAAAAAAAAATCGAGTTCTTATAATAACACATGGAACAGTCTGTCCAAATCTACAGCATGTGATTTTATATTTGCAATGATCACAAACTGTCCACTGTCAACTTACACAGCAGGATTTGGTGTCATCCTGTATTTCTCGAGGATTTCTCCAATATCTGGGTTGACCTCTTTCATTTTGAGTCCTGGCTGGTAGATGTAGCAACCCTTCCCTGATTTACGGCCTTGAGAATTAAAAAAAAAAAGCAAAAATTAATACGTTTTATTAAAAGGTTTACACACAATTTAAAGTTCTACAGTCCTCCAGTGTAACCACCCCATACCCTTGAATCCCAGGTCCACCATGGTCTTCAGAACCTCCACGTTTCCACCACCAAAGCGGGAGCCGAAAGCTTTGCCGAGGTCCTCGGCCACGTGGGCGGCGACGTCGATACCGACTTCATCAGCCAGCGTGGCTGCACCCACAGGGAACCCGAAGCCTGTGGTGAGCGAGTCTAACTTCTTGGGGTCAACTCCTTCCTGCAAGCACAAATGGATAAAATTGCTAATAATATACAACAGCTATCCTTAAATAACGAGAATGCCTTGTACTACATCCATCTTAGGTCCTAAATCCTCCACTAACCACTACAGCACAAAACAAATTCAGTATTCACATCTATATTTTCTCCTGTAGTGATGCTACTGACCTGAAGTACTCGTACTGCCTCAGCCAACATGGGAGCCAGACACCTTGTTGTATAGAATCCGGGACCATCCTGCATTGATGGAAGACATTATTTAATATTTTATTGAAGTGCAATAATGATTATTATTGATATGATTAACATGCATCATCATCAGGATCAGAAAAACTTGTCTTTTTGATGTGTTCCATACAGAGGTCACATTAACCAGATATTTGACACTTTCCTCAGTGTTCCTGATCTACATACCGTTATAAATGCATAGTATGTTTAGTTTGTTCTGTTTATTAAGTGTTATTGTGAATAGAGGTAGTTTTTTTTATTAAATGCTAGTAAATAGATTGTCTCATTATTATTATTCTCAAAAATCTAAATTAAAATGACAAATAAAAATAGATTATGACAGAATTTTTGACCCTGTCCATCAAAATCATAGACAACAAGAAATAAATACTAATCTGACACAACCTCAGAGCTCATACACAGAATAAAAACATTCATGTAGCAAAACTATACACATAGCATTAAAAGAAAAATAAATATACATATACATATGTATTTATGCATAGAATAAAGAACAGTATGGCTGTAAAGTATATGTGCAAGCATTAGAATAGTTATTCCTTCATAGTTTGTTTGTTTATCCTGCATTGTGATCATTACTTCAAGCTACTGCTGTGATTAATGTTTTTGCTGAATCACTGTCAACCACCCTATTACTTCATTGTGGGCCATTTGAGGTCTTTTCTTTTACACAGTGTATTCATCGGTCAGTAACTACACAGGGAAAGAAGACACAAACATGACTCTAAACCTCACCCCAACAACAATGATGACTTTGCCCTGCTTCAGGCCGACTGCCACAGCAGAGGCTGTAGTGTCTTTGGACGTCTGAGGAGTAGTTATAATCTCAAGGAGCTGCATCTTGTCCACAGGGGAGAAATAGTGCATTCCAATCACCTGCAGACACAGAAAAAATACTCAATAATATTGTTTTTGATTTCAATTTAGAAGCACTTTTAAATTATAAGTGAAGTACAAACCTTGTCTGGTCTCTTGCTGGCAGCAGCGATATCCTTGATGGGCAGGGCAGATGTGTTGCTGGCAAATATGCAGTGAGGGGGAACCACCTGCAGACGAATGTCTGTTAGATCGTAGCTCAAACTCACAGCTAAACTAAATGTCACAACGAAGGCCTACTGAGGCTCTTTTAAGTCACACTTACAGCCTCCACCTCCTTCAGGACTGCATGCTTGATTTTAATGTCTTCAAACACAGCTTCAATAACCATGTCGGCTTTTTCGAAGCCGCTGTAATCCACTTGGCCGGTCAGGCTGGACAGTATGGAGTCTCTCTGAAATGATGTGATGCTCTTCTTTTTGGTCTTGTCGTTGAGCCTTGTTAAAAAATAGAGAGTCAAATGATTTATCGTCAGACTTTAGGATCACACATTTTAGATGCTAAAAAATTTGCAATTTACTTTCAAATATCCACGACCACAAAGCATCTCTCCTACGGGAATGCTGCAGGGCCGTCAGCAGATGAGTCAAAAAGTGGTCGACAGTAGCGGAGTTTGTAGAACCGTCTGGTTCAAAAGTGGTTTAGCCGACTACACTGATAGTCATCATCAGAGCAGAGAGCATCGAAGCAGCTGACCTGGCTTAAGCTGGATTTATGCTCGCCATAGTGTGCCCGCTGCGTAGCAAAAATGATGTTATATCATGTGTTGCCTTGAGCGTAAGGCTCCAATAGTTGTGGTGCTTGGTCGTGGACCTCCGAATTTTTGTAACTAGTCAGCCCTGGTGTGAGCCGCGCCGCTCATTTCAACATGGAGGAAGACTGGCCAAGCAGGTCGCCTCTGCAAACATCATATGTAAAGACCATATATGTCAAAACTACAGAAAGATTTGAAGATGCCTGCACGCTTGTTAAAACTGCATGTGTTCAAACGAGGTGAGTCACAAAATGTCTGTGATATCCTGTATATTAAATTCCCTCCTTAAAAGTCATTATTATGATGAAATACCCACCGATCTCTCTTCAGGGCTCCTACAGCCTTTTAAGAGTAAAATTAAAGCACTTTCTATATTGTCACTATTTTACCAGCTGTTCATATTAACTTTGTTTTGATCATAAGGGATCAACAGAGGACATATCTAGCTATGAATGACAAATATGACAACGAGATCGTTTCATTTGAAACATTAAAATATTTTTGATTTAATTAGTGATTGTGTATTTTGGGAAAGTAATTATGATTTCCATACGAGGGAAAAGGTTAAACACTTCTCGAGGCAATAAGACAGACAGCTGCTCTTCTGTATGCACTTAGTTTTTATTTTTGATTGACAGGTGTGCAAACAGTACCCTTAACTTGATATGTTAGGAAGCAGTGTATTATCTATACATTCAGCTGTATGATATGTCATTTAGAGTCGTGTTTGTCCATCTGGTGACTTTAAGTCCATTATTCACTCTGTTTTACGTGTCTTTGGTCTTTACCAACTCCTCCTGAGAAAAACATAAAGCTGCTACATGTAGCTGCAGCTGCTTTTCCTTGTCACCAGGATGTATCGGCCTAACAATATGGCTGTATGCCCTATTGATCCATCTGCACAATGGCAACGGACAGAACAAGTAATCTTGTGTTGCCTGTCTCATAGACATAAAAAGATAAATTCTTCCTCAGCAGTGGCAAGCTCTCCGATCGGCTATGTTGGATAATGACGTTCCTCCAGTTACACACAGAATATTTTGTCTGTACGCCCTCTGGCATTTCGAAGAATACTGCAACAAACACGTAGGTCATCTGCCATCTATGGGGGCCTGCGTCATGCTGTGTCAGCATAAACAAGGCTTCACACTGCACTCCTTTTCTATCACCACTCTCTGCTTCCATCACTCTAGTTTTGTAATTTCTAAAAAAAGTACAATCAATGATGAAGCTAAATCAAAAAAGTGCAGAGATTCGACTGACCAAACGTGACTCAACTGTATCATCTCAACTACTGACATGACTCATCAATTTTTCATAGGCAGCCCTTGTCAGGATGTGACTTAAATACTTAAATGCAGTTCACTGATGTTTGGCAATTAGTAGGTAATAATTTAATTGCATTTGTAAAATAATAGTAATCGGAAGAAATTTGAGTTCATATTTACAGTAATGCAGTAAGTTAATGATTAAGAAAATGTATGTGGATAATTTAAAATGCATTTTAAAAAATCTCACTTATGTTACATTATGTAACATTTGGGAGAAGGTAACTCTTTGTTGCTTCCTTGTAACTGCACGTCTTTGATTTCCTTACTTGATTATTCCCATAAGGAGGAGATTAATGACCAAAACAACAAATATTTCCATGTGTGATGATAGCTCACCCTTTGTAAACCTGCTGTTCTCCCCTGGCCAGTCCATCCAGAGTTGTGTCCTTCAGGATTGTGTGCACACCTTTGTCCACAGTCACCTGGGCGATACCTGCTCCCATCAGACCTGCTCCCAAGATGGCGAGAGTCCTGGTGACAAACAAACAAACAACAACAAAAAAAACCCCAGACAGTTTATTGATCACCTGAAAAAGCAGTAGAGAATAGTAGACGATAGGAAGATTATACTTCCTTTAAAGCAAAGCAAAGACTCTGGATAATCTGCTGTTTGACAGCAGTGTTAACACTGAACAAATATCTAAATGTAAAGTCAGTAGGATTTGTCTGAGCTGTTCGTAAACATGTACATGATGTACAAGCCGGAGGCAGGGTTTCTGCAGATACTGACACCATCATAGACTTTAAGTGGGTCACAGGTGATGATTATTGTTTTTATATTGTTTATATTGATGATTATTGTTTTTAAAGGAAAATGTTGCAGATTATAACCTTAATAACAACCATTTAACCACGACCAAACAAAATTGTCTGAAATGCCAAATGCAGGGTTGAACATGTCTTAATTGTCTCACAACACTGTGATGTCCACTTACTTCACATCTCTTTCAGGAGTTCCAAAGCGGTTCTTCTTGCAGGCGACTTGACCGTGATAGAGACCAATCAGGGCTGCTGATTCTGTGGTGCTCGCCAACTGACCAAAGTTCTGTGACAGACAGGAAAAATATGGTGACGTTCACTTGCACAGTGTACTGCTGTAAATGCTAATGATGTAGGCCAACAACAACTCTTACCTGAGACTCCGCTAAGAATCCAGCAGTGGGACCCTGTTCTACTCCGGTCTTCACACACTGAGAAGGAGAAATGGTAAGAAAAAAAGTGAACGTGTTAAATAGGAGACCAACTTTCTAAAAAATGTTCCAAGATGATTAATAAAGCAGAGAAGACAAAAGAGATTGTTTATTACCAAAGCAATGATTAATATTTAACAAGCTGTGGCCAGTGACTGTTAAGCATTTTAACTGATAAATCAATAAGTTGCCAAAGGACTCCCGCACACTGTCCAACTTGCAATATAAAATTTATTTGCAACGTTTCGGTACTAGATCTTCATCAGGGTTTGCCTGATGAAGGTCTAGTACCGAAATGTTGCAACGTTGCTAATTTCTTTAATTCCTCTGAATCCCATCTAATTTTAAAAAAACAATAGATTTTTATACTTTTTTACTTACTTCAATGATTTTCAGGGGTGCTGGATAAAGTCCTTTGCTCTGCTTCATAACTTTACCGTGGACAGTTTTGTAAATTTGGTTTCGTACCAACTCAAAGCTCATGATGTAGTCTTGAATTTCTATGGAGAAAGAACATTGAATCGTTAATGTAGTCATTTTTGATAAATGATAAATCAAGTGACTACAAAGAGTCAAATGCTCATTAAATGCAGCCAAACTTACTCTGCATGGTGCCTTTGTCCTTCTTGAGTTTGATCTTCTTATTGGCGATGCCTCTGGCATAATCGATGGCAACTTCCTCAAGGTAGTCCATTGTTCTTTCCTCTGGACTCTTCAGCCCAGGGCCTAGAACATAAGCAGAGACAGGAGAAAAATAATGCAAAATTCATTTTAACCTAAAGATCATCTGGTGCATAGTAAAATACTCTAAAATCATGCAGTGTTACAGTGAGCTGTTAATTACACCTGGTATAAAAAAAGAAACCTGTATCAAGACACATTATCCAGATAAGTGTTAATGCAGGGTGCAAATGTGTCGTGACCATGTCTGAAGGTAGTCTGGTTCACATTGTGTTGTGTAGAAAATATAGCATTGATACAGCTACTTGTTTTTAGCAAACATAAAATAAATTTAGAGAGAAAGCGAGCAAGATTTCTGTGCCGAGAAAGTGCCAGATCATGCATTTTTCAACAGAACTGCTTGAAACATGTAATACAGGCGGGAAATTAATGATACACAGGAAGAAATAACTGTGTGCGCAACAGTGTGCGCTGTGCAGATGGTCTGCTGTTAACAAGGGATGTAATTAATCTAGTTAGAGCTGTCTACACGCAGGTACTGCAACACACAGGGACAAACTGACAATATTTTTTATATAAAGAAAGGACTAACTTAATATATTGTGTTTGTCAGATTTACAAGAGGGAACAAATAATTAAGACTGTGTCGTAGCCAGCCTTTCACAAAGTTTATAAAGTTTCCTCTAACTCAACAACTCACAAAACTTAAACATGATTTTTTAAAGGGAGTCTAGGGCTTATTGGCTGCCACCTCAAATTCGGTTAAAAAAAAAAAGGAAAACAAGAGTCTGCACACTTGATATCCACCCATGAACATTTATTAATATAATATACATTTCAGGCACAAAGTCTTTCTTATAAAACGTTCATCAGTGCATTAGAAAGTGTGCAAACCCTATTGTTCCTTATATGACATGTATTTCTGTCAAGCACCTGCTGTTAATTGTGTTTGGATATAAGTGCCTTTGTAAACTTTTCACCACTTCAAATTACTCGCACGTTTTACTCTGGAGGACAGAGATCCGATCTCAAGGAGGATAACAAGAACACATTAAAAATATCAGGTATTAACGCGAAGGCAAAACTGGATCATTTATCATTTGGACAAGTTGTGTGGATGTTTCTGACTAGAGATTGCAGATTACAATTTCTACAGGTGGTAATACTTTAAAAGTACTCATCTGAAGCAGTTAAATTCTTCTTTGAATTATTTGTGGGTAACTTACCTAGAGGGTCAACAAGCTGGTCGACAAGCCCCATCTTCTTGGCTTTATCTGCTCGGATATTTCTTCCTGTGAGCATCATGTCAAAGGCACTGGGTAGACCAACCTAAAGGTGATGAAAGAGACATATGTGAACTGATTTATCATCAATATTCATAGTTAGTTCTGTTGTGTGTTGTGGATGAAAAAAAAAGAAAAAGTAAAATTCATGTTATGAATAGAAGTTTTATTGTCGTTAGTCACAATCTTGTGTTTGGAAGGACAGGCTTGTTGAAAACTAGACATGATAAGCAGGGGGAAATAATCTGTTTGCAGGGTCTCAAATGTGAACGTAAACATCTTAAACCAATTATGAGCACTAACCAGATTATTTTGCAGCACAGTCTGGCCACTTCAGCTCTTGTCCTCACATACGATTCTATGTTATAACCATGATAGGATCCTTGATGTACGTGATCTGCACTATCCTGCCTCCTGTGTGTTATTTGCACTTAAATTAAGTCCAGTAATTCAAATAAGGAACCGTGGAAATATATGGAATATAATCCCAGTACTAACCATTTTGGGGAGTCTTTGAGTACCACCAGCGCCAGGCAGAAGACCCAGCATCACTTCAGGAGTACCAAGAACTGTTTTCTTGCTCTTTGTTGCAATTCTGTACTGACAGGCGATGGCAAACTGAAATGCAAATAAGAGATCATTGCATAACACATTATTATCAATCATCCACAGTCAAATATTTCCAGCACAGTCAAACATACTGTTGAAACAATGTATTTTTTACCTCTAAGCCTCCTCCTAGGCATGAGCCGTTGATAGCAGCAACGACGGGCTTGGGAGATTTTTCAATCAAGTCGAACATCTTCTGCCCTTCCTGAGAAAGTTTGGTGACCTCTTCTGCACTGTTGCAGGCCTGAATCATACTGTAACAGATGTATAAATGTATTAAAGGAATTCAATGAAATCCAAGTTACGGCCATTTTTACAATTCATTCAGAAGATTTTAAGGCTGTGGGTGTAGAATGCTAATATGTGTTGTGTTAAAACAAACTTTTAATTTAAGACCAGATATAAGAGGGCATCTGATCTTAATTGTAAACATTTAATTACACTGTGTAATAATTAATAACAGAAGTAGACATATTAAGCAGTGGATTTAAAGAGGTTTCTCTTACTTAATATCGGCTCCTGCAATGAAGCATCCCGGCTTTGAGGAGATGAGGACAGCACTCTGAACAGCGTTGTTAGCCCACACTTCATTCATTACTTCTGCCATCTCATTTTGCATCTGGATTGACAGTGTGTTCACCTGGAGGGTGACATCACCATTAGTTTCACATGATTACATCCTCATGAGTGAAAGTTGTCACATTTATCTTTAATGAAGCCACACCTTGGAGTTTGGATCGTTGATCCGTACAACAGCAACATCGCCCTTGACTTCATAGTTCACATGAGTTCTGGCTAAAAATAGAGAAGGGAGATAATGTACAGTGAGAAAATAAATGTGTCACAGGACAGGCCGACCTATTTTTATTCCACACACTATATAAATTAGAGCTGGGCAATATCCATATCGTGAATAAGACTAGATATGTCATAAGTCTTGAGTTGTTTTATTGTTTGTCCACTTACTCATTATATCTATATTACTGATGATTATTTATCCGAAAAAAATAAATAAATTTAAAACTCATTGCATGCATATTTTGTGAAAGCACCACTTGTCATCTGTTCAATATTTTTGCAATTACAGCTGTCACAATACCAGAATTTAAACTTTGATACAATATTAGTATAAAAAAATATATACTTGATACGACAGCAAAACAGAAAAAAGTCCTAGAGACACACTAGGATGATTTTAATATTTCATTCTTTTTTATTACCAACATGCACAAAGTACACTTTCCAGATACTTTTGAGTAGAACTGCAACGATTAGTTGACTATTAAATTAATCTCCATTTAGATAAATAATTAAGATGATTTTTTAAAGTAATGTTTCGATTAAAAATGTCCAAATTCTCTAATTTCAGCTTCTCACATCTCTAAACTGAATATCTTTGGGTTGTTGACAAAACAAGACATTTGGGCTTTGAGAAACACTGATCAATATTTTTCACAATTTTCTAACATTTTATGGACCAAATTACTAATCAATTAATCAAGAAACTAACCGACAAATTAACTGACAATGAACTTAATTGCAGCTGGTTGCAGTCCTACTTTTGACAACCTTTGGCAAAATATTGATAGAGATCGATTGAGATATTTGGTCAAAAATATAGGGATATTTGATTTTGTCCACATCACCCAGCCCTAAAATAAATGTGAAGTGATTTTGGAGTTACCTAGCATTGCAGGAGCTACTGAGAAGGTGCGAAAAGTGCTGCCTGTAAAGGAAAATGACAGTAAACAATGCATTATTACAGTCACAACATACTGTTTAAGTCATCCATCATGATGCACACTGCTTCACCCTTACAGTCCATCTTAAAATCATTATATTAAGCCCTACACACTGTAAATAAAACAAAATGTCCTCGTACAACACACACATAAAATATATGTGAGTCGGTCACATTATGTTGCCTTGACCTCAGACGGTCTCGGCCATGCTGTGCAATCCAGTGGAAAATGACCCTTCACCTACATTCTCCGCCTGCCATTCAGACAGACACACAGAGGCAACAGCAGCCATCACAGTGGCGAATCAATGGCACAACTCTTCAAATCCCTCACTAAACAGTCTAAACAGGGATACCTTACAGTTAAAAGTGGAAGCAAACTGCCTGATTTAAAACTTTTAGCTAATTTTAAACTGAAGCCCCCGTGACTTAACGTTAACTGGAGCTATTCCGTAGCGGCCAGCTAGCTAATACAGATAGCAAGTTTACACTTAAAGTTTGCTCGCTAAAACAAAAAGTTTGCACATTACACTTTTACTAAATATTCTTGTTGAACCTTCACTCAAATATGTGTTTGCAGAAGAAACAAAACTATCATGATGTGTTAAGCACTACCACACATTGCTGCATTATGTTGCACTCTCCGGAGCTAGCAGCTAATCTAACAAGCTAATTACTCACCTACGTGTAGCTACAAAACCCCGTGTTTTCAGTATCATTCACCGTAGTGGCTTTATTTTATTGTTGAATACAAAAAGCATGCCGTTTCTACCTGTATAAAGAGTATATTTCCTTGCTGTCAATCTGGAAAGAACACCAAGGGCTCGAACACCAGCCATCTTGGGAGCGGAGGTCAGTGGTGTAAAGCGAAGCTAGCTAGTTCACTGTCAAAGTACTATCATCGGTACTTGAGAAGAAGGCGAGATTGGCGACTTTGTGCCACTTCCGCAAACGATCGTTCTGATCAGAAGCTGATTGGCTTTCGCTGGAAATAACCAACATATCATTGGCTGACTCTGAGGAACTCGCAGCTCATTGGACGTTAAAGGACTACAAAACGCCTCTTGATGACGCGGCTCCTTCTCATGCCTGAAACGAACCTGAAAGCTGACGACTGGAAATACCTTCGTTTTAAATTCACATCGTCATTCAGATAATTTTAATACGAATATAAGATACTTTAGTCATTATACATGTATGCATACAGTATTCGACTAATGAGAGCAATAGCAGCGTGCTACCACAAGGGGGAGGCAGACATCAGTTTGAGAGACTTCAAACTTTTTTCAACTTTATTGAAAAAAATCAATACATTTATTACAGCTCCACATATCATTAACAGTTAAAAAAAAAAAATCTAATGATGTTATAAAAAATAATCCAATCATATATTATATCTAACAAATACAAACTATAAATAAAAAAGGGAAAGGAAAGAATAATAAAGTAAAAATTTGGAGGGTTGCTAAAAAATTTAAGTAAATTTTTAAATGTCTAAATAATGTAATAGATTATTATTAGACCATCTCATTATAAAACCAAAGAACTGTGAGGACATATGAAATGTATCATCAGTACACCATTTTATATTATTTTAATAATTGTATTTAATTTTTAATTATCTTCATTCCATTTTATTTTTCAGACAAAATATGTGTTTGCCTCTGGGTGTGTTTACCTGTCTGTTAATTCATGTATACTGTAGATTATGTTCCTGAGCATTTCACAGGCATAAGAAAAATGTTTTTTCTAACTGTAGGCCTATATAAAGTAGTTGAAGCTAGAAGAGAAAAACACAACTTGCACATTGATGCATCAGTATTGAAAGTCTAATAAAGCACTATACAATAATATATCACTCACATGGGGCATTTTACTGCACAACAGCTACTCTTATTTTGATACTTTAAGTGCAGTTAAAGTTAGCTGATATTACATCTGTACTTCTATTTAAGTATGATTTTGGACGCGGGGCATTTACTTGACAATAAACAGTGTTCAGAATGTCAAGTGACATAAACCAATCCAAACATTCCTCCTTCTGGCTCTTTTGCATGTATTTATTTTGCTGAGGGATCTTATTTTTTGATGCAAAAATGCTTTGCATCATCCATTTCACCATGAAAGCCATCATGTCCACCAGTACCACAAAAATGTTTTTATAAAAACTGTTTGCATCTGAATGGAAGTACCTTAACTCCTGTGTCTGATATTGATCATAGCACAAAGGTGACACCATGTGTACAAACTGCTGAACTACATTAACGTCGACCTCTCTTCGGGAAAATGGCTCCTACTCTACAACAGGATGCGCTGTAGCTGATTTAATGCTGAGGGTCCCTTCAGTTTTCCAGGTTTTGAATAGAAGATAATTATAGACTGGTGATAAAGCTTGAGGCCCTTTATTTTTTTCATATCATGTCATGTCAGGCCATTCATCACCAGCAGCAATTTGCATTATTTTGCATATTTTTCTAAAGCAGGTCAAACCTTATGACTCTCTGCAAAATGAACACATTGCACTGTTGACTCAAATGAAAACACACAAATAAGAAAACAACCAAATTCATCATGATTTATGATCTTAATCCCTGGTACCTCAGATATTTTTACCTCAACTAACAGGAACTGATCATTTTTTAGATATCCTGTGTGTCTTGCCCAGTAACTTACTGTTTCATACCACTATCTGCCTCTCACTGTGGCAAAACAAGATGTTCTCAATTGCCCTTAGAAATTACTTTTACTATAGAATTTTTTTCATTTTCTAAACAGGAGAAGGCCCTGAGATCCTTTTCCTATAGTAAAAGTATCAAGTTTTAATTTAGTTATATTCTTTCTGATGCAGTCATGTTTAAGTGCTTCACAAATCACATATCACTTTTTAAATTTTCAGATTTTCCAAGATGATCATATTTTATGTTTCTGAAATTTTGATCTTAAAACTAGGAACTATGTCTTTCAAATGAATGCGGCAGAGTAAAAAGTGCAGTATTTGCCTTTAAAATGTGCTGGAGTAGAATAATTAAGTAATATAAAATCAAAGTACACAAGTAAAGCACAAGTCCCTTGAAACTGTGATTACTTAATTTATTATACTATGATATCTTATTAGAAATACAACTATAATACTATAAATGCATTCTTCAAAAAAAAGTACAGCATAAAGATTAGTTACTCTGCATTAGTGCGATAGTACTTCTACTAACACAACTTATTTTATGAAATAAATCAAAACCCACAATTCTATTATATTTACTACTCTATTCTGAACTTGGGAGTACATATATATATATATATATATTTATGCGGAATCGATTGCACTTTAATGTTTACACTTCTGACCTTTGACTTGAGCGTGTACGAGGGGCATTTGAAGGCAGCATCAGTCATTTGAGGAAGGCGGGACCATGTGTCGCTAACCTGAAAAGAACCAATCAGAGGTCATATTTTCACATAGCAACTCCAATCAGCGCAGAGGGACTGTCTGGTTGCGAAGGTAGTGGTAGTGTTGGTGTGCTGGCTGGATGAAGCAAGTGTTTCCTTTGAGCTGGCTTGCTGCTACGTTTAGTGGCAACATTTATGCCTGTAAATCTGTTAAGTTTGGCGTCTAACTATCAGGCGTTTAATCATCTTGCTTAACAGTTCATAACAGTGCGTGTTAATGCTGCAAACTGGCGTGCGAGGTGAACGTAACCTTGTCTGAAAAGCATCTTTGAATATAATTGGAACACGAAATTACGATGCCATCCCCGATGGAGGGATCTTCCAGAGAAGGTGACCTCTTTACTGTGAAACATGAGCTGAAAAATGGTAAGTTAACGTTAGCTTCGAGCTGGTTAAACTTTTAATGCAGTCCGTTTAATGTGTCGTTTATGTTAAAGAGACACGTGCCCTGGAGAAATGTTAGCTGGCTAGCATGGAAGAGCCAACTGTCAGTGTCAATGGGCATTTGTAGTGGGCGCTAACATCAACGTTACTCAAGTCCAAAAATGGCAGAGGAAGGCTAACGTTCGCGGACTGTCCTTATTAACGTACCTGTGAGGCTACCGCTAACTCACGCAAACTAACCTTACCTAACCATTTCACCAACGTAAGCTAACTGCTACTTAATAACCGCTGTGAACCCAGCAGGTAATAACATTAGCCTAAGCTAGTTGTTAACGTGTTACAAGGCTAAATTAGACCATCGACTGAGATTTTGAGCAAGTTTATTTCACTGTCGACGCCCTAACTTAATGGTAATTACAAAAAGAGTTGGTTTTCCTGTTATTGGCTGAATTTGTTAGCGGTCACAGCTAACTTCTCCTTAGCCAGCGAAGAGCAGACACAGCTGCAGTGCTGTCAAATCAGTAAGAGATAATGTACACTGAGCAGGTCGTTATTGTGAAATAAATCCCAACAGGGTGATGCAGGGGGTTTTTCTCATTCTGAAGGGGTTTAATTTACAATAATGACCTGCTCACTGTACATTATCCCGCGTTATTATGTGGTCACTTGCCAAACAAAGAATATTTAGCACACATTTATGTGGCAAAATATTCATCATAAAATGATTTTATGCCTTTATTTCACAATAGTGACCTGCTCACTGCACTATAATGCATGTTACATGGTTAGGTACAAAAGAAATATGAATAATTTGACACAAAATATTCATCTTTAAATGATTTTAGTGATTTAACAATGATTTTATTGTTCCTTCAGAGTCTATGATCAGAACAGTATCCATAGCAACGACCTGTTCTTCATAGCAATGGTATGTTATACATAGCAACAGTCTGTTATAAAGAAATAACAGACCTTAGAATGCTGTAATTGACCAATCAGAATCAAGTACACAACAAAGACATGTAATAACAAGAGTGGACATTAGCTTGGGTTCATTCTGCGCATTACACAGTGACAGTAGACACTGCTGGTTTGTGTTATAGTGGTTGACAGGTAAATTACTTTGTAACTCTATTCAACATCACCCTCAAGCTAAAACTGTAATGAATCCTACTGGGTTTTGTTTCTTAATGTCACTGAGTGATAGTATCTACAAAGTGAAGTGTTGTTGACATCAGTATCTCGAAACATGACACCAAAAAAGATCAGCAGGAAATACAGTTATATTTAGTGTTAAATATTTATGATTGAGACTTGAGTGAGGGTGGTTGTGTGGGGATAGTGGCAGCTCTGTTGATTCAATGCAGAGGGCTGCTGCTGAATGAAGTTGGACACACTGCCTCAGCTACAACTGGTTTTTAATGACACAGTGCTGCTGTTCAGGCTGCAACATGACTATGCTGCACCCCCATTTACTGCCCTGCCCTAAATATGCAGTTGGTCTAGTTGTCACTGGCACTCGGTTTTTTGTATTAAATTTCACACAGCATTTTAGCAGCTGCATCACCCTACTCAGGACCATTGCTGCAGTATGTGACCCAGTGGAAACAATATAGTAAAGAAAGAAAAAGAATAAACAGATCAGGCCAATATTTTTTTTTTGCAAGTATGTTTTTCTTAAGCAATGAGCAGATTGTAAAGTCCCTTGAGGCAAATTGTGGTCTGTGATATTGGCCTAAAGTAAATGAAAATGTAAAATCAAATCAAATTTAACTCGACAACATAGTGCAAAATCTGTATACAAGTGATTAGGGCTGCAACTAGCTCTACTGATTAATTAATTAGTTGCTTGGTCCATAAAATGTCTGAAAATGGTGAAAAATGTTGGTTGATGTATCTCAGAGCCCACACTGACATCCTCAAATGTCTCATTTTGTTCACAAGTAGGGTTGAAAATTTTGTGCATCTCTCTTAGCCAGTAGATGAAAACACTCAAACGGGTTGATCATTAATAATCAATATCATGCAAAACACGTTTATTTTCTAATTATTTTCTCATAATCATTTTTTTTCTTGTTTTTTTTTTCCTATTTTATTTCAAGTTCAAGTATAAGATTCCTTATCAAAAAAAGGTTCCACCAAACAAAACAAGGCATGGCCTCCTGCCATTTGTAGAGTATCAATTCATTATCAATTGACGCGTTTTAAGTGGTTAAATTCTTAACCACACTTAATGGAGTAGTAATTAATCATTAGCATCCCTATCCACAACCCAAAGATAGTTTACTTTCATAGAGGAGTAAAGAAACCAGAGAATATTCACATTTGAGAAGTTGAAATAAGTTGGAATAAGAGAACTTGGATCTTAAATAATTACTCAGAACGATCTGTTATCAAAATAGTGGGCAATAAATGTAATAGCTGGCAACCAATCATGTAATTGACTAATTCTTGCAGTGATCACTGTTCCTTTCTGTCTTAATCGTTCCGTAAAATTGTAAATATTATATAAACTACAGTGAATGTAATTGTTATAGTTTACACTATCTCAGATGCGGTTGTGTTGATGCTGATACAGTCGTCACGGTTTTGTTGATGCAGACAATCATTTAGTTATGATCAGATGTTTGATTTTTAAGATTGATCACTCAGGAAACCAACCAAATACACAATTTAAGTTAGGATGGCAGGCACGGGTAATTTGACAGATATTGCAATTGCGATATGATTCATGATTAGTGGGAATGATCATTTTTGCATCACAGTTTTCATTTCACTGAAAAAATATGATCTATATCAAACAAACATGTTTTCTTACATCCGGAGAACAAGATTTGTAGAGCAGGGCATCTCTGCAGCACTTATTGCACTTGGCCATATTGTGATTTCACTAATATATTTTGATTGATTGTGCAGCTCTAATTTAGGGAAAGCTTTTTGTTTTGAGGAACATGGGCATTTCCCTCCTGTAGACTGCAGAGGTTCCTCTTGTCTAGCAGTAAGGCATCATCTGGTTGGACACCTCTGTCAGTCTATTAATAAACAGAAATCAAACTTGGCCCTGGCAGGGTGAGCTTGACAAGGGTGTTACGCAACCTGAACCTCTGACCTCAAATTTAAAGGACAGCGTTGTTGTTTTGAAATGACACAGTGTGCTCCCGAAGAGCCTAATATTTGCAGTTGCATTTCTTCTCGTGTGTAACGGGAGAAGCAGCAGCGGAAAAGATTAAATCAGCCGTTTTAATTGCTCAGTAGCCTATTTTCAGAGTGTGAGACAGAAGGAATGTATTCACTACAATGGACATGCATGTCTGAGAGTGTGCTATGCTCAGTCAGCTGTACTGGGACACCGTGATTTAGATAGACACGAGGAGTCACTGACAGTGTGTGCTGAATTCACTGAAAATCTTTGATGGAAGATAATGACCCACCTTTTGCTGCCTAATGTAGCAAGTTTGCTTGCAGTTGCATGGAAGCTTATCTTGTACAGTTGAGAGAGAGTTAAGAAGAGCAAGTTGTTTTTTAGTGCAAGACATGGTTTCTTTAGGCCTAGGAAGTTCAGTTTTATGTCTGCAGTATTTGCCCATTTTTTACAATTAAACAAATTCACCACTGAAGGATATACAATTCTACCCATCGGTTGCTCTGGATTCATTTAACTACCACCCAGACTAACTGGTCCAGTGTTTTAAATTGCAGATCCTCCAGTTTAAATCCCACCTCTTCAACCTTTTCAACTTCACTGGCCTCAAAGCATCATGGCTGAGAGGCTCTTTGTGTCAAAATGAAATGCAAAAAGAATACATAATTTATAACTTTGGCACCACTTATAAAACAAAAAGTATAGAGGACTAGAGTTGTCACAATTGCAGAATTTAAACTTCGATTCAATACTAGTATTAAAAAAAGATACTTGATACCTCTATCAGTATCGAAGCAGAAAGAAAAATGCATTAGGCACACAAAGTACATTTTTATTTTAAATTAACTACCTGCATACAGTGCTGGCACAGAAAAACTCACTGAACACTGTCTGGTTGTGCTGCAGGCAAAATATCAGGCAGGACAGTAAAGACTCAAGTGAACTGAGGTCTTGAATGAGCACTTAAATTATTTTTGTTACAGCTGTGGTGCTTTACTATAATTAACTGTCACTATATTGTTTTAAAGATGCGGTATCAATAAAGTGTTGAATTATCAACACTTATAGACTGCAAAGCGATGCCAAGGTTCAGGGGCTGCAGATTTTGGCTACAATAGCTACAAACAGCTGATCAGTTGCTAACATATTTACAGCTCAGGTGTATCAGCCGTTTTGAGTGGACATTGAGATTGTCTTCACCCATTTTGACAAGTCATTTTATTGCTGAAATGTCAGCTTGTTACCTTGCCGGTTAACTAAGCATCTCCTTACCTTTTTATCACTTAGGAGCAGACACAGCTGAGTCTTTGAAATGAACCAGTCTCTTTGCTTTTATATATATACGTATATATATATAAAAAAGTAAAGCATTAATATAACTGCTTTGGGGTCAAATCTAAATGTTTAAATGATGCATCAGGTTTGTTTGTTCCCTGTACATTTTACAGCATTAGATCTCTGAGACTGTCTTTCATGTCCAAGCAAAATTGGTATTGTAACTGAACTGTCTTTAACCAAATTGGATTGAATTGTGAATTGAATCAGTCGGGACCTTGTGAATCGAATTGAATCGATTTGGGAAATCTGAATCGACACTGAGCCCTACATAGTGTTTGTATTAGTGAATGGCTTGTAGGTCATGCTAATTAATCCAATAAGTTGTCTGACAACATGGCATCAGTCATGGTGGGCGGGAGATTTATAATGCAACTGCAAACAACAATTGCTGTTGCAAATATTAGGGCTGTCAGTGCAGTGATGTATAAACATAAACTTTCCCGTGTTCCAGATAAGCCTCAGTGGAAAAATACCTAATGTGGAAAATATTCTGGGTTTTTTTTTTTTTTTTTTTTCTTGTGGTCAAGGGAATACATGTACTCTGCTGACCTCCTGTAACAACAATATTACATTTCTTTAGTATTTTATCATTCGAGCCACATTTGGTTTGTAAAATGAACTGAGTGGTTTATCTGATTCTCTTGTAATGTTTTATTTCTGCTCTGACTTCAGCCAACCTGACAGGACACGTGGAGAGGGTGGGCATTGAAAACTTTGAGCTACTAAAGGTGCTGGGAACAGGAGGTGAGTAAAACTTTTAATATTAGGCTCTCTCTTTAAACCTAACATTTAGATGATAGCGTGCATGCCAGTCTGGCATCCGATATTGTTTGTTTTTGGAATGATTAGCATGCCATACCAGTCATTTCTGCTGAAGCCTTTGCCCTACACTGAACTTTGCCCTCTGACTTTGTTTATTCTAACGACCAGCATATGGCAAAGTGTTCCTGGTGAGGAAAGTGAGTGGTCATGATGCAGGGAAGCTGTACGCCATGAAAGTTTTGAAGAAGGCCACTATTGTACAAAAAGCAAAGACTGCTGAACACACACGGACGGAGCGGCAAGTGCTGGAGCACATCCGCCAGTCTCCATTCCTCGTCACACTTCACTACGCCTTTCAGACGGACACCAAGCTGCACCTCATTCTCGGTTAGTATATTTTATATGAAACTGCCTTCTGTGTTCTGCAGATTGCCACTCCTGTTATGTTGTGTTTATACAAGCAAAAGAAAAGGTTAATGATTGT
This sequence comes from Lutjanus campechanus, assembly GCA_027495735.1. Classification (NCBI taxonomy): domain Eukaryota; kingdom Metazoa; phylum Chordata; class Actinopteri; order Lutjaniformes; family Lutjanidae; genus Lutjanus; species Lutjanus campechanus. Next base: position 1,354,888 of record JAJHUR010140634.1, on the reverse strand, counting down.
CTTTAACCCAGTGGATGATTTTCACTAGCTGAATGAATCATGAAACAGAAATTTAAAACAAATCAAAAAACAAAAAACAACTTATATTATTTTGGATGAAACCTAACATGGATGATATATTGGATTATAGATTATGTAAATGGCGGGGAGCTCTTCACACATTTGGTGCAAAGGGTGCGATTTAAGGAGCAAGAAGTAGCCTTGTACAGTGGAGAGATTGTGTTGGCACTGGAACATCTACACAAGGTAACCCCTAGATTCAACACAATCAAGGCCTCCTGTCTGTTTATTAGTTACGTATTTTGCTGCTTGCATGTTTTGTGTTTCACTTAATGCTCTGTCGTTTTCTCATTGCAGCTTGGGATTGTCTATCGAGACCTGAAACTTGAGAATATTTTGCTAGATTCCAGTGGACACATAGTTCTCACAGATTTTGGACTCAGTAAAGAATTTGATCAGGTACTGTATGTATCAGCAATGTGTGTTAAAACTCTCAATCCTAAAAGCTGATGGAAGCTTAATTTCAAATTTCTAATAAAAACTCAGTTATTTCTCTGTTCTCATGCTACATTTAGGCTGCACAAGAATACGTTTTCATTTTAGAACAGCGTTTTACTCTATGTCAGTATAAACATGAGTCTACTTAGCGGTTGGTTGCTTCGTTGCAGAAAATACTTTGAACAGGGAACAGCAATCCTGAAAAGTAAGACCAGAGATTTCTTTACTTGGACTGATGACAAGGTGGAACTGTTTCTGAAAGTAACACGCAGACAACAAAGTAAACAGGGCCTGTAATTCTTTATCTATGTTGAAATAACCGCTAATCGTCAAGGCTGATGTTGTTTGTTATCTTCTGTGATAGGCGTGTAACGAATCAGGGCAGGACACGTTGTGACAGATAAGACCCAATCAGGAAGCGATGGTTGTCTGCATCTTCGTTTCCACCCGTTCAGACTAAAACGCAAACCCAGAATTTCAAAAAGTCTCTGTTTTAGGGTTTGACAACTCTGGAGGTATGTGGATGTTGGGCATAAATGTAGAAAAAGTTGGGCATTTTAAAACAAAAATGTACTAGTGTGGATTTAGCCTTTGAAAGAATCAAAAAAGGTATTGTCTCTTTTCCTTCAAGGCTTCAAAACAATTTTCAAATTTTAATGTGAACAATTGGGTCACAATTTTCTGCCAAAGTAGGAACAGTTTTGGTTTCTTCACATGAGAGAAATCATCTTACAAGCTCTTCCTTACTGGTTTGACGTGTGTAGGCTCAGTTGGAAAAAGGTGATGTTGCATACGTCCATGCACCAATCAGATTTTAGCAACATTTTAACCAAAATAAGATAGCGGTTGTGGGGTTGTTTGCTTATATTGCCAGGCCGCTGTCAATCAAATCTGATTGTGCAGAAGACAAACGAAATACGGACCCAGTAAAAGAAAAACTGCTTCATAGTAGACCCACACAATATAGTAACAAATGATTTTGCGATTATTTTGGCAAATATTTAGATATGATTTATGGTGAGGAATGATCATTTTTGCAATTTTCATTTTCACTGAAAAATAAAGTATGTTGCTGTGACATTTTTTGGGGTCTTTATCAAACATCATGTTTTCTTACATCTTGAGAACATTTTTTGTTTTGTACTCCAGGACATCTCTGCAGCACTACAGTTCTTCATTATAATGCTGTTTTGTTACACATTTTTCCTTTATCAAAAAATTGCAGCTTCTGCAAGCTGGATATTGCACTTGGCCATAGCAGCCCTACTTCGTAGTAAAAAGTCCATAGGGAAGCTTTAAATGTTATAGACAAACACTTTGATAGATTTTAAACCACTTTAATTGCTCTCTCACAGCCCTAACCACTTGCAGGCGTTTTGCAGCACAGAAAAGACTGAAATAGTGTGTTTTTTTTTGTTTTGTTTTTTGCTATATTTGCATCTCAAGATGTGTCAATTAATTAATTTGTGCATTTGTTATAACAGATGGAGCGGGCCTTCTCTGTCTGTGGCACCATTGAATATATGGCTCCAGAGATTGTGGAAGGCGGAGAGTCTGGACATGACAAGGTAATTTGTAGCTTTGTGTTTTATGCTGTTGTCTGTTTGATCAAATCAAGCAGCCCAGAATGTGTGTTCTCTCCACTGAGATTTTTCTTTTAGCCTGTTAAGCCAAAGTCAAGGATGGGTGCTTTCATGTATTCCAGGCGGTGGACTGGTGGAGCCTCGGCGTGTTGATGTACGAGCTTTTGACTGGCGGATCGCCCTTCACCGTTGATGGAGATGAGAACTCACACACAGACATTGCCAAGTATGGATTCCTCTCTGATCATCAGCCGCAGTTTTCAGCTACCCTTCAGTTATAATCTCTCTACAGCACTGACCATATCTGTCTCACGCATCACAGGAGGATTTCAAAAAAGGATCCTCCTTTCCCCAAAGACATGGGACCACTGGCCAAAGACGTTATCCAGCGACTCCTCATCAAAGATCCAAAGAAGAGACTGGGCTCAGGTCCTAATGGAGCAGAGAATGTAAAAAAACACCCGTTTTACCAGGTGGATCTCATTGCCTGTCTCGACTATTCCACAATATTTAGAAAAACTAAATGGCAGGATGGGCTGTTACTGTACATAATGGGGCTGCCTTGAGTGTTTGTATAAGCTATGTTAATAAGGACGGGGATGAACCACAATGTTTGTCTTTTTTTTTTACTCACTTTAGAAAATTAACTGGGAGGACTTGGCAGCTAAGAAGGTGCCTGCGCCGTTCAAGCCGGTGATTCGGGACGAGCTGGATGTCAGCAACTTTGCAGACGAGTTCACAGAGATGGACCCCACCTACTCTCCTGCAGCTCTGCCTCAAAACTGCGACCGCATCTTCCAGGTGGGAGGGTGTTAAAGGCATAGTTCTCGTAGTATTCATCGATAGTCAGCGTTTTATGGACAGTAGATGCCAGTTTACAAACCCCCAGTTTGGAGAAGCAGAGAGGGGCGCACCAGCAGGGAAGCTGAGCAATGAACTACTGTGGACAGGGTCAGCAGCAAAATGTATTTTAGCCACAAAATAAGGTCCAGGAAATCTATATCAGTTTGAGTGTACACTATATTTACAATATTTTAACCACTTTACTGTCAGACAGCCTTTTCTGATGGGAAATCGCTGTCTTATAAGCTAAATATCACTTATTTAAACCAACCAAACTCCATAGGCGAAATCAGTATAACTTTACCCACTGCCTTGATCAATTCATTGTGTTATTGTTTGACTGTGATGGATATAAACCATCCTTTTAAACACAGAAGTCACACAGTAACACAAACAAACTAACAGATCAAGGCAGCAGTAGACCAGCAACTCCTGTGTTCTGTGAGGTAAAATTTGGAGAGAGTGATACACAGACACATATTTTTTTCCCTTGACTGTAGCGCTATTTATTCATCTAAATAGTTTTGGTGTAAGCTGCTGAGTTTTGGAGATTTTGGCTGGAGAGATGTCTGCCTTCTCTCGAATATAATGGGACTAATTGGCACTCGGGTTCTGGTGCTCAAAGTGCTAAAAATACATTTCAGAAACTCAACAGCAATGTCTCCTTCCAGAAATCATGACCTACTACCTAACCACTTTCTTTCCAGTAGAAAGTTCCAGTGGATTCTACTGGAGAGAGAAAGAAAGTTCCTACATTAAACTGCTCACAGCAAGGTCTGTGGCTTGTCCTCAGGAACCAGGTTATGATTTCTGGAAAGAGAAACTGCTGTTGAGTTTTTCAATTGTATGTTTTTTGGTGCTTTGAGCACCACAAGCTGAGTGCCATCTAGTTCCATTATGTTGGAATGAAGGCAGACATCCGCACAGCCAATATCTCCAAAACTCGACAACTCTCATTAAAGATATCTAGATGGATAATGAGCACTACAGGTAAGAAGAAAAATATGTATTTTTGATTTTGGGGATGAACTGATATTGATGTTTTTTTCTCAAGTGGACAAGTGGCTAAAATGCCTTTTGTTGCTGACCCTGTCTACAACGGTACATCTTAGCTTCTGTGCTTGTGCCCCTCCCTGCTTCTCTAAATTACGGGCATGCTGCCATCTACTGTAGGTAATACACTGACTATTGATAGGTACCTGATACAACCCCACTTAACATAATCCAAACTATACTTTTAATAGATGTTAGACAACCAGACTGTTTTTTTTTGTTGTGACTCGTGGTTTTGTTGTTTACAGACAGGGACACTCCTTTGTGCTCGGTGCAGGACAGCACTTTTATTTGCATCCTCTTTGTGCCGATGTTTGTCTGGGCTTTGGTTGCAGGCGGTGTGAAATGTTGACACGGATGAAAAATCGTATTATACATTATCCGCTTTTTGTCTGCGACTATATTTGACATACTCCACAGCAATCGAAGTAATCAAGTGAAGTTTTGAATGTCCTCAAAAGGTTGCTGTAAGTCAACATGAGTCTGTCTGTGTGCACTGGTATTCAAATTGACTAAAGGGTCTTTTATTGAAGTAATTGCTGCCATATGCAGCTCTTATTGAAGTAACAGATGTGAATGACTATTTTTGATGTAGCTTTGAACCATAATATGGCCCACAACTCCGTGCCAGCTGATGGCTGTCTGATGTATTGCATGAAATTTCAACTCTGATTGCCTTCTGGATCCTTGAGCTCGGTAGATCAATAGATCCATTAACGGGCTTCTCTCATGGAATAAAAGGTTACACTTTGAGAGCATCACCACGTCTGTCTCGGTTACGCCTTCAGTCTTTGATTGCCAACTTCATCTTGGCTTTTTTCGCTCTCAGCTGCCATTCACATAGTCTGAAATTTTGTGGTCTTTATAATTTGCAAGCCTAGCAATCTCTGAGATAACGACAGCAATCCCAATTTTAAACCGTGCACTTGCTCCCCCACGGTGCCTCACAAAACAAAATTAAAATTGCATTAAGAGTGCCAAGATGTAATTTCACAGCAGAGCAATCAAATATTCAAGCCCGGCAATTTAGGGCATCTCATTCATTCAACATCCATCCTTCCGTCCATCCATGGCTGTCACTACATACCACACAGCTGTGTGTGTGTCGGTGAAAAAAGGGAAAGAGAGATTAATGCCAGCTCAAAGCTTTGGGCTCCCCACAGCTGGAATTAAGCAGGCACCGCTCCACAATGACAGGTCTAACAATAGGAACAGCTGGACAGCCGCTGTCACTCACAAATTAATAGAGTTTATTGTGGAGGTGACAGGCTGGTGTGACATTTGAAGAAAAATGCACAACAATTTAAAGTTTTACTGTAAATATGGAAATATATAAAATACTTTGAAGGAGCAATATGTAGCAGTTGTACATGTAAAAGTAAGTACTGCAGTCCAAATAGCGAGTTGGAGCCATAGATTGTATGTTAAATAGGTTGAAATCCTGTCTTATCATACAGTCTGTGATTGAAGTGAGTTATCTCCTCCCGTGTCCTCAGACTCGGGGAAAGCTCTGCAGGCTGCAGGAACAATGCAAGAGTGCAGGACGTTCGCAAAATCATAAACTCTACACTGTACACTGGAAGTTGATCAGCTGTTTAGAGGTGTTAATCTGAAGTTAAATCTGTTATCCTTAAAACAAAAGTCCACTTCTCTGAAAATACACACTCTGGAGTTTAATTTAAGTGACTGCCTGACAGACTCCACTGACATATTGCTCGATTTTGTGGTTATAAATATCTACTCTTATTAATGATTTCTTACAACTCATGAACAGACACTTACTTACTCATTCGGCAAACATTCAGCATTAATTTGAACTCTACTTAATGTGAAATAGGCATACAAAAACAGTCATTCTGGCCTGGAATAGAACTTGCAAAGGGGACACTGTGGCTTCAGCATTGATGTCAGAGAAGCGAGTATTTCAGCTTAACATGTTACCTTAATCTCTGATGACATATCATGGTCATTCTATGATTTATTACAGTAAATAAATAGTAGATATCTCCTTTAAGTGTCTATACATTTCAGTAATATATAAAATAAAGTATAATCAGTGGGATTTTAATGCTTCGGCAATGGATGTTTCCTTTCCCTCTCTCCTCCATATAGTACAGCCTTCACTTTATGTCTTTTTAAAATGTAAACACCTAGACTTTGCTCGTCTCTGTGTGCAGGGCTACTCTTTCATGGCCCCCTCCATCCTGTTCAAGAGGAATGTGGTGATGGACGACCCTGTCCAGCTGTGTGGGGGCTCTGAGAGGCCAGGCTCTGCTGCGGTGGCCCGCAGCGCCATGATGAAGGTACAATGAATGGACTTGGATTCCCCTGTACAAACACACTTAAGCTAATGGCTGCTGTCACAGACAGATGAGACTTTTTCCCCCCTCTCCACTCCACTAGAACTTTTTTCCTACTGTACTTGTATTACTCTGCTCAGATTCAGTTTTCAGACATGAGTCTATTTATTTGATGCTGTTTACTCATGGATGCACTTGTGTATCTGTGCAGCAAAATGATTTATGTGAAGCTTGCGGTGCCTTGCCCTTCTGTGCTCATTCGGTTTCAGGTTTTCTCATCAGCATCCTGGGTACCTGCTGGTGTAGAGATCTTCTGTTGATTTAAGTGAAATGAAATTGAGCTGTTTCACAAACTATCAAATTTATTATATTGGTAGATAATCATTTTAATGCTTTTCAGTCTTTTTTTAGTAGAGTTTGATTAATCAACAAACTGCTAGAATATGAAATTGAATTTTTAAAAGAAAAAGAGCATTTTGGCTTGCATGTAACCTTGATCATAACCTACTCAGGGGTTTTTGGAGATCCTTAAAAAGTTTAAAATCCAATAATCTGAATTTTAGTCCTTAAAATGGAAAAAATGGATTGAATTATGATGTTAACGTTACTTTGTTAGTTGGATTTGACTTCGATCTCGCTTTTAAATGTGTATTTAGGAAAAAGTTGTATCAATCATGCTGCAACAAAACAAAACCAACTTTGAACCAGTAGCCACTAATGCAAACTGTGCATGTACTTTTTTTTTTTTTTTTACAAGTATGGCATAATGATCGAATGAATGAAAGGGTCTTAAAAAGTCTTAAATTTAACAAGCTGAAACATGCTAAAAACCCTGCACTGATATCCTTTAGTGCTTACACTTTATATAGGGGAAGTTGCAGTTGTGCAGTTGGGCAACAATGTGCTCCAAATGTGCTCAGAATACCATTAAAGCCTCGGCTCATTGTGCTGTCACAGTCTGGAAACAAGCCAGACAGTCTGTTTTGTCTCGTCTTGTCTCGTCTTCTCATGTAGCCCTCTTAAACATCTTAATTCAAATCCTGAAAATCTAGATTTTTTTTCTTCACTGCTTGGTTGCTGTGCACAAATGCCGCCTCTCTGCTTCCCATTTTGTATGCAAATGAATTTGGACCACATTGCACAACAAGAGAAGTTTGCTGGTTTCCTCATGAAATGGTTTTCATGGTCTGTTCAATCACTGTGTGGTTATTATGATCACAAAACAGCAACACAAAACAGCAGAAAGTTTGAATTCTATAAGCATGAAGAAAGACTTGTTTTTTGTTTTTTTGTTTTTTTGTTTTTTTTACTGTTTTCTTTAATTCAACACATAAAATACAAAGAACTTACAAATTGGAGATGCATAGACACTTAGTCTTGTTTTTAGCTCATATTTTTTCATGTCTGTTCTGAACATTGTTTTGAAATTCTTCTTCTTCTCTGGCAATAATAATTGTCCTGATACAAAAACAGGACATCAAGGAATTAACAATACAATAATTATCATATTCGCTAAACAAACCAACACAAAGGATTCTCCAGAGAAGATAAAAGCAGCTGTAGAGCTGAGATCAATATCACTGTAAAGACTTTAGTGTATTATAGTTTAATATAGGACTTAACAACTTTGAAGTCATTCTTTAATTGAGGTCACTTGCAACGATTGGACACTTTGGTGACGCCTCTCAGTTAAAATGTATATTTAACCAGAACTCTTCTTTTGGTCCACTGTTTGCCCGCGTACAGGACTCACCTTTCTATATGAGTTATGAGATGGACCTGAGGGACAGCGCTCTGGGAGAGGGGAGCTTCTCCATCTGCAGACGCTGCACACACAAGAAGACTGGACAGAAATACGCCGTCAAGATTGTCAGCAAGAGGTACAAGCTCACAGCCTGCCCGCCTGCTCAGATGTGTTTGTCAGCCCAGTTGCTTTTGGCTGTGTGATGTTTATAGTTTCACTCTCCTCCTCTCCCTGGCAGAAATTTGGACTAAACACAAACACAGTCTTACAAAAAAACAAGGTTAGACATGCTCAGTTAAACTTCTGAATGCAAAATAATGTCATAACTTGATTTGATTTCTTAATTCCTTGGATTTTATTTGCCTTATTACTCTGTGAAAGGTTGCCAGAGGAGAGTTAAATAAATGTAAATACACCTCTGCTCAGGAACCTGGTTGTTTTTGCTGGCTACTGCTACAAAATGAGCTTTGATCGAGTGTGTTGACTGCAGTCCTGCACGACTACACTCCTACACTGACAGTGTGGCACCAAATATCATGGCTCTAATAAGAACAGGCCTCACTGGGGCAATCTGATACAAACACATGTTCCTGCAATTCAGATAAGCACATTCAGAAAGTAAATCACTTTGCTCAATGCACCACATTATTTTCTAACTGTGCATTACCTGCAATTAATCTGTGCCAGGTTAAAAAAAAAACAAACAAACAGTGGGGTTGCAGAAAAAAATGCATTTAAAAAAATTATAGGCATGACACTGAAATTAAAAATGTGTGAACTTTTGAGAATTGAACCTTGTGGGCTACCCTAGGTGGTTTGTGGAAAATGGCAGAGGAAAATGCCAGCCCCACTAGGGCTGCAACTACTGATTATTTTCATTATTGATTGATCTGTCGATCATTTTCTCGATTAGTCGATTAGTTGTTTGATCCATACAATGTCATAAAGTGGTGAAAAGCGTTGATCACTGCTTCCCAAAGCTCAAGGTCACATCCTCAAATCTCTTGTTTTGTCCACAACCCAAAGATATTCCAATTACTGTCTTAGATGACTAAAGAAACCAGAAAATATTAGGCCTGCAACTAACACTTATTTTTGTTGTTAATTAGTCTGGCAATTATTTTCTTGATTAATCAAGGAGTAAAAAATATAAAATATAAAATATTCACATGTATGAAGCTGGAATTTTTGACTTTTTTTTATGTTAAAAGTTTACTCAAAACGATAAATCGATTATTGAAACAACTGGTGATTAATTAAACAATCAATTCATGATTAATTAATCATTGCAGCTTGAGAAAATATTTATATTTGTGAAGCTGAAATTAGAGGATTTGGATATTGTTCTTCTGGGAAAAAAGACTCAAAACGATCTAATCAATTATCAAAATAGTTGGTGATTAATCCACTTATCATTGCAGTTCTAAACCCCACGCAACCCACATTAAAAAATTGTATTGTATCATTAATTGCCACAAAAAGTAGAAAGTTAATGGGGAGTAGATGCACTCACTGGGGATATTTTGTCTCAGGTGTTTTTGCTTGTCTTGGTACATTATGCTGACAGTTTATTTGTTAATATATAATGCAAAGAAGTTATTAGTTACAGTTATCTGGCTTCCTGCTTGTGTTTGCTGTAGGATGGAGGCACAGACTCAGCGGGAGATAGCAGCCCTGAAGCTCTGTGATGGCCACCCTAACATTGTCAAGTTGCATGAAATTTACCACGACCAGGTAAGCCTGACCACGGCGGCAGTTCTATTTGCCTCCATAAATTCTGTTTTGCATGGCTCTCTGTGAAGCCTGTAGGGACGGTGGCCTTATTAAGTCCTGGAACTGGAACAAGGCTGATTAATGGGGAAGCTTGAAGCCCTCGAGGTCTGTCTCTGTCTCTTATTGTCCCATAAACATCTCTTTGTGTGCTCGATATTTCACACCAAACGTATTTTTAAACCACAGCTGTACAAACAACCATTTTGTAACGCTGAATAGAAACAACCCAGATTTACTTGTGTTGCTAATCGAGCGGCACACTCAAACCAAACTAAGTATGCATGTGTTCGAACTGAAGCTTCCCTCGGTTATTGGGAGGGTGTGCCTGTGCGGCTGACTGTGTACAGGTTCATTAGCCCCGGTCCTTCAAGCCCAGGAGCACCACTTTACTGCTGATGAGCTCAGTGGGGTTATTACTGTACCTCAGAGGCCTGTGACCCAGATCAAAGCAGCGCTGCCTCGCCTTGCCTCAACCCAGTCCTGCCTTTGTTCCACAGACCCAGCACTAATGAGAAACTCTACCCCACTGCCCAGGCACATTATTCCCTTCCCAATTTGTTTGGCCCCTTTCACTTTTACTCAACACCATTATGGTTTGATCTCACCATCGTGGGATCAAGGTTGGGCTGTTTTTGCTATATTTATCATGCAACAAACAAGTTCTCGTCCACTATTTCTCATGTTAACATTGTTAGTTTTATTTTGCACCGTTTAAAAAACACAAGAATGGCAAAGATAAATAATATACTGCGTAAGGAGAGGTGAAAACCCAGGGGGCTTACCTGAAACCTCTACCTAAAGTTATTGAGAACACAAAATTAACGTACAGAAAACAATACAAGTGCTGGCAAACTAATACTAACAAAATATGTATGTTAACAACAACAATAATAACAGCAGCCATAATAATCTTTCTAAAAGCAGAAAATGAGTTTGTGATTGTAAGAGAGTGTGTTAGTGTGCGTATGTGCATGCGGGCATGTGTTTGTGACAGGGATCTTACTTTATACTGTCTTGACCCCCTGAGCAATCATAAAAGTACCTATTGCTATGGTTATCGCAAATAAAAAAGGGTGTCAGCGGGGTCTTAAATGTATTAAAAAAGTATTGAATTTGAAAATGTAAAATTAAGGCCTTAAAAGCATTGCATTTTGTTTATAAAGTCTTGAATTGAATTGATAGCGAAAGGTCTTAAGTTTTTCTTGTCCTTTCGTAGGGTTATATAAATAACATAACATCATAAATAATTGTCAGATACATTTGTTTTGGTGTAATTCATCATTCTGCTGCAGCCTCCCTGCTTTGTGTCAGGGCAGCTCCTCCACACACACACACACACACACACACGGAGTGAAGTCAGTGACCAGCAGCGCAGAGACGGCGCAGTGGAGAGACAGTAAACTGAAAATAAGTCAAAGCTTAGCCCACTTGAGCTGACAACAACTATGCTCATTACTGTACGTAAGTGTCATAGAACTTTACAACTTAAAAAACAATAATTTATCAACACCTGTTCAACAAGCACAACTAAAGTAACAGTGATGTGTCGATCTGCTCTGTCCGTGGTCTCTCATTCATCCGCTATATTCTGCACAGTGCACTAGCTTGGCTAATGGCCAATTGTTACTAACAAGCTTAAACGAAAGCTGTTTGAATGTCGTCTGACTGTTTATCTCAGTTTGCCATGCATCTTAAATTTGGAAAATTGTTTTAAACTGAGCTGCTGGATGACCCAAAGAAGCCGCTCCTCTGCCTGCAGACAGTGAATCACATCAGAAAAGGAAAGAGGACAGGATGAAGATACTGTCTGATCTCTGTTCTTCATTCTTTATCAACTTCACTCAGTATTTTGATGTCAGAAATATGATTTATTTTATTGATATGATCAAATTGGTTCCAGTAAGATATCATTTAGTTTATATAAAGACTTTGCTGTTGTAAACATGACTATTGTTACTCTAGAAACAACATTTAGTTAGATTTAAAATGTTCAATTCTAATCCTGTTATTAATTTATTTGTTTTGGACAAAGTATTTCTCTCTCCCAATAGTTGACATTTGTGTGCAGTTTGAAGGATGCTGCAAGTTCATGCTGTTTGAGTCCCTGTGTGTTTGTGTGCATCTAACCTCCTTTACACACAGAGAGATTAGGTCTGATTGGGTCTCCTCCCAAATCGTCCCTCCCTAAACATTTTCGTCATAGTTTTTATCATCATTTTTATTTAATCATTGTCTCGTATTTGTCAGTGAAAAATGCCTTTGATGAAAACTACGATAAAAATTGTTTGTCAGCTAAATTAACTGTTGGTGAGAAGTGTGAATATAGTGTATTTGTGTGTGTGTTTGCTCTAGCTTCACACGTACCTGGTCCTGGAGCTGCTTGGTGGAGGGGAACTGCTGGAGAGGATCCGCAGAAAGCAACATTTCAGCGAAACAGAGGCCAGCCGCATCATGCGAAAACTGGTGTCGGCCGTCAGTCACATGCACGACGTAGGAGTGGTGCACAGGGACCTTAAACCGGAGGTATTGGAGATACACTCAGCAGGACTGCTGCAAGAAATTCTTTTCTCTCTGAGCAGTTTGTGTCTTTGTGATGAATACAGACACACTGGGTCATAAGCTTTTAAAACAGAATTACTGTGTTTTTCTGAACTTAGTATGATCTGTCATTCTGACTCTGCAATCTTCTGCACAACAAGAGTAAAATTGTTTGACCCTAACACGGGTCAAAAGTACCTGGTCAGACAAGTCTTGATGTCCAATTTAGTAAGCTCTTGAGCGGACCAGTTTTACAGAGCACAAAGAAATGATTGCTGTCCGTGTCTCGAATTGCTTCGCAGAACCTGCTCTTCACAGACGAGAGTGAGAACTCCGAGATAAAAATCATAGACTTTGGCTTTGCTCGCCTCAAACCACCAGACAATCAGCTCCTGAAGACTCCCTGCTTCACGCTGCAGTACGCAGCACCAGAGATACTCAAATATGATGGCTACGATGAGTCCTGTGACCTGTGGAGTCTGGGGGTCATTCTGGTGAGTGCGTGTGGGATGACAGAGACGTGTTCGGGTTAAATCAAAATACTGGTAGTTGGGCTGATAGAGAATTATTCATTGTTCAACTTAACATTTTCCTGAGTCGAAAGAAATGTATCAGCAGCCTGTTGACACAACACTGCCACAAGTTTTTACTGTTTACAGCAGTCTGATCAAAAATTCTAAACACAACAGGAGAGGAAATTCTGTAACGCTCTATTTGAAAGGGTGTGCATAAGATTGACATAACACTGTCATAACCATGACATGACACTGAACGCATAAACATGAAGTACTCTATGAATATTTATGACGCTTGTCATTTACTGTCATTCGGTGTTGTGATGTAATTTTTAATCCAAAGTTGAAATTGTTCGAGCTGTCCTTGTAATGACAACTTGACGTTAATCAAGATAATAATGTCCTTATTATTACAATTGGAAATTAACCAAGACAACATAACCTGTCACTGTATTTGTTGTGTCAGCTCGACTTTAACCAAGATAATATGACCTGTCATATTCTGTAATTACAGAATGTTTATGTTAACTTAATGCTATTTAAGATGTGATATGTTCAGGTTAAAAGTTAGTCACAGAGCTGCTTCCTGAATCAAAATTAAGCTTCTAGTTTTTGTTGACATTAATGCTGCTCAGTCAGGAATCGGACTAAATAACAGATCATTGATTAGCCCTATTCAGGAGCATCATTATTTGTGACAGCACAGTCACATAACAAGTTATATTCCTCACTTTTCACAATGCTCCAGGAAAGTGACCTAATTATAAATGTATAACTTAATAAAAAATCTTTTCAAAATCCACAGCTTTGAGCTCCACTTTTAAAGTTGTTTTTCATAATGCTGTTAACTGAAGCATTTCTAAAACCAAATTCATGTTTAATCATGAATGTTGATTTGTTGATGTTATCCAGTTTATAGATTAAACATTTGCTGCAGGCCACTCTGATTGAGCAATCAGCTGTTATTTTAACTGATGTTAGCGGTAGTTTAAGCTTAAGGGGTTGTTCTTTTGCATGTTATAAGGACATGTATGTATGCATGTGTGTGCATGTTCTGTTTGATCTGTTTTGCATGATATTCATCTCTTTTTCTTGTTCAGCACTAAAACCCTCAGCATCCTGTGGTGAGCTGACACAGTTTAAGGCTCACTGCGGTGTGAAGAGCAACCAGCCCTGGCTCTCAGAGCTGGTTAAGGCTGTGCTCATACGAGACGGTGCTTCCCGGCAGCGGAAATGTCATCCTAATTCAACCTTTTTCTGCTCAGAGGAGAAAATTAAAAGGAGAGGTAGAGAGGAGACGGAGAGGGCACATGGGGGAAGGCGGAGAGTCGAGAGAGAGATTTCTGTACTTGGCCAGTCATCCGTACACGGTCTGGGCTCCCTTGTGCGAATGCTGTTTTGCACCGTCGCCCCCTGGGGGGATATGGGAGTAGTGTGCCTCATGGAGCTTTGATGAAATGGCTACTGACAAGCTGTGTGCACAATGCCCTGCAAGCAAAGTGAGCCAACACACACAGCGAGGGAGGGAAAGCGAGCGATCAGGGCAGGACAGATCCTCCACTGCCAAAAGGGCTATTCCCAACCACTGTCATTTTAATGAGAAATCTGAGGGCAGACGTAAGCAGGCCAAGGTGAGAGGATCCTGTTCATTCAGCTGAGCACAGACCACTCTTCTGTTTAGTGCTGGTTCAACCATGGTCAACAACACGCAGCATAACAATGTGGACAGTCGTGATCGGTTAAGAGCTCCTCTGAAACATGTTGTTTCAACAGCAGCATGTTTGAACACTGATGTCAGCTCATCGTAAGCAACATTATTAGCACGTAGCATTCAATCTGTACCACACTGACTGTACAAAATGCTTAGACTTTATTCACAGTGCGGACATTTAAGCCTGGAAAGTGTATTCATGTATTTTGACAGCAGCTGGTGTGTTTTGTCCCCTGTTTGCAGTACACCATGCTGTCTGGCCAGGTGCCTTTTCAGTGTCAGGAGAAGAGCCTGACCCACACCAGTGCAGAGGAAATTATGAAGAAAATCAAGCAGGGGGACTTCTCGTTTGAGGGTGAGGCCTGGAGGAATGTGTCCCAGCAGGCCAAGGACCTAATACAAGGTGAGGATGTAAACAGGTCATTTATGCATGAGCCTGAGTGGTCAGGTGTTACGTCACCTTGAGAGTGTGGTTCACTGGTTTAGGGTACATTTTTACTGTATTAGTGACATAATTTTATGATTTTAGAGGTGTTTGACGATAGTGTGCATCTAAGGTAACTTTGCTAAAATATTGTAATTGCAAATTGCAGGAACACAAGACCATTTTGTCATACCCTCTCAAGTTTTTTTTTTAATTTTTTTTTTTTACCAGGCCTATTCAGCTAGTGGCCTGCAGGCTGGAAACAGCCCTTTTGAATTTTTCTATGGTCCACAAGAGGCTGCCTGCAAATCAGGCTGGTATGTGTGATGTGATAAATAAAACTAAGGCACATATCTCTGAACTACATTGAAACATCTGAACCATAGGCTGCATGATAAATTGCTGAATTCCTTTCACGAATTGCCAAATTGATGAATTGCTTTAATACTATTGAGTATCAAAGAAAGCAGTTATTTGATATCAAATTTCAATACCAAAGAAGTAAATCTCATCAGTCCACGAGCTGTTAAGCACACAGCATGCTTGTACTAAGGTCTAATAATGTTGGTGATTAGCTTTCTAACATTACATGTCGTGGAGGCATGCACGAAAAACACTATTTTACGCTGTTGTTTTGGATTTTTTTTTAACCAACAGCTTTGTCCTTTATGTGAAAAACTGTGCTGTAATATGCAATGTAATCTTCTTTTTGTTAAAATGGTTTTGGTATTGAAAAAAATATTGTTCAGAAACTTGTATTGAAGCTAAGATATGGGTAATGGTACTGTATCAAACATTTTTGAAAGATACCTTAAAGAGCCGTAAAGTTGAATGTTTGAGAATTCCAGAGCAAATGGACTGACAAGTATTTATTTACTTTGTCACCTGCAACAAGTCATAAACCTTTGTGTTTGTTGTGCCATGAATACATTGCTGTGATGAAAGAATACAATGTGAAGAGGCACTACAAGTGAAATCATGGCTCATTTTCTGCCAGTTTTCCCGAGGGGTCAGGGGAATATATCTATTAATGCTACACTGTAAGACTTATTTGTAGCCATTAACTGACAAAAGTATTCTGTGTGGCCCTTAAACCCTCAGTGATTTTACAATTGACCCACTTAATGTTGAATTTGAATAGCCCTGATTTAGATCCTGTACAAACTACAGGTGTACAGGATTCACACTTGTATCTAATAGTAAGATTAATAGTGTGACTTATTTGGTAAAATTGTGTTTTTCGACTAATTGTGACTGAGAATGCTGGCCTCTTTTACTCTTATTTCAGATGAAGTGATGTGAATGAATCTTTACAGCACTAGAAAACATTACAAGCTTAAAAGTAAGTTGTCGTGGAGTTTGTGTCTGTTTCAAAAGCCCTGTCAGACAGCCACACAAAGTAGCCCACAGCGACTGAGCTTCCTGAAGAGGAAATCTCACTTCCTCTCTGTGGCTCACCTCCTCACACGCTAATGAAAGCACTAAAGGTAATTATCTGTGTCTCATTTCCTGCAGAGCTGCTGACGGTCGACCCAAACAAGAGGATTAAGATGTGTGGCCTACGGTACAACGCGTGGCTGCAGGACGACAGCCAGCTGTCCTCCAACCCGCTCATGACCCCGGACATTCTCGGGTCCTCCACTGCCTCCGTCCACACCTACGTCAAAGCTACCTTTAATGTACGTATTGACCAGCCGTGCACGCTTGTTGTAGATGTAGGTCAGGAATTTCCAACATTTATACTCCCTGTTGTAAAAGTTGGCCATTGAACAACTGCTGTTCAATGCCAACCTGCTGCTGCTCGTGGACTGTACAGAAGACATTTCTACACCCATATTAATGGACCAAAAGTACAGTTGAAATGATCAGTCAGTCAGTTGATTAATAAAGCAAAAAAGCAACAGAAGATTTATTGTCAGTTTCCATAATCAGTTAATCCTTTACAGGACCAGTGTGTACGATTTAGTGGCATTTATTGGTGAGTTCGTAGAGTGCAAGCACCTTGCCTCACTCTTCTCTTGTAGGAGAACAGTGATGACAAAACTCATGAAAAACATGAATCTAGAGCCAGTGTTCGGTTTATCTGTTTCAGGCTACTGTAGAAACATGGCAGACTCTATGAAAAAGGACCCACGCACTCTATAGATATATGGAGCTCATTCTACGCTAACGAAAACAACAATTTTTTATGAATATTATATTCAATTTCTGCTGTATTCTGCCAACAGATCCCCTTAATCTTACACACTGGAAGTTTTCTAAGCAAAAATATCAAACCAAAAAAGCCAGAACAATGTTCATGTCCCCCCACTGATACTGACCCTATTTCACCTGGTCACGTATTGATCAGACAAGAACGGCTCATGATTCGTATAAAGTTCAGTTTCTTTGTCAGGGGCATTGTAAACATTTAGTGTTTCCTCTGTCAGTTACATTTATTTAATCAAGGCAGGTTGCAAACTTAGTTCTACAGCAGCCAGTGGACCTTACATAAAAATGGTTCCGATAAGTGCACAGATTTTACATTTGGGAAAAAAAACAGCACAGATAAAGGATAAGGTGACATTTTTTCGATACCATGTGTTTAAAAAAAATACAGTGCTAATGTTCGATAGCATGAAAAGAGCTAAGCGATAAAAAAAACCCATACAAGTGCTCATTCAAGACCTCAGGTCAGTTCAGTCTTTTTGTCCCAACAGTGTGTAGAGGTTTCTTTTTGTACTAGTATGGTATATATGTATATTGTATTTAACGTCTTTTACTCAATATCAGCAAATATACTAATTTGAGGAATCTAAATAAGTCAGAGAAACCTTAATAACTTCCTCACCAATCTCCCCTTTTTATTTGTTGCAGGCATTTAACAAATGTAAGCGGGAAGGTTTCCGCCTGCAGACGGTGGACAAGGCACCACTAGCCAAGAGGAGGAAGATGAAAAAGACGAGTACCAGCACAGAGACCCGCAGCAGCTCCAGCGAGAGCACCCACTCTTCATCCTCCTCCTCCCAGTCTCAGGAGAAGGCTTCTCCAGGGGCCGACACCAACCCGCCGCCCTCCAACAGCACACTCGTCAACACGCCCGTGGCGCTGGGAACGGACTCTGAACGCCAACTGGCGCGCCCAGCCTTTCACTTTTCAGAAGGACAGTGAGACAGCGAGAAGGAAAAGGGAGATTCAGATAGTTTGATGAACCGCAGGATGGCCCGGACCAGCGTAGAGACAGACAGCTCTCTTCTCTTTCTCTCTGTCCCCGGCAGCTCTCTGCCTCTGGCTCAATTGCATGGACGTCCGCACGTCTCCAAAACCAAGCATGCAGCAGGAGCAGCAACCGTCACCTCAATATCAATCAATCATCACTAGCAATAGCCTATCCCTTTTTTCTTTCTCTGTCACTGTCACACACAGACTGTATCAATCAGGGACTGGACCAGGAAGAAGCAAAATGAAAAGGGCTGCCCTACTGCCCCAGGTCCAGACAGACAATGGAGAGACACCATCAGTCTCGTCAGAAAAATCACAGCTCAATCTGTCCTGCTCCATTTTACCTGTCTTTGTCCATGCCTCCAGAGGTTTTAAAGGGAAAGTCGTTGTGTTTACACCACGGATGCTTTGTATTTTTCTGTCAAAGGGAGAGAAGAAATGCGACGTGCTGCAGCGCAACGTAAATGTGGGTCCACTTCTCTTTTCCGGGAAGTCTCTGCAAGATGGAGCAGGGTATTTATATGTGAATTTTACAGACTGAAATTTATTTATGATAAGCTATATTGTTAACTTATTTATGGTTCAGACTGATCTGAAAAGAAATAATGGATACAGTGAGTCTTTTAAAAAAAAGAAAGAGACATTTTGTGTATGTGTGTATTTTTCCCTATCAGCTCTAAAGACTGTTTCCATGTAGTCTGATGGTTGTTCATACATCTTTGTAATCATCATAGTGCTTCAAGTAGGCAACTGAGACACAGTTATGTAGATATTTTAAGATTATTATAGGCAAAAAAGAGATTAAAACCATTAGCTGCTTGTTAATGGTTGTTAAGCAGATTCATAGAAGTATTTAAGGAGGCTGGTTGATTTCGGGATTGATCTGCAGCTGTGTCCAGTGGTCAAAAAAGTCTAAAAGAAGCAAAAGTGTACACATCTTTTTGTAGAAACAACCAAATGTGGATGTAGTCTGTTCAGCCAAATCTGTGGTTTTATTGTTGTATGGGGAGCACTGCTGCCTGCGGGGATGTGACCCCACAAGAAGAGCTATATTTAGATTTATTTTTTGCCTCTGATGTGTGGGAGTATGACTACTTCAAGGCTCAGCGTCACTGCTGTTCCACATTCTCTGATCCTCAAGTCAGTATATTTAGCCCAGCAGCAGATTTGCCTTGTGCGTGTGTGTGTGGTATAGGACTTAATTGTCTCATTATCACTACGGCCAATTGGATTGAGCTGAATGCCCCAAATGGAAAATTCAGATCAGCTTAGGTGCTTAGGTGAATGCGTCAAGAAGTTTGAGTTTTTCCGAGATCCAAGATGCCAAAGGACAGCATTAAGTGGCTTCCTTTTAGATGAAACAAGATAAAATTATTTTAAAATGGAAAGGTTTATGTGCCAAAAAAAATGCAATTTAATCAGCTAATGGACAGGTTTGAGCCTGAGCTAAGGATAGTGAAGAGAAACACTTTCATTGCAATATAGTGCAGAAAGTTGCCCTTGTTTCTTTAAGGGGTAGTTCAGGAGGATTGAAGTAGGATAATGTGAGGTTCTTTTGTCAGTGTTTTACCCACAGTAGATGGCGGTCAATATGCCCCCAGTTGGGAGAAGCAGCAAGAGTACCAGTGTAGGAAGGACTCAGTGCAAGTGTACACAATATTTAAAATATTTTCATCCCTTTACCTTGTTGTCAGACAGCCTTTTCTGATGGAAGCCCCCCATTATAAAAGCCAAATATCACTCTTTCCAAAGCCACCAGACTCAACTGGCAAAATCACTCAGTCGTTTTACCTCACTGAACAAACTGCCTCAACATGTTAGTTTGCTTGTCATTGTGTGACTTTAGTGAATCCAAACTAACATTTTAAAACACCCAAGTCATACAATAACACAAACTAACCCCTTGTTCCGACAGCAAACGTCTAAACAAGGGTTGTGCAAACATCACATCAGCATCATGCTCACATGACAGCCTTGTTCACAATACACTAAAAGCATCTGTCTATATAGGATCTGTATTAGCATTTCAGAGTGTCCAGCAGCAAACAGAATTAAGATCAGCAAACAAATAAGCAGCCAAACGTTCTGTGCTATGTGCAGTTTTCCTCTGATATGTGTGAATATTCCTGATCTGTTATGCATCAACATGATGCATAAGCACTGTAGTGTCTTGTGTGTTTGCACAGTAGGTGTGAATGAGGAAAAAGAGGGGGAAAAAGAGAGTGCCGTGGCTGTGCTCAGAACCAACAGTTAGTGATCAGAGCAGAGGGATTAAAATTTAGCAGCGAAGTTGTCTGGTGGCAGTAAATGTACAGTTTTCTCACGAAAACACGGCAGAAAAAGTCCAAGAAGTTATCGTGTCTTGCCTCTCAGTTGCTGGGTAAAGAAAAAGGAAAGTCTGAGATTAAACTGGAGCAGAATGAGCTGTTCTTTAGCTCTTGAGCGCACTTTGTTCCACCCAGGGTTGCATTTAAGCACATATTGTGGAAAAACACTTGGAGTAAATAAACACTTCTGGGATGAGAGACACACAGTGCTCTTGCAGACAGCTGCACTGATAAAAATGAAAGCGTTTCTGTCGTGTGAGTTGGTGAGTGAAAAATGCAAGGTGGTGATAGACCTGCAACTCACATGTTTTTTTGTTTTTTTTTGCCACAGGAGTCTGGTTGCTTTGGAGAAAGTGATATTTGGTTCATGTAATGTCTGTTTCCCGTCAGAAAAGGCCATCTGACTTGAAGGTAAACTGATGAATATATTCCAAATAGACTGTACACTTAAATTGATATAGATTTTTTGGATGGCTAAATATGTTTTGCTACTGACCCTGTCCACAACTGTACATTTCTTGGCTTCCTACACTTGTACAAATGAGGGCATGCCGACAGTATCCACTGTAAGTAATACACTGACTATGGTTAAGTACCTCACACAATCACACTTTCAAAGAATCCAAACTATCCCTTTAAAGTCTTGGAACTACTGCAAAATATCAACCCTTTATGAAAACATCAATTTCCTGAGGAAAAGCACTCCTTTTACTTTTGACACCATCCCTTGCTCTATTTACCATATTGTACTGCATGACTGAAATCTTTGCACTGTGTGACAGCTCTCACTCTGAGGCAGATATCTGGTTAGTATTAGGTCTCCAGTGCATGATGTGAACTGAAACATCAGCCTCTTCTTTTATTTTTTTATGGGCAGATTCTTACTTGATTTAATGTGAGTTTGTTTACTTGCACATTTGAATATCCCTGAATTAATTCGGGACTTTTACTGTTTGAGGTCTGATGGATGTAAACACAGAAACCCCCTTTTTTTTTTTTTTACAATAGCCTGAATATTGTAATGTCCCAATGTTACAATACTGGTGTTAGCCAGGGTAGTTAGGCAAGTAAATGCCATGCTCTGTGAATTGTTTTTTGCGAGTATGTGTTAGTCTGTTTCCATGGTAATAGTTGAAAATACTGTATTCTGTTCATATGTACAGGGGTATTATTTGTGTTCGGTGTGTGAAGCTGCCTGGAAACAGTTTCTCCTGCTCAATCAGGATACAAATTCTTAGTTGGACTACTGTGTGCATTTAAATACACTCCCTCATCTTCTTCCATTTTAATGCACTCTGAATCTGAACCAAAGCATTAACTTCAAGGTAGCTGCTCTAAGCTGCATGAGATCTTTCCTTTCATGCAAATATGCAAAGAATTGCTTCATATATCACGGTTTCTTTCTGTTTGTTTTTGTCCAACTGGTGAAATATGTTAGATGTTTCTAGCTCAGATCATTTTGTATTCGTGTACAGTCAGTGTGTTTTCTTCTGAGATTCTTTACTGGGTCTTTAATGTCCATATCCGGCACATCATCATGCTTTAAACTATGCATCTCTTTTTGCTGTTCTGTTGCTTTTGCCATCTCAAAAAGACCTCACCAAATGAGTCCTAACATTATGCCTAAAAGGGCGTACCACGATGCACATAAAGTGTACTCTTCCTCTCATGGCATCAGCTACAAATATCAAAGTAGGATCCATTGGCGTATGAGAAAGCTGGAATCCTTGGAGCTAAACACTACAAAGCTCTTGTCTAACTTAGTTCGCATGAGTTCCCCGTTGCTGCCTCATTAAGCCTCTTTTCTTTTGTTTGGGTATATTAATAGCTCAAGTGGAGGAAGAGGAAAAGTGTCCTATATCGAGCTCCCCCCTGGGAGCCAGGCTCTATTAGCTGATGTACTGCAGTGCTGTTTGTTCCAAAGAAAATACCGTACTCCACTCACTGCCTCTGTTGGGACCAAGCTCACTTTTCTTTGTAGGGAAAATAACAGTGTATCATAGGAAAGGGTTGCTTTATTACCAACGTCTCTCGGGGCTGATTTTCAAACTAGGTTTTCCCCCCTTTGATGAACAACTTGTTCAGTGTGCCACCATGAGGAAGGAGGGAATGAGGCCAGTTTTGATTTGACATCCTCTTGTCTTTGATGCATTTTTTTTTTGTGTGTAGGTTCCCTGGAAATTGAATGAGAGTTCCTTTTCTACCTACAGTGCTTCCTCTTTTTTGCTTCTCTCTTATTTAAGGTTGAAAGCACCCCACCTGATAAGCTAAACCTTTGTACCTTTTTGCAACATTAATAAGAGGGCTGGTAGTTTGAACTGTTTTGGACTGGGGTCGTTCCTGTGTACTTCTGTCAGTGATGTCATGTATATGCGTTATAGGCAGATGTGGGTGCCAAAACTGAAAGCATTGAACATCTTGCACTGAAAGCACAGCTTCTCAGTTTGGTGTTTTTGTGCATGTATTGTCTCTGAAGATGCCGTTTGGTTCTCTTTGGTCAGTTTTTAGTATTGGATTATAAGGAGCTGTCCGTGGTGCTGAAGTGGCCAAACCTCTGGTGGTGCTGCAGAAACAAGTGGCTTTCCACAATGACCCGTAATAATGTGATCCTTTAAAGCAGTGATTCCCAGCCAGGAATACTTGTGCAGTTGCCAGGGGTGCCTGGACAATTTTAAGAATCAGGAATCGACCCGTCCTTAGTCCCACCCCTCTTCGCTCTGTGCTTCAGTGACAGTTCAGCGAGTTTGGCACCTGGCAGAATGTAAGTGAGCTATGAGCTCGGCTGTTGAAAAGAAAACCTAATTTTGAAGATGGATAAAAGTCATTACTAGGGGACCTGTAAAGTGACATCTTAAATTAGCTTATGTTAGCAAACATGTTATTTTTGTCCCCAAAACTGTTCTGCCTAGTCCCGCCCTGAGCTGTGATTGGCTGCTACTACTGAGCTGTGATTGGTGAGTTCTTGTTGCCTCTACAACATGTCTGTGTGATTACCTTTCTGATTGGGCTGCACATTTAATCACAGTATTATCAAAATATATCCATATGGCCAATAACCAAATTGCTTCTTTTTTTTTAAAGGAAGAATGCGTGAGAAAATAGCATTATAATGAAGTTCTGTAGTGCTGAATAGATGTCCTTGTTCTCCAGATAAAACAAAAAATATCACATCATGATTCTTAATGTTTTTGAAAATTAAACTTATGCAAAATTGATCATTTTTCATCATCATATCACAACCGCAATTTCAGTCAACATAATCATAATACTAGTTTTTTTTTTTACCATATCGTGCAGCCCAACACTCTAATGTTGTGAAAGAGTCTATTTTGACCATATGCATAATCATTTCTGAAGCCTGCTCGAGCCGTTTTTAAGCCTAAACCTAACCAAACTGCAACTGAAAACTAAAAACAGGTCAATTAAGAACAAGTTAACAGTGACATTTAGCTTCACACGGTACACAAAGTCCAGTTTCCTTGGTGAGAGTCCTGTGTTTGATTCATTCATCCACCACAACCTCGCTGAAAAACTTCTTCCAACTGCTAATATCTACGCTCGTGCTCACAGCCAATCAGAGCACAGTGGTTGTAGCTAATCGCAGCACAGTAGTGCGCAACTAGATGCAACAGTCCTGTGCAAAAAATAGTGCTTAGCAAAATGCTAGTGAAGTGGCTAGCTAACCTACATCAATCATTAGCTAGCTAGTTAGCCAGTGCTTTGCTCACATTAGCTAAAATTGACTGAGGTACCAAGTTTGCTTGATTGTTATTGGAGTACACAGCAAAAAGTGGGCAGGACTTAGGAAGAGTGAGTTGTCCTAAAGAAGAAAAAGAGTAACTCCACCAGTTTCACACGTCAGAGGCTGTTATCAGGTCTTGGAGAGTACTACCACGTATGTCAGAGAAAGTTGTTTTGTGGCTCCAGATTGAGCTGTGTGTCAGCATTTGTAAGGCCTAAAAGACAAGTTTGAAAGTGACAGAAATCTGTGGGGGCAGAGTTTGAAAGAACTTCTGTAGCCATAGACATACAGTATATATGTAGATGCTGCATTGACAACTTTGGCCGGTTGCTGCAATACGTCAGCATCGCCGCCATATTGGTCCCATCAAGACTGGCCTGTCAACAAATGCACATGGATAAAAGCGCTACATTTCATTTCTCAACTCATTTCAGTGAGTCATGTTATATTCAAGCCTTTATGATCTGCATTGTAGACTAGGAAACATTTTTTGTCAAGCCACGTAGATCATGAAGCCTTGAATATAAAAATGACTCACTGGAATCAGTGCTCTTAGCTTAAAAAAAAAAAACATAAAAAATTCAGCTTCAGTCATTTGTATTTGTTTACAGGTTACTCATGTCTGGTCTAGACTGCCGGTGAAGTTGACCATGATCCAAAGGTTAATGCAGCATCTACTCATGTATGTTGAGCGGCCACCAGCTCAAGGCTACATTATCCACTACAAGCATAACACGGCTGAATCTCCAACCTGTCAGTGTTTGCATTGTGGGTAATGCAGGCATCAGGTTTTTAGAAGGTAGTAGAATGTGTTGAATAAAAAAAGACTGATTGTGCTGATCTGATTTTGATACCGACTTTAAATTGTCCCTCATGAGTCTGACAGTGTTACATGAGTTTAATTTCAATCGGTGGGTTGCCCTTTTAAGTATGTTTATTTTGTTACAATTTCTGTTAAACTACCAGTTACAATAGGTTGACTTCACAGGACACAGATTTCACCAAACTGAGACAGAAAGGTTTGAACAGATCACGAGCAAAGCTGCAACGATTAGTCGATCGAAAGAAAATTAGTTGCCACCTATTTTGATTATCGATTTCAGTCATTTTTCAAACAAAAAATGTCAAACATTTGCTGCTTTTCGGTCTCGTTTATGATAGTAAATGAAGTGTATTTGGGTTTTGGACTGTTTTCAGTTGTGATTTTCAGTTTGACATTTTGTAGACTAAGTGATTAATTGTAAAAAATAATCTGCAGTTTAATTGATAATGAAAATAATCATTAGTTGCAGCACTAATAGTGAAAATGATCTGTGGTTGGAATGTCCAGCTTCTGCTGCTTTAAGTAGTACCAGTATGGATGTAAACATCCAGATCTATATGAATTTAGATAGAACTGTGGGGTAACCTCGGACAAAAAAAGTGTGGGAACCACTGCTTTAAAGGGTCGGTCCACTCAAATGAAACGACAGTATTCATCAGAGCTGCAACTAACAATTATTAATTAATTGTTTGGTCCTTAAAATGTCATAAAATGTTGGTCAGTGTTTCCCAAAGCCCAAGATTACGTCCTCAAATGTCTTGTTTCATCCACAATCCAAAGATATTCAGTTTACTGTCATAGAGGAGTGAAGAAACCCAAAAGAATCTTCACATTTTAGAAGCTTTGTTTCAATTAATCGATTCTTAAAATAGTTGGTGATTAATTTAATAGATTGATCATCTAATCGTTGCAGTTCCAACAGGAATTTCATAGATTGATTTTGTCACAACTGGGCCACATGGAACCAAAGCTAGGTACAGCTCGTAAGAAAATACTGTGGGGTTTTTGGAATTTCTAAGAAGTGACCCTTTAATAAACCACAGCATAAACCCCTGCTAGAGAGGTCAAAGCATACTGGCAGCTACAGAATCGGACTTGAACGTGTGTTTTTGAATATTCTAGGTTTACTCAGTCCAGTTTGGCTCTGTTGTCTACAGACAAATGCTACATGAAAAGGTTTCAGTGTTTTATTTAATTGAGGGGAAACAAGTTTTAAGGTTTGTCAATCGGGCATCATCATCTTCATCATTATTATCATGCATGTGCTACTGCTCAGTTCCTGTCAGTATTTTCTTTTCTTTTCTTTTTTTTTGTCACTGATTCTTGTCACATCCTCGTCGTATTATTGTTACTGAAGCGTGTCAAAAAGTACTGTAGCAGTGAATCCCTTTTGAGATTGGTCAATATTAAACTGTTTCAAAACACGCAATCAAGCTTTAAGGGCATAACTTTGCACTTGTATGTTATTTTAATCATGCAATTGATTTTTTTTTTATGTAAGAGATAAAAAAAAAAAATGTCCTCTTTGACTTTGTGCAGGTTCAGATGTTTCAGCTTATCCATCCGTCTGTTTGTTTCTAAGACAATACTAAAATATGAACCTCAACACCGGATAGTACTGCGAGGATACACCATGTGCATACCTGCTTCTTTAGGGCACTGTGAACATCATCATTCAGGTCTTCTTTAGGCACACCATTGATAGTACGAGGAAAAAAAACAAAACAATAAATGCTTTACTCGCTGGCTGAATACATCTGTACATTTAATAACCTGATGAGTCTTTTAATAGATCCTTGGCTTCATTGTATTTTCAAGTGTATTTACATCAAGATATTTTGTGATACCAGGATTTGTGTGTATGAGTTGTCCGAAGGACAATAAATGTACGAGTTCCTGTTCATTTATTGATCTTGACTAATAAATTAGATTCAAACCTTTTCGTATTTAAACGTGCTATTCTAATTTAAAAGGCAGTGTTAGGAGACGTGTTTCAGCGGGCGGCCTCTAGATGGCAGTGTTTAATAAAGCACCACTCTGAGATCTCCGGTCAGCCTTTATGATTAATCATAGATGAGTCAAATATAAGATTGTGTTAACTCAAATAAAATTTTTCATGTTGTCTAGCGGGACTAGAGATTTATGTATTATGTACCTGATCGATTAAATGCATATTTACAACCAAACTAAGATTTGTGTCTTAACAAGTGAACTGAAAGTAAATGTCCAGTTATATTATTCTTATGCTCTGATTAAAATAGTCATATGCAAGGGACCTGTCAATAGGTTCCCACTTCCCTTTAAAGAATTTAAGATATTTAATATGCCAAATGTACTAGTGTGAGACAACCTGAACTCTCTTAATTTGGGTCATTAGAGAATTATTGACAATTTGTAAACTAATCATAAATGAGCATTGTGTGTGTTTGCAGATTTTGCCTGTATAGTGTCATATCTGTGGAGAACTGTTTATGTTAGAAGTTAGAAACTTTGACTCCTTTCAAAAAATATGAAACTGTTTGTCAGATGTTGCAATAAAAAAAATCAAATATTACATATTTTCTCCTCTAGGGCTCCAGCTAATGATTATTTTTAATTAATTTGAGGATTAATTGTTTGATCTATAAAATATTAGAAAATTGGGGGAAAAAAATACACAATTTCTCAAAGTCAGAACTGACTTATTATGTTATGTTGCTTGTTTTGTTTTCCACCTAACAGCCCCAAAACCCCAAAGATATTAATCTTACTATCATACAAAACTTAGAAAATCAGCAGATATTCACATTTTAAGAAGCTAAAACCAGTGAATTTTTGGCCTTTTTGCTAAATAAAAAAAGAGAGAAAAGGAAAACATGAGCTGACTACCAAAGTAGTTGCCTACTTTTCTGTCAATCCACTTATCAATTCAACACAAAAATCAACTAGTTGTTGCAGCTTTCCAGCTTGAAGTAGTCGTTACTGTTGTGTGCTACCACACACTGACAGGAGAGGGCGCTCTTTAGCTCTCAATTAGCTGGACTGTGACTGTCAAATTCATCTGCTCTGTGGAAAAAAGTTAGATAGAAATGAGCTTCTGGTGTTGAGCAGGTGAACACGCAAGAGAAAAATCAGATTATACTCCCAAGACAAACTGGCAGTTTGCTTTCAAGACCTGGTGAGGTGGTCACCACAGAGGGTCTGTAACAACCAATCAGAAAGGTCAAAGGTCGTCTGTGCACAGTTGCTCACAAAAATGTCCTTCATGAATTTGCATTGCATAAACATGCAAAATGTATCACGTCTTTAGAAAGATATCCATTCAATTTAGACTGAAGGTTAATTAATTTAAAGTTACAGAGTTTTTGTTTTTAAGAGGAAATCCTTCAATGGCAAATATTACATTTTTTGAGAATCATGTTTAGTCTGGAGGAGTTTTAAGTGACACATTTTCCTTTGTTGTCTTTTATTTCTGCTTTTTCCATCATTAAATCAAATATTAAATATAACACAAGTCAGCAGGCATCAGGTTGATACAGTACCAGGCTAACAGCATAATATTTAAAAAAAAAACAAAGCAATTTTCTGCTGAAACAGCTTTAACTGGTCTGATATGGCCAATAGCTTATGTGGCTAACGTTAGCTAATATCAGCAAACTTTACATCTCGCTATATAATGCAAATTTCTGAGTCAGCTACTGACTTTAGGAATCGTTTTTACTAGTTCTAAGCTTACACTACTTTTTTAGCATTCATCAAATACAACCCCAACTCCAAAACAGTTGGGACGCTGTATAAAGTGTAAATAAATACAGAATACAATGATCTGCAAATCCTTTTGACTTCAAAACCCAGCATATGTGATGGCATGGGGGTGTGTTCAAGCCCATGTCACATCTGTGAAGGTCCCATTAATGCTGATATGTGTATACTAGAGTTGCAAATTGTAAGCACTTTCCTTAATCGATTATTGGGAACATCAAGGACCAATTAACAGCTTAATCATTATTTAAAAAGCAAAAAGACAAAACAAAACATAAAGACGTAAAAGCCTACAATATTAAACACATATACTTGAATATCTGATAACGTGGAGCCTGCTCAGATCTTAATTTGATAGCAGATCAATTAAAATTTGCTCGAGCTACCAAATTTTTGATCATTATCATTCCCAGTACATACAGGTTTTGGAGCAACATATGCCGCCATAGAGAGGACGACTTTTTTCAGAGACGTCCCTATTTATTATTTCTGCAAGACAATGCCAAGATGCATTCTGCAAAAGTTATAACAGCGTGGCTTCATTGTAATAGACTGTCCTGCCTCCAGTCCAGACCTGTCTCCCACTGAAAATGTCTGGTACATTATGAAGTGCAAAATGCAACAGCAGAGACCCCAGACTGTACAGCACCTGAAGATGAATATCAAGCAAGAATGGGAACTTTAGTTGAAGTTGTCCTGTAACTACGGGCGCTTGATTATGGATCCACTGCTTTCCTTGGCATGACCTGCCCTACTCTGCCTCTGATTGGCTTGATACTGATAATCCTGATATTCCAACCCTAACCTGTTAAGTAAGGCTGTTGCAGCAAAACCCTTTAGAGTATTACTTTGAGTAATTGTGCATTTTAATACTTCTAAATTTAATTTGTATATTTAAAAAGAAGAGTGTGTTATTTCCTCTTTCAAAAGTTACATACAGTAGTTTTCTTCCAGCTTCATGGTCCCAGATTTTTTTGTTCCTATTTCAACTTGCACAAAGTGAGGTCGATAAGAAATGTTTTGTGAGTTTGGTGTGGAAGAACTGCAGGGATACATAATAACCCCTTCCAACACCTTCAAGTTTCTGGTCGTTATACCTTGCCTCAAGGTTTCATGTCCAGTTTACACTTTTGGTCATAAAATCAGCCATCTACGAGGAATCTGAATATCAAAGAAATTTACTGACACGTGAGGAGGGTCTTTTGGGAATATGGCTGACAACAACACGTGAACGAGAACAAAAGTAAAATTGTTTTGGGTTGTTTGCAGAGAGCTTTGAAGGTGAACAAAAAAGGGTTTGCATAAATAGGCAGAATTATGCTTCATAGCACAATAAACAATGGATCACATTGTCTTCTCTTTACTACTATTGCCTGAAAAATCTGGTTCAAACTTTTTTAGTCTTTACATTTTAAAACATTATCAGCCATCACAACACCACATTTAAGAAATAATTGATTCTATTTCTTTAGAAAGACAATTAAATTAGCTGATTTCATGCTTATAGGTTTCCTTCATGTACTTGAAATCTTGTAAAAGATTTGGGTGTATTTTTGTCTCTATGTATTAGCAGATTGTCTCTGAAAATCTGAATGATGGATGTTAGAGTGCAGGCTCTCCATCTGAATACTTGACCACGGTATACAACACAGTGTTTAGTAATGGATAGCGTGTTAGTGCAGAGAGATTTCAAAGGAAAGAGATATCATGCACCCACACACACACACACACGGAGGACACAGTGTATAATGAGTCGCTCCCACTGAACATCCACATCCACATTGCAAAATTAGCCTGGCAAAAGTGCTCTGTAAGTGCACCATCTGTATTGTTGCATATAGTAGCAAGTGGGGTGAAACAACAATAAGTGGATTGAAAGCAATGCATAAAAATATGCTCTTTTTAAAAATATTTTGCAGCAGTACTATATCAGCCTGAATGTAGCCTGTATCATTGTTTTTTATCTCATCTTACCTATACCGATGTCACGCTGTGTATTTTCTTGTCTTTTGTTTGTATGATGGCTTTAATCAGTCTACTAAACTAGAGCCCCAGAGTGATAGCTAGCAAGCTAGCTAGCCTGTGTCACCTTTGCTGAACAGCAGCAACTGTGATGACCATAGCTTATATGGCTAATGTTAGCTAATATCAAATATTAGATATTACTGTATAATAGCATAGTTTACACAACTGTTAGCTAGGCCGTGCAATGCAATAGCACAAGTAGAAAAGAGTCCTAAAAACAGAAGCTAACTCAACAAGTTCCATTATACAGCAATATCTAAAGTTTGCTGATATTAGCTAACATTAGCAACATAAGCTATGGTCATTTAATGGAAATTACTGAGCATCATTACCCTATCGCTTGTAGGTAGATAGGTAGATAGATAGATAGATAGATAGATAGATAGATAGATAGATAGATAGATAGATAGATAGTAGGGGTGTCAAAATTAATCGTTTTTAAGATGCATCGCGATTCGGACGTGGACGATTCTGTATCGATGCAGTGACAGGACATAATCGATTGTAGCAGAGAGACGTTCCTTCTTAATTTTCCGGCAGCGGCTGGACAATAAAGTTATAAAATTCAAAATAACTTCCTGCTCGCAACGAGCGCCGTAGCGACCAGCGTCGTAGCAACGTTAGACTAGACTAGACTGCAGAAGTGTTTATTTTGTTTTTGAGCACTGTCAGGATGGTGCTATGCTTTAAGTTGAGTTAAGTTAAATGGAATAAAAAAGTCATAGACGAGAGGATAAGCTCCACCTGAAACCACGTTAAATAAAAAACAATGACCCGCAGCAGAGGGAGGGAGAGAGAGAGCGTGTGAATACGGACAGGTGATATAAAAACTTTTTATGATCATGAAACATAATATTACTGAACACTTCTGTGCAGTTTTTTTTTTTTCAAGTCCGATTTGTTTTTAAATACTTAATTACTCCCCGCCGATTATTCATATACGTTACGAAGGAGGAGAAAGAGAGCAGAGAGGAGAGAGAGGGAGCGTGTGTGAAGTGCTGACTGATATAAAACTTTTTTGATGATAAATCCTGATGTTACTGAACAGTTCCCTGACTAAAATATCTGTCTCAGTAAAAGACAGACAGCCGCTCGTCTCCTCCGCTGCATTATTATAAATATCAGTGTGTGTCCGTGTCGTGTGCAGTTTGCTGTCTGCTGTGGTCTAAAACATCCTCACTGATGTTAACTAGATGACAGCGATGTAAATTATCCTGCTTTCTTAATACAAAAACATGAATATCGCGCACAGTTTAGTCTGTTTAGTGAAAAAAGGTTGATGATTTTTTTTCTTTCAGAGGACAATATTTTTATTAAAGAAATAAACTAGTAATACTAAATAAATAAACAGATGCACATAAATAGCAACATTTTCCTATAATACTGCTGGTTTTGTGGTGATGGAATGTTAAATCTTAAGCCTGCAGTGCGTTTTGGCATTGAAGACTTTTATGTCATGTTCTAAAGTACTTTAGGAACAATAAAAAGGGAGTTCATATTTATCTGACTGCTTGTAGCCTATTCACTGATAGAAAAAGTAGACATATGCAGTAATATAAAAAATTGAGGATGCAATGCATCGTGATGCATCGTGGAATCGAATCGAATCGAATTGTTGACTGGATAATCGTAATCGAATCGAATCGTGAGACCAGTGAAGATGCGCAGCCCTAATAGATAGATAGATAGATAGATAGATAGATAGATAGATAGATACTTTTAAAGCTAGGCTACTTATGCACTTTATATTTTACTTTCACATTTCAAGTCCTATTTGTTACAAGGCAAAAACAAAAGTCACTGATAAACTGTGAAAATTGAAATGGACCAATAAAAAAACAGAAAAAGAAACTTTTCCTTAACTGATATAACTTCTATTACAATTCTCTAGTCAAGGTGAAAAACAGAAGAGCAACTAAACCCAAACAAATGGTACAAAATATTTAATGAATGTTACATGATTTGCCCATTTATTTCTTGATGAATTATTTTCCTTCTCCCATGTATTAACTGCTTTTACTGAATGTCAAAAGCTTTCCGTACAATTCCTTTTCTTAAGTTTTTTTTTCATGTAATTTTTTAATGGCGTATCTGAATTCTGTGGCACTTCTTTCCTCCCCCATATAAATTTATGTCATTAGATTTCACTTATAAAAAGTTGTTTTTAAGTTACTGTTTGTTGAATTTCACTATCAATAAAGTTGGGAAAAAAATGGCTGCCAGGGGGAATGCAATCTTACCTGGGCCTAGCGGCTTGTGAAGAGTACAAAAAAATGCACCAAAATTAAGGTCGAGTTAATTATGGCTTAAGTATTGCATTATTGTATCTCGGCATAGTTTAAAAAAGGTCGCATTTAGCCTTAATCAATTACTGATTGAACGCACCACCCGGCAAGGACGCTAAGTGAGACAAATCAAACACACCTACGATGTAGCGTGGCCAACAGGTGCATGCTAGATTTGGCTAAATGCTAACTTGAATGCTAAATTGCCCACGGTGGATCCTCCAGCGGTGATTTCTGCATTTGTTACGCCTACATTGTCTCTGAACTTCTTCCTTTAATGAGATGTGCGAGGACTTTCTCCCAGTAGAGCCTTTTTAACATCAAAATGTTTGATGAGGACAGCGACGCTAAGTGGACTGGTTATACTGGGACACAGAGACTAAGTGGACTGGTTATACTGGGACACAGAGGCTAAGTGGACTGGTTATGATATGAACTGAAGTTGTTCAAGCAAAGAAGCTGAACCAGGAGCAGGTTTTAAAGGAATTTGCGGTACATCAGAATGACGTTCAGACAGGTGAGTGGGCCTACAGCAACTACACATGGCAACAGCCACTACGTTGCCTAGCAACATCTGTAGCGTTGTATGTATCTGCATGTTGTGCTGTGATGTGTCAAAGCTGCAGTCGCTGTGGAGTTCATAATGTTTATACATCCTGTCTCTTATACACATCTAGATGTGTATAAGAGACAGGTGAGGAGATCCTGGAGGAGATGACCCTTGCTCGTAAGAGAGCGGATGTTGAGCAGACCGAAGCGAACAGTGGTGTTGTCGTGTTTGACGGTAGCATTAGCATTAGCCGACCTAGCCAGGCTAGTTAATGCACGGCTATCCGCTACCCTGCCGGAGTTTTTGAGAGGACGACGAGTAGTGGACCAGAGGGATTTTATTGCTGTGGAGGAGTTGTCGTGGTTGAAGTTCCTGCGGGACCCACGATGGATGTATCTCCGGCGGGGGAGGAGAGCGATGTCCGGGTGGTGGTGCAGTACCGGCGGCAGCGGGGGAGGCACGGGCAGATGCCAGCGGATCCAGAGAAGTTCAGCAGCTGTATACCGGAGCGGTTCTGCCATCGGGTGGTGGCAAAACGACAGCAGAGTCCAGATAAGAGCAGACCAGATGAGAAGCTTGCTGGCCCACATCATGTCTGAAGCCAGGTGCTAACTTCCAGCAGGTAGGATAGTGTTAGCTAGCGGCACATAAAAACACAGGAGCTGGATCGGTAGACAAACGCCGATCGCAGGTAGACGCTTTAGCTCCCACAAAGTGCTGTCACAACAGTCCACTCAAGCCACATTAAGGCCATAAAACCATAAAATTCTTAAAAGTTACCGGAGAGCAGTGGCAGCCAGTCGCGCCAGCGTTCACTCAACCGGAACCGGAATGTGTGTGTACCTGTGGAAAGCTGGTCATGAGAAGTTGCTGTACTGATTTTTATGTGTTTTGCACAGGTATGTGAGCTCCCTTTATGTTGTTTTATACACATCTGTTCTTATGAGCTATAAAATAATTGCCACTGATGGGGGAAAATGTCTCTTAAATTGCACATTGTTATTGTAATAACACAGTTTGAAAGAGATGTATTTTATTTTATTGAACAGTTTTAATAATTTTGTTGTTTTATTAATCAAATAGAGAGTAATGTGGTAGCAGTGCTCACTCATTTTCTGGATGCTGTGAGGAGAGGTGTAGCTGTGGAAAGCTGGTCATGAGAAGTTGCTGTACTGATTTTTGTGTTTTGCACAGAATAAATCCCCCCGGTCAGCAAGGCAGAGGTTGTCCTCGTCTCCTTCCTCACCACCCACAACACAACGCAGAGTTTGTAGCTACCCTAAGTGTCAGACAAGACTGGTTACACAGGCAAAGGCAATTTCAAAGCAGACCAGGGTTTCAAGATGTGCTGTTCAAGCTCTTTTGAAGAAGCACAAAGAAACGGGCAACGTTGAGGACCACAGACACAGTGGTCGGCCAAGGAAACTTAGTGCAGCAGATGAAAGACACATTATGCTTACTTCCCTTTGAAATTGGAAGATGTCCAGCAGTGCCATCAGCTCAGAACTAGCAGAAACCAGTGGGACCCAGGTACACCCATCTACTGTCCGGAGATGTCTGGCCAGAAGTGGTCTTCATGGAGGAATTGTGGCCAAAAAGCCAAACCTCCAACATGGAAACAAGACCAAGTAACTCAACTATGCATGAAAACAGAGGAACTGGGGTGCAGAAAAATGGCAGCAGGTGCTCTGGACTGATGAGTCAAAATGTAAAAATATTTGTCTGTAGCAGAAGGCAGTTTGTTTGCTGAGGGGTTTGAGAGCAGTACAATAATGAGTCTGCAGGCAACAGTGAAGCATGGTGAAGGTTCCCTGCAAGTTTGGGGCTGCATTTCTGCAAATGGAGTTGGGGATTTGATCAGGATTAATGGTGTCCTCAATGCTGAGAAATACAGACAGATACTTATCCATCATTCAATACCATCCCACCCCAAACATACAGCCAATGTCATTAGGAGCTATCTTCAGCATAAAGAGGAACAAGGAGTCCTGGAAGTGATGTTATGCCCCCACTGAGCCCTGATCTCAACATCATGGAGTCTGTCTGGGATCACATGAAGACACAGAATTTGAGGCAGCCGACATCCACAGAAGATCTGTGGTTAGTTCTCCAAGATGTTTGGAACCACCTACCTGCTGAGTTCTTTCAAAAACTGTAAGTGTTTGTAAGAATTGATGCTGTTTTGAAGGCAAAAGGTTGGTCACACCAAATATTGATTTGATTTAGATTGTTCTTCTGTTTGCTCACTTTGCATTTTGTAAATTGATAAAAATAAACAATTATATTGTATATTTTTGAAAGCATTCTTACTTTACAGCATTTCTTCACACCTGCCTAAAACTTTTGCACAGTACTGTATGTACTGTATATATAGTTTTTTTTTTTACTATTCACACAGCATCCCTACTTTTTTAAAATCAGGGTTGTAGATCAATCTCCAATTGACTCATGACTCAATAGCCCCCATGCAGCAACATCCTCATATACTGTCTCTTATATTTTCGCTGAAGTGTGAAATATGGGTGAGTGAAATCACTCACCCATATGTTCTGGTCTTGTTGTAGACTGAATAACTATTGGGCTACTGTATATTGGACTTTATCTGAAGCATTTCACAAGGACATTCAACCCAGTGTTGAACTTGGAGTCCCTGGGGAGGGTATATTAATGATGAATGTTGTGACCAGAGGAGCATACAAGGTTATTAGCGAATAATTAATAATTATTAATATAATTATTAATTATTGTAATAATAAAAATAATTAACTTGGTAAAGTTAATAAAATTAATGAATCGGGGCACCACCCTG
>JAJHUR010140634.1:1299679-1316909 GCA_027495735.1 Lutjanus campechanus | reverse complement strand
GAAATGGTGGGCGGGGCTGACTCTGATGGGCGGGGCTGACTCTGGTGCAGCTCCACCCTTGTGGTTCTGCAGTGAGCACCACTTGGGATTGTTTGGTGTACTGAAGATCTTCACTTATCATCACATCAGCATAGTGGTGAGTACATACAAAATGGCTTATTCTCACAAAATGGAATATCACTTTAAACAAAGTGTATACTGTATGGGTATCTGTGCAGAGTAACTGCAATGATGAATGTGTACTCTATTGTAATGTTCAGATAGTCAACAAAGACCTGTTCTCAGTCCTTTTAAGTTTGATTTTCAAACACCTGACAACATCTTTATCTAAGATCTAACACAGTGCAATAGAGGCATCCTAACCCATACGTTTTCCTCTCGGCAGCCATGGCATAACCACCCAGGAAGTGTGGGTTTGCATGGCTGCTACAGTAACAGGAGTAGAAGAGGACAGAGGAAATAGGAGCTTCTTGACGTAGCCGAGGCCTATGTCCTGACATAGCATAACCTTTCTCAAATGTCTAAGCCAAGGCGTAGGGGCTCCCAGTCCAATGACATCCCCACAACCCACCTAGTCTTCTCTATTCTCTCCATCTTCCCAGTAAAATTCTTTCCATCCAATGAACAAGGTAACCTTGCAACTATACGCGTTGCATGAATGTGAGTCACATTTTTAAATCACAAAGAATTAGCATCTTATAAACAAATTTTCTTGCATCACTTACCAATAAACATATAGATTTATATTGATTTCTTGCAGTTTTATATTGATGAACATTACAATTGCTTCCTGGCATACACATAACCTCTAATCAATAATACCATCAGTACCTCTGCTGCTGCCAACAAATATAACAGCATTTCTTGTCCCAAAGGTTACCCCATTCTGTTACATTCTTTCTTTCAGTCACTCCAGCTTTTAAGGCCCCCAAAACAAAAAAATAAGGCAAATTAGGGAAATGCTAATAGTTAATTCACTCATTCCAGTAATGTACAGTAATACTTACTTGCCAGACAATTGTTTTGCTAACAAATTCTAGCCTAGGTTATGCTTACTGACTACAAAGTGTGTC
Source organism: Lutjanus campechanus (assembly GCA_027495735.1). Lineage (NCBI taxonomy): Eukaryota > Metazoa > Chordata > Actinopteri > Lutjaniformes > Lutjanidae > Lutjanus > Lutjanus campechanus. The sequence continues at coordinate 1,315,836 of JAJHUR010140634.1, read as the reverse complement.
ACAATTTCAATATTACATCAAAAATTAATTGGAATGAGCTTTCAATTTCAATAGTCAAAATCAGCAGTTTTCACAGTATTTTTTTTCTCTCCATCCCCACCTACTTGCAGCATCTGGCACATGCGTAAAGAAAAAACACTTCAAAGACGACACTGCCTGGCTTACTGGCTGTCATATCACACTTGATACTACATAGATCTTTTCAAAGAAGGAAAACAGGAAAATCAAACCATGACCTTAAAATCGTAAGTCAAATCGAATCTTAAATTTGGAGAATCGTGACACCCCTACGGACTGCATATTGTATTTGCCACAGAGTGATACAGGGCTTTTGTTTAAATAAAGCTTTTGGCAAACAACAGAAAATATCTCATTGTAGACAGTTCAGGGAGTAAGGTATAAGAAGACTCTTTGTCAAAGTAAGTGTCTGACTACACTACCAATTTTTAATCCCACCCACTCTAACCCAAGCCCACCCATTCCATCTGGGCCATCTGTTAAAAACACCACTAACACACATGTGCATGCACACCAGCAACTCAACGACCTTCCATCTCATGGAAGACACAAGCTTACACCACCTGCTCTAGAAGTCACACCTGAAATTTGAAATTTTGTTTGAAGGCTAACTTTGGGGCAAATTTTATGTCACAGTGAGCAAATACTGAAGGCAGGTTGGTTAGCATCAACAGCAGAGTTAAAAAAAAGTAGCAACTGCTTTGTTCTTCATGATACATGTAGCACCAAACACAGAAATGCCGACATCACACTGTCACTGTCTTAGCCGTCACTTACAAGGGCAAGGATGCAAAGATCAAATGTCGACTCATTAGAGAGCTGACAATATTACCCTGTTATTGTCTGGAGAGTGTTAGGTCTATGTGAACAAGCATTTGTGTTATGTCTACGCATGTGTCTGTGTATGCCTGTGTATGAGTGTGTGTGTATGTGTGTGGTAGCCCCCTTGCCATATGCGCCCTGTGCTGATTTACAGTGCTAGGGGCCAGTGCACACAAACAAGGCCATGTCTTCATCTGCTGCACACATTGGAGAACAGACAGCAGACTCCTCTATGAGTTTCCATTATGAGTTTCTGATTGTGCCCATCACTCTTTAATGTGGAGATTCTGCATGTGTGTGTTTGTCCTTGTGCTTCCCTCAAAACACTAATAAACTTGTATTACTCTACGGTGTGACTAAATCATTTTTATATTGCTGATAGAAAGCTCAAAGTTCCCTCCGTTACTGAACATTGATCTGCAGAGCTCCATCAACACGTGTATCATTCATCTAACCTGCTATTTGATACTAATTTACTGCGCTGCAATGTTTACACTTCTCTCCAAGATCAAAAAGGGTTCTAAATCTTTATGACGGCTCACAACACTATAAAAACCTTCACCGCTGAGGCCTATTGTTTAGCCTTGACCTACTAATTGCTTTTAAGATTGACAACATGTGCTGTCTTGCCAAGTGGTGATTACATTAATAATTCACAAAAACACTGATAAAGAGGGAGTTCTCGCCACACCAAATTCTGTTTTTAGCTCTAAGTTAAAAAGACTTAAAATTTTAGGATGTAATGCATCAAGAATCTAATCAACACTAACACTGCAGTCATGACTGTCACTAAGTCTTTCTCATATACAAACAGGAAGTAGAATAGAGCAAATGGATTGCAACAGAAAGTTCTTTCAACCAGTTGAGAAAGTCCTCACTGAAAAGATAAAAACATTTGTCACTTCTCTCCCACTGAGTCTCCTACATTTGCATGAATCATTTGCTTTAGCTGGATTAGATGACAGCATCTGTGAAATGAAGCTGAAAAGATTGTTTTGGTACAATTCACTTTTTTTTCTTTTCAACATCTGTAAATTTACCTGAATATAGGTGTATGGCCAGGCTTCGGTTTATTCCATGAGAAGTGAGAGGGCACTGAGAGGAACTGTTCCCCAGGCCCATCCTTCTTCAGACTATGCAGAGCCTCGTCTGAAGGAGAGTCTAACTTAGGAGACATATTTCCTTGGTCATCTAGCCCCAGCTCCCCTTTCCCAGTCTGCATAGCTGTTCTGTCCTGTGAGGTCTTCCGTGTCTTGGATGGGATGTCCGCCTCAGATGGGCAGCACTGGAAGGGTGACATGCCTACAGAAGGACTGCCAACCCAGGTGTCCTCTGTCACGCTGCCTCTAGGTGAAGGTCCTGGCGTGGGTGTGGGGGAGTGATGAGGAGACAGTGAGCCGGGGTAGCAGATGTCTGCGCTAGAGTGGCGCCTCTTCCCACAGGGCGAGGTGGGGCGTGAGGAGGGCCTGGAAGGTGGCCGCGGGCTAAGCCAATTTTCATCGGTGACACTGGTGCGTGGCGAGTGGCAGGGGGACTGTCGGGGTGACAGGCTGATGGAGTGGGATTGATGCACGAAGGCTGGGTGGTGGTGCTGCCAGTGGGGCTGCTCCTCCAAAACTCCACCACTGGTTTGAGGGGAGGCACAGCCTGGGGATGTGAGCGGGGAGCCCAGGGTGAACCGGGCGGCTGCTTCATTTAGCTCTGAGTCAACATCGTCATAGACATGAGAGAATGATTCACAGGAAGAGGCGTCAGAGAACCAGCTCCTTGAGGAGAGGCTGCTGCACGGGCTAGGACTGAGTGAAGAGTCCCGGTATGAGTGGTCCAGGGGCAAATACAGGTGGTCTCTGGACAGGGGCCTATCACCGTGGTAGTCCCCATCAGGACCGTTGTGCCTCAGATCCTCTTCATTGGCATCCATCTCCTGCTGGCAGCTGGGGGAGATGGAGGTGATCTGGATACTGGGGCACTCAAAGGCCTTTGGTGCCTCCACAGGAGCAGAGGGCAGCAGGGGGGAGGTGCCATACTTGGAGTCTTGTGCCTCATAGCTCAGAGGCTCAGATCCTGGTTTGTGTGACTGAAAGCGTGGGGAAGAGCTGATGACCTGGGCGTGGGACTGCATGCCATGACGAGGCAGGCCAATAGACTGGTGGTTGGTGACCATAGACTGGGGCTGGCCCACATTTAGGATGTAGAATGATGTGTTGTCATCAGGCTCCAGATCTAGTTGAAGAGAAGGAAGGGAGGATTAAGATACAGCAATCTGGAGAATATTTTCAACTGTTGACTTTTTCTTAATTTCACTTCTTTGAGCTAATGAAGATGCACAACAAACAGTATTTGTTATACAGGTATCTAGAACAACTATCATCAAGAAATTTAAGGTCAATTTAAAGTCTACACCTAAGTTGTGTCACAGGTCCTCAAGCCACATTCATGGGATAACTTAAATACTTAAGAGTAGTGATACATATGGTGGCCTGATAGCTCAGCTGGTAGCACATTTGCCCCATGAACTGAGGCTGAGTCCTCTGCAGCAGCCGTGGGTTTGACTCCTACATGCTGCCCTTTGCTGCATGTCACCCCCCCCCCCCCCCCCCTCTTCCCCTTTCTTGTCCTCATTTCAGCTGTCCTATACAAATAAAGCCATGAAAAGGCCCCAAAAAGAGTGTAGTGGCACATCTAAGGTTGTGTCCATGCACATCAGTCATTCGTGTCTAACCCACCCTTTAGTCATCAATAATGACATAATTTTCATCCAAGATTAGAGATTGTGTTGGCTCTTCAATCCAGCACACAAGATCCAAAATGAAACAATGATTATGATGCCAAACTGCCGACCCAAAGAGACCCAAGATGTTGAGAAGATACTAAAAATGTTGAAATTACTGTTTGGGTTGCTGTATAGTTCTGCCATTGACTCTCCTTGTATCTGTTGCTTTAAAAAGGGATAAGAGGAGAAGGTTTAATTCCTTGAACTAGTAATATATACCGCTGCGGCCTTGTTTTCACACAACACTGTGCTACACCAGGACTAAGTTGATCCTCTGGTTGCCAAAATTGCATAAAATTATTTGGTCACACATCCATGTATGGTCAGGCTCTAAGTTTGTGCTTGCGATTGAGGCCAGTTTCAGGAAATTAGAGGCCAGAGTGTTGCTGGGTAGCAGGCAGTCATACAGGCATTGTTCCAAGAGGGATAACCGATGAACAGCACTACTCAGGAAACAAATTCACACAACGGTGCGTGCTGTCGGCTGTCATCACAGCTAGTGCCGGCAGGCTATTTATACCAAAGGTCATCCGGCACAGGCAGAAAGTACACACACAAACATCCACACACCCACACACAAACAAATAGACAAGAGCCCATTGTCCGCATTGGCACTACTCTGTTAGAGGTTATTGATAAACTTCCAATGGATATACTCTGCTGCTCCCACTGGGAGTAACCCCGCCTTCCCCAATCTTTCACATGAGAAAAGTTCATTTCACATGCAGAGACATTTTCACACTGAATTTTCTTCTCATGCTGATTTTCATTTTTGACAATTAAGTTTTAATGTTTCATGTAGTAAGTATATCACAGACTGTAACTTAAAAGCTCATTGTGTACTTTTGTATAGTAACACTCAGTTCACCAAAACTGAAACAAAAACACTTACCATATAACTGTAAATAGTGGCTAACAACTAATAGTAAAACAAAGCAAGCATTATGTAGCAAGCATCATGTAACATTAGTCTTCCTCGCCAATTTTGGCTTTTTAAGCTATGATGAACACAACTTCCGTTTTATTGTGAAAGGAAAAGATAAAAAAAGAAATGATTAATATCCTTCAGAAACTTGCAAAAGGGCAGTGAGTATTCATAAAACATCTATCTTAGCTAAAACCACAGTGTGGCCTGTACAGCATATGGTTGTGAAATGATTACGCAACACTTCCCTATATTCCTTAAATGTTCCTACCTGCCTAAAAAAATCATTCTGTGACAGTTAAAACTGAAAAATATCTAACTTAACTGTTACAAAACTAAAAACTTTGTTAAACTGTCAAGCACAGATAAACGGGATAAACTTGGCAGTAAGTTAATTTAACTTCCCATATTTGTTTCCCCTGACCTTTAAATGATAACCGCAAACCAGTAATATGACAGCTTTGTTGAATTAGACTTTAAGGGTCGTCTCAAAGAAGTTTGTAAATAGAAGGTTTTTTATTAGTTTCTGCCCTCCTATCCTCTCTATCCTACGGCACCAATAGAGTCAGTAGCAGCAAGCTCTTTATTTATAGCTGCTCGGCTTCGCACTGGCCCTGCCTGCCTGTCACAAGACCCAGCAGTGGATCCTCTGACAACAGCATCTGACTGACTGACAAGGAGCAAGAGAAGGACACCATAGTCAAGAGGAAGAGAAAGAGGCTGTGAGGAAAAGCAAAAAAAAACCCTCTATATCCTCTCAATCAATGACAATGCCTGAATTGGGAATTAACACAAAGCATGCCAAAGCATTACCCTTTTCCAATCAACTATATTGCGCTATACACAATACCATCTTCACAGAAAATAGAAACAGCACCTATAGTTTTATAGTGACAGGGTTGTTCCATAGCAGTTTTTGTTGTTTTATCTGGGTTGCAAAATGCGATGATAGAGCAAATCCATCTCATGTCCTTTGTTCTTTCTCTAATAAAAAAGAATAAACTACACTTGTAATTGAAATAGAAATATTTTTAAACAATTTCTAAAGCAAAGTAATTTTCTCAAAAAGTCGCCAGAGGAGAGAGTTACGTAATAGTGAAATAGTCTGTCAATAATATATTTGTCACAAATGTGTAACATAAACTGAAGAGATGGCTGCAGAGGGGACACGTGTACTTTTTATTTCCATGTGGTGATACATATTTATTTGATTCACGCTAGATAAGAGGAATTGCCTGTAACTAGCAATGTGAAAGCCATCAAACTCCTCAGGGGTAAATGAACGTCAAAGACATACAAGCACACTGATACACAGAACAAACTATAAGTAAAAATTAAGAGGAAGCATTTTATTTACAAGAAATTAAATAGAAAGGATTATGGGTAGAATGGGGTGGTTGAGGTGGTGAGCAAATGAACATATCAACATCAGCATGTGACAGAAGCACAGAACCAGTACCAACAGTATGTGGCAGGTAGGACTTGCACGGATTAATGAAACATTTCAAGGTTAAATAGTTGAATGTAAGTGGTGTTTACATGAATCAGTCAATATATGTGCCACTACAGTACACTCCTTGTGTACTATGGTACATGACCCTGTATTCATTTTCTGTGCCTCATTCAGCAATGATAAGACTTGCATTGTAATCCTCATTAATGATGAAATATGCTACATACATATTTTTTCACCTATTACTATTTTAGATCCACATCTTCTCCATATTTAAAACACGGGCAGTTCTCTCTCAGATATAGTGGTGTGCAGATATGCACATGGTGTTTTGTTTAGTTTTTTTGTATTTTTCTCATTCTGTTTTTTGTTTTGTTTTGTTTTGTTGTCACTGGATCATTTGTGTATTGAATATTTTCTGTGTTTCTATCTTCTTTCTTTTTCCTTTTTTTGCATTTTTCTTTGCTCATTGTATGTGCTTCTGGTAGTCACTGTTTTTCCTAAATTATGTGAGTGCTGTTTTGATTAGTATTATGGTGTTTGTTTGTTTTGATTTGATTTTTCTATACACATATATATATATTCACTTGGTATGAATTGACATTAAACACAATGCTGGCACAAGTAAGACCTGGACTGTCAGTTGTCATTTTTTCCTGAATTTGTCAGTTTGATTTTCTGGTTTGATGCTTAGCTAAGAAGACAACCTGACAAGCTTATTTTAGATCTGTTGAATCACACCAGAAAAACATTACATACAGATCATTCAGGGCAGTGTGGGGCGGTCCCAGGTGCTGACCGAGTAATGAGCTGCTGCCTTAGTAAATTAGGTGCCAATTACAAGCAAATTGCGAGCACAAATTAAATGAAAATTTGCCCTATTCCTTTATGTTGTTAAATCTGGCATTGTGTTTTTATACAACATTTTTCTTTTTTCTGTTGCTTAATTCATGCATTGTGTTGTTTTGTTGTGAGATTTACTTTGAAGGCGAGGGTTATTACAATTTAATATGATAAATAGCTAATATTGCCTTTAAAAGATCAAACTTAACAGGTTACAGTTTGTGCCTTGTGCAGTTTCCTCCACAAGTAATGGCATGTCAAATTCATATGCTTTGGCATACTAAATATACTGTATCTATACTTCAGGCAGAATCTCAAGTACAGCAAAGCACCTAATGCCAACCAGGTCTTATGAGTCCTGCATTACTGACATAACCTTCATTGAGGATGTAATAATGAACTGGCCAATGGTCTATTCAGAACTTCTTATAGTATGAAGAAAAAAACTAAACAAGAAAAGCTTATATTGTTGGATTAGGTAAGCTGTTAAACATGCTATAAAAAGCTGCAGTCACTAGAAACTAATGTAGGCAGGTTGACCCCTGGGCAATGACGGTTAACTTCTGACACAGTGCTTTGAATTTTGTAGCCTGTGATCACATAACAACCTTCTCAGTATAAGAGGATACAGTTTTATTGCCATGTTTCTTTAAAAAAAAGTTTGAACTACCAAGGACATTTGGATAAATTTATGATAGATGAAAATATACATCTTAAAATCATATTATGCTGTGGTAGTCTTGGATTTTATATTAGATTCTGTGTTGGCCTGGTGATAGTAATGAGAGCAATAAGTTGTCTCTGGACTGTCTCTTTCTCAGTCTCCTCAGATAACAGATTAGAAATCCCTCTGCTGGGTTGTCTGACAGTGTCAGTGATATAATATTCATTTAGCATACTGAGTTCAAATTAATAATTTTTATTTGCCAGGTTATTTATGTTCTGTCTCTCTCTTTGGCCCCATACATATTTAGTGAGGGTAAAAATGACAGGTAGAGGCGAGACACCCATAAAGTCCTTCTACTTTTCTGCCTTTACATAATTTTACCCATCATAATACATGGTGAAGAGTGGCAGTGTTGCACAGATGAGGGTCAGACAGGGGACGAGCATGTTACCTGGCCCACAGCCCTCTCCTTGCCCTGAGATAAGATTAGCCTGCTACCTAAAACCATCCAGTGTGAGGAAAGGGGTGGGTGGTGGGAAACCCCCCAGTCAGAGCCAAACACCAGTCACCTTAGGAGAAGAGGTCAGAGAGGAGAGGAGAGGAGAGGAGAGGAGAGGAGAGGAGAGGAGAGGAGACTGTTTTTTTAATCAATGGCCTTGGTTGGGTTGCAAAGCCCCTGCACTGTTCCTGAAAGCCTGCTGTGCTACACACCCCTCAAGTGTCCATACATCAGACAGCCAATCCAGTTAAATAAAGATCTCTAAGAGGCTTTGCTGTACCTAAGCTAATAATAACTCTGCCTCACTGGAAGATGTTTCAGTGAAGCACTGATTGTTGGATGTTTGTGACACACCACAAAGACTGCTGTGTTCTCACGGTAACCATAGGGAACGGTGTGACCCACTGGTGATGGTGGCATCCACTTTGGCTCCTTGACACAAAGCTCAGCGGGCCTCTGGCTGACCGTCGCACTGCCTGGGGATTCTCACTTCAGGGATAATCCATAGACTTTGTTCCTCCCTCCTTCTACTCTCACTGCACACAAAGTGTGTCAGGGTCCTGTGACCGGCAATGACACACAGGCCCACATTCTGAGAAAGCCCAGTTTACTACAGAGGGAGGGAAGGATTTATCTCTCCCAGAGAAGATGACAAGCTCATTCTGCGGCAGGTTCCTGCTGGTGCGCCCACAGTCTCTGTCTACCTCTGTGTGAGTGTGTGTGTATGTGCATGTGTGGGTGGCGTATGAATGTGTGTATGTTCCTGTGTGCCTGTGGTTGTGCCTCTATGCCTTCCTGTGTGTTTCTGCACATACTGTATGGTTATATGTGTGTGTGTGTGTGTGTGTGTGTGTGTGTGTGTGTGTGTGTGTGCGCGCTTGCACCCTAACACATATTACTGTCTTATGTTACCGACTAGCCCAAACACCATGTGGTGCTGGAGCAAGAAGGTAACCTTAGCCAGGGTTCCCTTTGTGGTGGGCGAGCAGATTGATTAGGACAGGCTCTGCTTACATCCTCTGTACAGAAGGCTTTGTGTTCAGGCCAGTCTCCTCTTTCAGCTCCCCTCAAGAGCTGCTGACCAACAGACACATGTACTATAAGCCTCATGGGATAAGTGGCATATACATCAGATAAATAATCAATTATCACATTTAAAAACAATAAACATGATATTTTGTTAATTATTTGGTGGTCAGTATAACGCAATAGAGTGCTGCAGGGATGACATTTTTGTAGGCCAGCCCAGAAGTTAGCATCACTCTGGTTCCCTCCACAAAAAGCCAATAGGATTTTTTCATTGGTTTCCCTGTGAAGAACAGAAGTTTATGATACTTAGATGTTTTGTTCAGCAAGTTAATCATAACAAATAAAAAGCACTCACATGATTTTTGAAGTACAAATTCAAATGGAATGCAATGCATGGAACTAAGTAGTGACTTTTAATATCTGCAACAACTTGTGGAGTCTCATTTAGCCACTTATTAGCAAACTCCTTTTTGAGACACATAAAAGCTTTGAAGAAGATGAGTGGGGTATTTACTGACATATTTCATGTTGTAGAACAAAACGTTAAGACCTCCTCAGCTTGAGTTAGCCACATCTAACCAAAAACCCATTACAAAAAACCCACTGACCCCAAGGCGAGGGAACTGGAAGTGCTAGTATGTTAACTCATTTTTAAGTTTAAAAAATCATTCCTGCAGCATGTTTCTTGAGCATTTTCAGTTGTCCTTCTGTTTCTGCAAATCTATCAGTCACACTGACTCTAAGAGACACACATGTTGTAAGATGACTTTTTCTTTACTGAAGTCAATTCCAGAATCTCAACTCAGGGTATCTGCCAATACATACTACAAATCCGGTACTAGTGCTTTTATTTCCAAATTTTAAATCTGTATACCTCACTGTGAGGAACTCATTAGAGTTCATTTGTTCATTATGTAAGGTAGCCTACCAACAGAGCAGGGATTGCTGTGGCACTACAAAGTCACAGTCAAAACATTTGTTTTATCATGGCATTGATAATTCAAAAACATAAAATGTCTTAAAAACCTTGAATAATTAAACATTTTATATAACATTTAGGCTGATATAAGCATTTGCAGTGATTCCCAGGAGAGCTCACGAAAGCAAATTTAATTCCTTCCCCTTGGGTTTTCCAAGAAATCTGCGTCTGACTGGTTGCCTACATTTCTAAACACAGAGCCTGTGACGCACATGCACACACGTATTGTAAGGGTTGGCCTACACCTGTGGCTTTAAACCTTGATGACTGGGTTTGTGCCAAACCTACTGGTGATCCCTGTAAGTGTAGGTGGTTGGGTCTGTGAATATATGAAATTCAGTGAGAGTGAGAGGGAGATGAGAGAAAATCAAATGCAAGAGAAAATAAGGCAGGATGGATCTATCAAGAGTTATGATGAGTTACATACACAGCAGAATCCTGAGTTATGTATCTCAGGATAAACTGGCACCTGCATAGCCTTGTTATTGTCTTATCTTGTAATGTTATGTTAGGGTTACATCAAAAAGCTTTCTTCTGCCGTCACAGCAGACTCACCAGCCAGCAGAGGCTTAACAATGGCAGCCTAAGCCAATGTTAACATATGCCGGCGGCTAAATTAAGCTCCTAATTAACAATCTCATGCCGAGATAACATTATGGGATAAACATAGAGTGCCAAGTAGCCACCTGAACTAAATACCCACCAACGCACGCAGATCCCTTTCAAACACATCACTAATTGCCTTTAGGCTACATTAATTTGGTATGCTAAAAAAAGATCTCAGGAAAGGTTAATACTTACATTTTATTCATAATAATAAAAAGGTTTGTTTAAATGGCATTTACAGTATAAAGATGTTTTACAAATTAAATATAAAATGAGGATGAAGGAAAATGCCTAAAGATGAGAATGATATTTCATTACAGATTTAAAAGAGGGCCTTGACACCAAAGCCTCAGTCAGCCTTACACTTTGTCGACACAGACTGTAGGGGAAGAATTAAGAGTTCCACCAAGCATGGCTATGTCACGTTATGGCTGTGCCACGCCAGCCAGAGCTGATCACCATGCCATTCTACTCAATGCTTGTGATTCCACCAGCAGCACCTCGGCATGTCCCAGAAGCAGTGCTCCGCTCCACTTCAAATACGCACTGAGTCTATTTTTGATGGATGCTGTGTCAATCTGTACAAACCAGATTGAGTGGGCAGGAACTCAGACACAGAAAAAGCAGAGAGAATCCTGGCAATTATCAAAATAAAAGACCCCAATGCAAACTCGCAGTCACACTTCCAAACACTGAAACACTACTGGTGGAGGCATGGTGGAGGCATGGCGCAGACATGTCGTGTTCAGTGGAATTAACCAGTTAGGCTGTACCATGGCAAAATGGCATAATCCACTTCTGGGGCCAGTTTGGCATGCTCTGTTTTAAACAAAAAAAGCAAGTAGCAAATTTTCTCATTTAAACCGCACAGGACACACTGCCTGAGCAGCATGTGTCCAGCGCGGAACCTCTTGCTTTTCATATTGGTGCACATAAGCATCTTCAACTACACTTCTTCTCGAGATATGGCATCTTGCCTATCTGAGTGTATGAAAATTCGATACTTGCACATCACAGATGATGGAGAAGGGCATCAAAATGCAAGACTAAGTGGTACAACAAAACACTCTTGGAGGCTCATATAGGAATTTAGTGTGGCACACTGCACTGTAGAAAAAAAAAAGGATGAATCGTCGCCCTACTCTACAGTTTCAATGTTTATATCTGTAGAATATGCCACAGACATGATAAAATTTGACGAAGCCAATATTTGTATGGTTCTCTCTCTCTTCCTCTCTCTGGATTATATTGATGCTGAATTGACAAGACGCCTGTCGACATATGATGCCTTCCATCCTGTGTTTCTGGCCACAATAGCCCTATAAATGTGTATTTATCTACGGCCAAAGTGGCTTTGCCCTAAAAGTGACTTAATTCCAGGCCTGAGGCTATGTGGCGAAAGCAGCATATTAGCTAAGCAGCAACAGCAGCTTCCATCCTCTTTTAGTGTCTGCAAAAGATGTGTTCAAGTTAGGGTTGCAAATTGGAAGCATCATCTTTAATTTATCATTGGTAACACTAACGATCAATTATTTGATGAATCATTAAAAAAAACAAATTTTGATTATTCCAAACAATACCACATTCAATTTTCTCCCCACAATCAAAGCCGTAGTTCTACAGCAACATGATGCATATTCTCCAGCAGTATTACATTGCCTATGAAGCATACAAAGACGTAAAGACCTACATATTAAACACATATACTTAACAAGTGGATAACAAGTGGAGCGTGTTCATAAAAATAATTGATCATCAATTAATTGTTAACATCCCTAGTTAAAGTACAGTATTGTTGCTGGTAACTTGTGTTTTGGCAGCTCTCAGAGTCCAATGCACATTTCTTCTACTTATGTGTGTAAACACAGACAAAAATGATGACAAGAATGCAACAAGAACACTTTCTGTGAGGGCAAGCCTTTAGTAACAGAGATCGATAAGCTAGAAATTGGAATAGCAATTCAAACAGGATCGCTAAATTGGAATCATTTGACTGGAAAATATTCTCAGACGCCTATCACTTTATATCAGTCAAAGATCAGGTAATGCAGGATATGGTCACAGCAGCCACAACAAGCACATCGATAGAAAACAGAAACAGACCCATTATAGAGCCCTGGGGGACCTCACAAAAGACTGGTACGCTTGGGGAGGAAGAGGCTCCTCCTGCCTTGACAGTGAGTGACACACTTGTTTTACAGATATAATCAAAACCAAACTAGAGCCACATCACTGATGGGAACAAAGCTTTCCATAAGGCTGAAATTAAAAACAGTTTGCCTAAATATTTATCTAGCACTGCTGATAAAACAGTTGCTATTATATTTGCATATTTTATTGCCTGATGTATCATTTACTGGCCCAGTAAAAAGCTTGATCTTTGCCTGTGCCTCTGCCCTATCTGACTGTGTTTGCACTTCAGAAACTGGTAACTGTAACTGCTTTTTGTAGTAATCTAGTTTTTTAAATGTCATGTAAACGAGAAACCAGATTTCCTGAATTGCAATAAAATACGGGAAACCCTGTAAACACAGCTGGAAAAACTGCTGAACATTTGGTCATGCAAGACTAGGATTGTTACTTGTGGATGTATTCAAAGTAACTAAAACTGAGTTAAGAAAAAAAGCTAAAAACAAGTCAGTTTCCAAAGCTGAACAGCAGGCTATTTCAAGACTTCAGACGTATACACAAATTAAGGAAAAAATAACAAGAGCCACAACAAAGCCTTCTCAGCCACAGCATCATATACCACAAATACAGTCCAGAAAAAAAAAACAGCATTTCAAAAGTATATAACTTCCATATTTTGATTTTTTTCAGAGAGAAACGGGAGAGGCAGGTGGGACATAGCAGGAGGAATGTGATTTGAACTGGGGTTAGGTGATGTCTACTGAATTGGCAAAGGACAATATCTACAGTGAAACATCACGATGGATGATGATATCATTGCTCGGTCTTTGTCTCCACACCTGTCCAGACATGTCCATAAGTTAGTTGTGTTTAATAAGAAAATAATAAATGGGACATGGAAACATCATTAAATGAACAGCAGCAACAGCCTCTTTATATTTTCTCTCTCACATGTCAAAAACTGAACTTTGGCAAAAACCAATGGCAACTTTGAGGAGACACACCACCTCAAATGCAGACCGCTTTTAAATCACGTTACAATTGTATAGGTTTCTGTGGTCGATGATTGTCAACCATTGCAATGCACGATAGCATCGTCCATTGGCCCAACCCTAATTTGAACGAAATTTAATTGATGGGTGTATGTCATGATATTATTGGTTGGTTCGAGTCTATGTAAGTACACATCATATATTGTTTTACAGGAAGAAAGCATGATCAGATTTTGATATGAGCAGTGATGTTGCTAGGTACACGTCCTGCGTCCCTGACGCATTAAAATCTGAAAGCACGCAGTGAATTCACTATCACTGCGTCCCAGGGACGCACCTCATTTTTCCCATGAAAAACGATACATTGTGAACAACAATTTGTATATAACATCACAGTAACTAGCAAAAGAAACCTTGCCGTCAGGTCGTCAGCGGACCCAGAGCTTGATTTCTGTGGTTGGAAGTTTAGTTTCTCACCTGTATCGCTGTGTGTACGTTCAGGTTTCTGCTTTATTTCTTTATTTTACCGTTTCTTCACGGTCGCTTTCAGCTGATAGGATTCCTGTTAAGTTACTGCTGATGAAGACAACACTTCCTGAGTTTGCTGCTTCACAATAAAAGCCTTTAATTAAAGAAATAATGACGGACTTTTATGCTGAAGAATTTATAGGAAGCGAAACGTCCAGCGTCAGCCACTTGACTAAAAACAAGCGCGATTCAGACAGACACACCTCGGCAGCACTGAGATGTGAAGGATGTGAATCCCTGCCGTGCTGCAGGGGAGACAGAGGAGCTGGTGCACGGGATGAACAGTTGAAACAGTTGAAACTACAGTGAAAAGCAAGAAACACACAAGTAAATAATGACTGTAGTTGAGCCAACATTATATTGACGCATGGCTGTCTTCTAGCACTTGTTGCTGCTACTCAGCAGTTGTTGCAGAAAGTTTATAGGCTAAGTGAAGGGGGCGGTGACGAGGCGGAACGCGGAGCACGGGGAGTCAGAGCAGCTCTCGGGGGAGTGTCAACGAGAGCGAGGGGATTGGATGAGAGCAGGAGAGAGACGTTGACCAATGTAAGCCGCCCGGCCGGTCGGCTTACATTGGTCAACGTCTCTGCAGCCACTAGAGTGAATGGATTTTTTCCGTTTTTTTTGCTCTTCACATTGTGTAGATTGTACTATAGGACCATAACCACCATCTAAATGAGGTTATTAATAATGATCACACTTTCAAATCGTATACTATAGCTTTAATGCAGCTGCTCCATACACGCACGTACAGTGCACACACACAGAGGAGGTCAGTGTGTTTCTCTCACCCTGTCTGTGTCTTTTCTTCATCAGCAGGATGTTTTATAAAGCCAAAAAGCTAAAACCTAACTCGCGTTTTTGATTTTTCCCTACATAAATTCACCCACGATTTAGTTTTCAGCAGCAGAGAAGCTACATGTGGAGGAGACATGTTGTTAATGACGGAGTTTATTAAAACAGTCGAAACTAACGTGATGCTGAATGACACCGACACCAACCAGCTGTACTTATAAGATTAAACAACCGTATTAAACAGGAGAGTCTATGTTTCTGTCAGAACCTGTCAGACCTCCTCACAACAGAGCGAACAGGTGAGGGAGGAGGAGGAGGAGGGCAGATTGATCACTAATCAACCGCGGATGTCGTCGTCCCCTCGGACTGATTAAAAAAAAATAAAAATGCCAAAATTGGTCACAAACTATACCTGAGTGTTCACACAAATAAAGTCTCTGTGTGTGAAACCCTTTAGAGTGTAACATAGTTTGATAGCGAGACACCGAGAGGGTTGTTTCTAGAAGGGAACCCTACATCCGCGAAAGATTGCGCGAGTTTGATTATTTTAGCTGAAACAACGCACACAAATCTCTCGAGACTTTTACAAATCAAGGGTTCCCTTCTAGACAGACCGAGAAAATAGAAAATCAAGTCGTGGTGCCGTTGTTTTTAATGTGGCGGGCCGCCATAAATAAAACTATTTACTGAGCCACAGAGAGTCACTGAAACACTGATCACTGACCTGTTGTGATGGAAAAAAAAACTCAGATCCTTTACTTCAGTACAAGCACTAATACCACAATGTTAAAATATTGATTGTTTCCTCTTTTTTTCCTTTTTTCCTTTTATTGCTTTTGTTTTATTTTTTGATTACTAAATACAGACCTACAAACTCATAAGAGGAGAAAAAGGTGGCATGTTGGTAAACCAGTCCCCTGTAGGGGACCACCTTTACTTTTACCTTTGTACTTCAGTAAAAAGTAAAGTAAAAACAGTAAAAGTAAATATACAGTAAAAGTAAAGTTACTTTACTGAGTATTTTTACTTTAGCAATTTATAGTTGTTCATTAAAGAGACCAGTCTTATTTTCTCTTTTGTATATTACCATTGTTCTTA
>JAJHUR010140634.1:1268291-1292922 GCA_027495735.1 Lutjanus campechanus | reverse complement strand
ATATTTTTTTTTAAATTTTTTATTTTTTTTTTTTTTTTTTTTTTTTTTTTTTAAGTTCTGGTTTCTTTAGTCCTAAATGGCAGTTAATTGAATAACTTTAAGTTGTGACAAAACAAAACATTTGACCACATCACTTTGGGCTCTGGGAAACAGTGATCACCATTTTTCACCATTTTCCAACATTTTATGGACTAAACCATTTATCGATTAATCAAGGAAATGATCAACAGATTAATCGATAATGAATCATCCGGGGAGTGGGAGGGAGAGAGAAAGAAGAATGTGGGCTTAGTCCCAGATCAAATGTCTGTTAAAGGGCCCTGAATGTCATTTTCTATGTTTGCATTGTTCAATGTTTTTATTTTGTTTCCTGCCTTAATGCTTATCATCTGTGGTGCTGCAAATAGAACTACTGTGATGCAAGAAAAAATTCGGACTCTGACAATAGAAGTATCATTATCATCATTATCCCCTGTGTTGCTTGTATAGCAGTGGAATGGATGATAAGGGTATGATGAGGTGGTAAAAAGAAATGCAATGTCCTCAAGTAAAGGATCCATCTGCTCTGCTTGGGGGAGAGCCTCATAATAGTCCTGTTACTTTTTATCATGCTTGCAATCAGGCCAACACAAAACATCAGAGAAAACTAACAGGAAATAATCAAGGAAAAAACAGGAAGACCGCAATTTTCCCTCCAAAAATATAAATGAAAGTGGTATATGTCCAGATAAAAAACTGCCAAAAGTACAAACGTCTTTTTCACAGTTCCTCAAGTTCATACATGTTTAGCAAGATGACTAGAATATCTTTACCACAGAGACCTAATTCATGTTTTACTCTTTTGAGCATAATGTTCATAAAGTGATAGTGTGCAGAGTGATCTATCCACAAAGCTGTCCACACGGTCCACATTCCAACTGTGACCCATAGGGTCCACTCAAACACATGGAGCCCAATTGGAATATGTACCATCATCCCCTTGAAAGTCTGACTTATCTAAAACCTCCTATCATTGTTCATTGTTGATAAAGGGCACCATAACAACCATTGTTTCTTGATAACTCCTTTTAGAATATATCACACCTGATCATAGGACACATAACAGGAGTGGGACGAGAAAAACTGCATGGGGTAGAGGTGCCAATACCAAGCATTAGCCTCACTGAAATATGGCTTTGAGGGGTAGCCTAAAATAAAACAGGATTCAAACCAGCCTAATCCCTGCGTAGCAAGCCGCACCTCATAGTAAAAGGGGACCAAAGACAGAAAGAAAAAAATGAAACCAGACGCAGGAGTTCAACAGCTTTCTCTCTGGTGTAATGCAGCCTCTGACATGTTGATACAGCGCAGCCAGCGGTAGCTTCAGTTACACTAAATTTAAACTAGACAGATGCCACACATAGTTACTCATGCCTCGCCCCGGGAAACAAACGTCTCATTCATCACATTGGGTGCTGGGACCCCTTCAGTTCAGCAGGGTTAGGGGGCACCCACATGGTGATCTAGCCCCACATGTGGACCTCATGCATGACTGTCTGACCTTTAACCTCTCTGTCTTTTATGTTTTCATAGAAATATTGGAAATTGTAGGTCCATAAACTCAAATTTTCCATCACAAAGCCAACACAATTCACAATTCTTTAAGGCTCTAGACAACTGCATGTCTAACTGTCAAACACTCCACTGTCCTTCTTTCTTCTTCCTTTAAAAAAAATGTTCCAAGCTTTGTGTGTCTATGTGCCTCTCTTCTTTTATTTTTGCAAGGTTTTCAAATAGTGGTGACACTGGCTACAATAATTATGCCTATATCAAAGTATTAATGTCCTACATGTCTAACATGTCTACATAAATATGTAATATTCAACATATCAACAAGCTTTACAATTAAAATGATGAAATTCACAGTGGGAGTCAATTGCAGTGTATACAATGTCAAACAACATCAGGAACAATGTGATGTTGGATATATTTTAACACTGGACTAGGCACCTAAACACTAAATTGGACATATATTCTGTGAATAAGAAATTACTGTCTTCTCTTGTCCCTTTAGGGAAGATTTTATATTATTTCTGACAGACTTCAGGACAGTTTGTACTCTAATGACTGCTGCTTGACTGAGTGGTGGCTCCCACCCCTCAATATAAAAGTCTAGACTACACACAAGACACACCTGGCTAGAGTTGGGAGTGCCGACACACTCACCTGGCGATGTAGCGCACAGCATTCTTCCACTCCTCTCCCCGTTAAGATTGTGAAGTGCTTGAGCAGTAAAAAGTTGAAGGCTGCAGACGTACTGGAACGAGAGGGGTTCTCCTGCACTAAGTACAAACGAGTCACTAGAACCTGCCGCCTGCCCTCTGCCACTCTCTTTGGGAGCTCAAAATAGTCCACCATGAGAGCGATGTAATTTCAGTCTTTCAGTCTTTCCCACGACAAGGACTGAGAGGACCGTGCTCTTGGTTCACAGAAGCAGAGCAATGACAACAACAAAGACAAGGGCAAAATTGCTTTCTCCACTGGCTGCTCTCAGTTTTATCATTTCATTATGATAATGTGCCTTGACATATCCAAGCACGACAAAGACAATCCTGCAGGTACAAGAAATGCCGCAGCCCATTAACAGACCAAAGTCAAACCTGACTAGTCACTAAGTGGTTGTGGTGACTGCTGGCATCTGGAGATTTCATTAGCCCAGATCAGGCTCTCTGATGTCACTGGTGGTCTCTTTCACATCCTGAGAAAGCAGTGAGAGAGGAAAGAAGCCTCAGTCGTCCTGGTCTACAATGCTCTGTGCTCGTATGGTGGCAACTGACAAATTGCAAAAACTTCTTTGAATTTGTGACATAAGAAAAAGCAAGGAAATAATCAATGTACACAAAAAGAAAGAAAGAAAGAAAGGTCTATACAAGGAGAGTAGCTGTTCATGTTCCCCTTACCAGCAGCTAGAGAGCAGTGTGCCCCCCTCTCCTTTCATTCCACCCTGCCATCTGAACCCCACATGGCATGTCTGGGCAGAGAGCCAGACACCTCCGCTATGGATCTACAACTCTGCCACCCATAAAGGGCACTTCTGCCCCCCTGCCTCATACCACCTCCAACACCCAATGAGGCCGCTGCTCGTGACCTGCATAACCCTAACTCACCAATACCTGTTTCTACCACTCACACAGCCACTTCACAATAGACACTCTATCACAAATGGGCTAAGTGGTACTTTAAAGGATAAGCACAAATACATGTTGTAACATACTGTAAGATGGATTGTGCTATTTTCATATATGAAACAAGATTAAATAACTGTGAAGAGGAATTATGTTCTATAATTAGTATGTACAAACAAGCTTAGCACATTTGATACTATAGATGAAAGCAACGTTGCAGCCACTGTCTACAGAGAGCAAAACCAATGCACGCAGGTGTCCAATACAGCCACTTTCAGTGCTGTTTGTTTCACATTGACAGTTAGCTATTACACTACAAAGAGAAAAGGTCTGGGACTGATGCATGTTATGCATACAGTTACTTTAAATCATGACATACATATCTCTCAACACATGGAGTTTTCTCTGCTGATGTAAATCAATGACAAAGGTGCCTTAGTGTTATTTTTTTCTTCAACAGCCTAAAATGACAAATTTAAAAAATAAAATAAAAAACACTGAGCTCAACCATCACGAGAAAAAGTGCTGGCAGCTGCAGAAAACAAGCGAAACAAGATCAAGCCTTGATGACATGCTAATAATGAAAACATAACACCATATGCTGCTACTTCACATAGTGAAAATCTCTTAACAAAGGAAATTTTCTTTTGATTTTATTGTGAAGATGTCTAAAGAAGTCTTGAGTAGGGGAACAACTTTATTGTCAGTTTATAATTTATGATATAGGGCTCAGTGACATCTTCAAATTGCTTGTTCTATCATACTAACAGTCCACATTTACTACAGAACCAGCAAATGTTTTGTATTTTTTCTTAATAAACTGTTTAAATAATTAGGCAACTTGATTATCAGGAGTACCAATCACAACTGTTGTTAGTTTCATCAAATCATTAGAGCACTGAACTGCGGTCACTAGAATTTCATTTTTTGTGCACAAAGCCATGAAAACTGATATTTGAAGTTACCAGGAAACAATGTCCTAGTTGATTGTAGGCCATTTCCACTAAAAATACTTCCTACCATAAAACAGTTCCTATGAAAACTTCGGACAGTCAGGTCTATGGATTTTTCAGAATAGTTAAGACATTGTCACTGAAAGGGCATTGTGCTGTTTTTGCTGTCTTTTTTATTGTAGCCTAATTTTTCAGTGATTTGAAGGGCAATTAAATTCCATTTATCTCCACTGTATTTTGACGGTAGCAAAAGTTTCAGGGCTAAACAGATGCTACTAGGGGTAAGTCAAGGAACATTTTTCTTTCACTGTGTGAAATGGCCAACTTCAACAAAATAAATAATCAACACTTTGATTAATATGAATATCCTTGTCTTCATAAACATAAGGTTGAGTTACTGAAATGACAGTAGAATGTCCTTATAAAAACAAAGAACAAATGTATGGATTTGGTTAGTCTGCCAAAAATCCAAAGAAATAAATGCTGCCATTCAGTTGGATTTTACCAACACAATAGAGGATTTAGAGGGGGCATGAAGGAAAACAAAATCAAGTGGACATTACTGGAGATGAAGCAGTTGCAAAATTAGAGGAAATGGAGTTCCCAGTAAGTTTGACAATCAGTTAGTCTGAGCTATCATCCAGAGTTACTACTTAGAAAAAAACAAAGACAAAGGCTGAAAAAAGCACTGTATAGCATTTAACTTCTGACTTAACATGTCGTTTACTTGACTTTTCCAATCCTTGATGTGTATCATAATCTTCTTATGTCACAAAATACTGAATCATTCATGTTACTCCCCTAGTACTGAGTCACAGTTACTGACTAGAGCTTAGAGTGGGTTAGTTTAGTTTTGACTAAGGTGACATGTTCGTCAAAATGTACCATGTTAACCATTTTTCAACTATTTGTTGCTGCATTCCTTTTAAATAATTATTCCGTCACATAGCAGTTTTAGGTATATCTCACACCTCTAGCACAAACAGTCAAATTATGCCGTGCAGAAAATTTTAAAGAAGATGACTGGATAGGGACTAACAAAGCTTCTTTTCTTTTTTTTTAAAGATTATTTTTTCGGGCTTTTGGCCTTTATTTGAAAGGAATGGCTGAAGATGTGACATGACAGGAAAGGGGGTGGACAGAGAGGGGATGACACACAGCAAATGGGCCACAGGCAGGAGTCAAACTGGTGGCCACTGCCAGAGGGATGCCTCACAAAGCCTCTTTTGAATCCAAGTAAAACCCATGAACAGTTAAACTACCTTTATTTGTTAGACTATACACCTAGCAAGATGGAGAAAATGATATTTAGTGTTAATGACTCAGCTAATTATATAAAGATAACTAATAGACTCTAGCTATTTTTAACATGCGATTTAGTCAACTGCAAACTAGTTGAACCAAGTTTTGCAGCCAATGACAATATTTATGTTTGCGAGTTTAAAAAGTGGCGATATATTGGACACTTCTTTTATAACATAAACAAATATTTTCAATAAAGAACCCTTAAACCTGATTAAGATATGTAGCAAGCTGCACATTTTATAGGCCAATTGCAAAAACAATTGTTTTTAAATTGTTGCACTTACCTTTGACAAATCTGTACTGTATTTTCACAACATATATGAGGTGATCAATATATTTTTGTTAAAACTGGCCAATAGTACTGGCTTACCAATTGATTGGTCTGGCCCTGGTGCAAATTGAAAAATCCAGGGCCAAATCCAAGCATGTTTGTATTCAATTTAACTCCAGTAATTCTTTAGGTAATTTTCCTTACGAGGAAAAATAATTTCTAAAAGAGACTCTTAATTACCAATTTAAAGATGCCTATTTTTTGTCAGTGAATAAAGGTGTTGTTTGGCCTTGATTTTAAAGCTTTTCTTTGTCTTCGCCCTAGATTTATTTCAGTGAATTTTGAATGATCCCATCTCATTTCTAGTTAAGCTGATTCACAGAGGGCCTGTTCTCCTATTCAGCTGGCACTGTACATAATCAGGGGAAAACCCTTACAGTAAGCATGCCTAATACCTCTGAATAGAACAGTGGAATATTTCACCTCAAAGAGGTGACTGTTTCCTGAGCAACAAGAAAACACTCAGAGAGAGCACGAGAATGAAGAGATAGACACCCAACAAACAGACAAAGAAGTGCAGAACAAAAAAGACAGATGGAGAGGCAGGGTGTTATACTGTACCACACTATTACACAGATTTTTAATTACATTCACATATGCTAGCAGAAGCGCTGAAAGACAGTGAGATAACCAACAGCTGGTTGTACAGGAAGCTGACGTTTACTAGTTAGCTCTATTAAAACAAAGATGTAGAGGAGATTTGTCATAAACATGAGCAACTGGCTTCCATTAACAGCGACATTTTTGAAAGCTAAGTACATTATTGTAACATATTGTAACTTTTGGTGCAGCTTCTAAGAAGAAATATAGTAAATGTGCCACTGTTGTTTCATTTTTATGTTTTTGGAGACATTGCTTCTCCCTCTCACAACACAAGACTGCACCTGGCTACACAGATATTGACAATTACAACATACAGTAGTTCAAGCAACATTGAACAATAAGAGGCTCAGTGGAGTAAAAACCTGTCAGATATTCACAGTAGAAGTTCTCAAGTCTGTTACAAAAACAAGCCCTGACTTGATCCTTGCCTTCAGAGAAGGAGACCAACTCAGGAGTGTGCAACTCCCTGTTACTCTGGCTGTGTGATCCCGTATTACACTCCAGTTATTAATTTGGACAGGCGCCCCCCTTTTGGGCCAAGTCATACAGTCCGGACCAGATTAAAACCACTTGCACAGTGGTGCTTTTATTCCTACGCTTATTCCAACTGCAGTTTTTCCCCTCGCCCCATCTCCAAATCAAACTTCTTTTTTTAATCGAAGGAAAAATTGATTTAAGATTGCACAAGCCAAACCTTCATGGAGTCATTACTTTGCCAGAGTTTCATGAAAAGGACACAGCCAGAGAATTCACAAATTCCAATGGTTTAGGCCCAAAGACGGAAACAAATGAAAAGCTGAATATAGATGCAAAGACCAACCCAAATGCCATTAATTAATAAATTTGTGGATTTAAATCTAGCACATGACCTTTGTTATATCATAAAACATTTAGCCTCTATGCAATGTATACAATCTAAAAGATCCTTTCACACATATTAACAAATTGTAACTGAATAATCAACCTAAAATCGACTAGGCAGCAGCTTCTGACATTCATAGGAGTAACTAAGAATGTTGTGTTAATTTTTTAGTAATATCAGATAACTGATCCACGGCCACTTCAGTGACTTATGTTTTTCATTTCACTTCAACACCACCTGAGTTTAGCTGGAGGCATCTACAAATCCCTTTTTATGAGTACCTGTCTTGATTTATTAGTTAAGATTTCACTCTTTTTTGCAAACATTAAATGAATGAACGCAAATTTACTTCTACTCAACATTAGCAAACAGGCAACTGTCATTCTGTTGCCTCAAGTGTCAAGTAAATATCAAAAGGGTGAAATCTGCTTCTGTCAGTCATAAAAGATATCATCTTTACTCAATTACATTTGGATAAACATTAACTAGATAGAAACTGCATATTGGGGCCAAAATGAAAACACATGCTTATGTACTTGAAAAATGACAAGTTAATTTATCCACATATCAAATAGGATCAATATAAGTAATAACAATAATAAGTCATTTCGGTACTGACACCCATAACTTAATTTAAAGCGATTTTTGGAAGATACCAGTAAACTGACCATTATAGCATCCATCTCTACAAGCAGGCACTAAATGTTATTTTAACTGGATGTGACCATTTGTATGTCCAACGATACTGTTAGTGTCCTCTACGACCAGAAACTAAAAGCAGCTTGGTAGTTTTTTCTCTCCAAACAGAAAACATGAGTTTATTTTATCTTCATTAACAGGTACTGCAATGTTCTTAACACTGTGTGACAACATGATGTATGGTGTACCTGCTTGTTTCTTCACTTCACTGAATCTGCAATACACTTACAGTAATTGAAATATTCAACTCACATTTTTATGTCTGCGACATTTCATAATCTGGAACAATTTTCAATGTTTTGTATGTCATTTTAGACATTCAATGTGAAATAACTGCCATCTCTGAAAGCCTGGAGGATCTTGATCAAAATTTCAAACTGTTTTTCTGTGTGTGATAACAGATGCACACATGGTTTGTGATGCTTGCACACACAAACTTTTACACTTCAGTTTCCAAAACTTAATCTAGCAAATAAAGACATTAATTCACTTCATAACCAATTCTTCAAAATTAAGCTTTTTCTGATTACTAATTTTGTTTCTGTTGTTATACTAATGCAATGATAATCTGTAATTAATAATTAATTAATAAACCTGGACACTGCATTATCTATTTTATTCTCTTCTTCTCTACTGTGTCAGTTTACCAGATAGCCTCGTGAAAGAACAATACTATCCTATCCATGTCACATGTAAATGAAATTATTTCTCTTATTCAGTGCATTTCAGGCAGTCTTTTATGATGTGTTTATCACACATGTTCATATCGCAGTGATGATGAAAATATAATTTTTCAGCAATACCATATAGAAAAGTTTAGCCTGAGGGAGGGAGATGCGGCAGTGTCATGCAGCAAAGATCCACAATTAGACTTAAACCCAGGGCATTTTATTTAGCATGGTATATACACCTGAGGTCAATGATCCACCAGGACAAAGACTATTTTAAAGTTCTTGGTATTGGCGTATTGTTTGACACACTTTGAATCAGAGCAGTATCTGACTCGTAGACTATTGTTTGAACTTTTTTGTTTAACCTGGATGTAAAAAGCACATTACTGAAGACGTGTCCTAAGGGAGAGAGAAGATGCCTTTTAACAGATTTGTTACATCATTCATGTGGCATATTTTTATAGCAATTTTTTACATACAAGAGAAACAAGGAATCATAGCAATGATTATACATGTCCCTGTTTTGTATATGTCCCAAACATATATATTCCTATTTTGTTTATTTCCCTTGGTGACATAAAGCACACAAAACAAATGTTTCGTTAAGCAGCCACAGACGATAACCCAAAATTTGAATGGCAAACTGATTTCTAACTTGGGGGAGTCATTTTTGGAGATATAAGACTGGACAGCATGTCTATTAAACTAGTAGCAACAGTGACAAATTTTAACAGACTTGAGCTTGCTTTAACTAGCTGGAGTTTATTTCCACTCTATTCTCTAAAATATCAGGTTAATTATGGAATTTAATTTATGCCTTACAGGAAACTTGTCAAGATACAGTAAAGAGGGCAGCCTCACCTGCATGAATGCCGTCTCCTCTAAAAATCTATTTTCAGTATCTTGAGTTAGTGTTTGGATTCAGGATGGTATGGTTTGATTTATTTAGATCCCCATTAAAAAACATTTAAGCACACATTAAATCATAAATAATTCAACACATAAGTAAGTGACACACACACTAGGGTTGGAATTTAGCGCCACTCACTAACCTATTGCTGGTAAAATATGAAAGTGGAAGGTAGATTTCAGATACAATATAACGATTAAGATTAAACTGACATTTATCTGTCAGTGGCTGGTAGATGTTTAAAAAGTTCATCACACACACACACACACACACACACATATATATATATATATATTATATATATAACATATATATATACATACATTGGTACACATACTGTAATGCAATGCACATATTCATCATCTGTATGTGCTAACATAAAATAACAAAATAACAATACTCTACACCTACTGACAGTACAAATGTGATGCTAACTACACCTAGCAATCATTTGCAGTGCCGGTCTGGAATGAGTTACTATGGAGACAACCTTGATATTTTTTTTTTTTTTAAATACGGTTTTAAAAGTATTAATTTTATTTCTACTTTTATTGGTACATAATTCAAAATTTAATTAACGATTTTCTGTACCAGCTAAAAGCAAGCTGTTTTAGATAAAGCCCTTAACCTGTAATTATATGAACACGATTTATTGTTTTTGTAGCTGTACTTAACCATTAGACGCCATCTAATTATGTCAATAATGGCAACTAACTCATGCATTTCTATTAAGTGAATTAATACATTTTATTACTCAAACTGCACTTTATAATAAATAAATATCTACAATAAAGTGGTTGCTGAGTGCTATTCACGATGAAGTAACTCAGTTGACAGATTTAAACAGCACCTGTCCTATGTCTAACTTATTTTATAAACATTAGGTGAATTAAAGTTTTGACAACAATAGCTTGTACTACTTTGCATAAATGTGCCTCAGACATTCAAACTGGTCCCTCTCTCAGCCACACTTTGAATTACAGCATATCAACCACACTGTTAACTGCTGCCGTCCCGCCAAACTTACACAGCTAAGAAACTATCTGTTGCAAAGAAAAAAGAGAAAAAAACTGTAAGTGACATTTCAATTAAAGTTTTAACTGGATTTGCAGTTGAATAAGCATATGGCAATAACAGCACTCGTGCTAACCTGCTAGCATGTCAGGCTAATGACAGCTGGTGTTGTGGACATTAGCTGATACAGCGGACGCGTGATATTTTAATATCTCCATTTCTCAAAAAAACACACTGGTTAGGGTCGGTTCCTCTTTTACAAAGAAAACGGTATTTAGGAGTCGAAAGTCGCCGGGTTAAATTAAGCCAACAGTAGCAAAGTGAATAAGTTGTGTTAACGTTACAGCATATTGTGCCTTAAGTTTACTACCAGACAGTCTATACAGTATGAGAACGACTGACCTGCGGGGCCTAACGGCTGCTGCTGCCCGTCCTCTCCGAAGATCAGCCTGAAGTCCAGCTCCTCATTCCCGGGGCAGTTTGCAGTAGTCATCGGGTTTGACAGCTCGGGTTTTACCCCGCCACTCGACCGTCGACCGCTGGAGCAATTTATGCTCTCCTAAAATGTCACATTTACCGACTGCCACGACGCCGAACTTCAACTTTTGTTCATTTATTAACTCAACAGCATTTGGCCACACACAACGCGAACTCGTGTGTTTTGCCCCCTCGCTTGACAAATCCAAAATACAGCTCGTTGGCTCCTCTTCTTCCTCTGGCAGCTCACTGGCTTCAACTTCAGAGAAAGTCGCCTCCTGCCCCCTCTCTCTGTCTCTCCTTCCCTCACTATTTCTCTCTGTCTCCCGACCGAATCAACAGCAACGAAGTGCTTTCTCTGCCAGTGTTTAATGTTCGCTATAAAGCCACTGAAACGTCCGTTTAATTGCCCTGTTCCCTCTTTCTTTCTCTCCTCCTGTCTGTTTCTCTCTCCGGAGCTCCTATCCCAACTTTTACTAACCCCGCGTGACAAGGCAGTTCCAGTGGTGACGTCAGCAGACACAACACAACACGGGGCGCGCGCATGTACACACACATAAACAAGCACACACACACACACACACACACACACACAGCTCCTTGGCTGTGGAGTTAATAAACAGTTTATTAAAGACTTACTAGAGTTATGAGCCTAAAGTATATTGTTTTGTTTTTAAAGCCTTTTTTGCTTTCTAACCAGAGTGATATTTTGGTGCATGGAAAGTAAAATACACATAAAATATGTGGGAAATATTTTCCATAAATTCATAATTACACTGTTAACCTGAATAAGTTAACAGTATTTAAAATCATTTGAAGTTATCTGAGTTTAAATATTAGGAGCTAGTGTTGCATGTACAACTGGTAAAAGTGAAATTAAAAATGTCTGATTAAGCCAACCCAAATATTTTCAGTAACTGCAACTCAGAATATTAATTCGCCTCTCTCATTGCAATAAGATCACAGAACTGAATAATTTTAAGTATAAAAACTGGGGACCGATTGATGATGGATTATTGGGGCCAATGCTGATACTGATTTTAGGGAGTAAAAAAAATCTGACATTAATATATTGGCTAACATTCTTTATACAGAATATAAAAACTTTAACCAGTAAATTGCGATGTTGGATTGCAACAATTAACACAAATTAAAAGTTTGTTATTGCTTTTTTGACTGAGTTTGAACTCTGCTTCTTGCCCCCAGGTGCACGTCTTCATTTACAAATAAAACATATTTGTTAGAATTTTAGCCTTTTTGGACAGGTTGCTTATTGCTTGTGGTTTTATTCTCCCTGGAATAAGCTGCCTTTGATTTTTAATGAATTATATCAGCAAAATAATTCTCAACTTTTTTGTTGCCATTTTCATTTGCTCCATACATGAGCACACTTTTTTTTTTTTTGCAATTTTACTTTGAAAATGGTTAACACCTAATGAAGGAATGACATTTTGCAGTTTAACAAACTTCATTATCCAAAGTTATATCAGGGCAATTAACTATTTAATCATTATAAATACATATAGAAGAAAATATTAAACTTGAAAAACCTGAAAAAGGATAAATTATAAACTATAGAATACTGCCTTTAAAGGTAAATGATAAAGACAATCTGCATTATTTTTATTTTTAAAAAAGAAGAAGAAATCACAGGCTCATATCAGACAACAGATATGCTGATATACTTTACAAGGAATAATATACCATGAGCAGGTCATTACTGCAGAATAAACCAGGCAGAGTGAAGCAGGATGTTGACAAATGATCAATTTAAAAAATATTTTATGGATTGAAAAATGATTCAATTAGTCCTCCAGAGTTCTGGAGATCAGAGTCTTTAAAACAGTCCACTATACAGAAATAACAGACCTTATATGCTGTAGTTGCCCAATCACAGTTGAGTATTTAACAAAACCATGTAAGAAAGACATATGTAGATGGGCTCCAATAAAAACTCTTTATTTCATGTTCTGAAACTCAGAAACTTTCTTTTTTCAATCTTTGAATTATCCTTAACTCAAAACACTGACTTAACTAGAAGAGAGTACTGAGTACAGTGCATTTAATATGATCGATATCATATTACTGTATTATTAAGCAGTTTTTGCAGACCAGAATGTACAAACATTTGAAATGCACATAATGAACCTTTTGACCTTGCAGCAACTAGGTCTTACAGCCACTTTGCTCTATTTAATTGGTCCTCCATTCTCTTCCAGCAACCCACCATTAGATTACATCCGATTGTGCCTGGCCCTCAATGCTGCCTCTCTGTGTGGTTCCAATCCAAGCCAGGATTGCTAAGTATAATGACATGATGCACTTTTTACCTTTAGATCCCTTGAGCCTGACAGCACTGAGGCCCATTAATTTCTAATCAGCCAATTTAGGCTTGTGAATGGGACTATATCGTAGATAGGGAAGAACAGACATCATGATCATAGCTGTTTGAATCATTTAGGTGGTAGATAGTGCACCCTAAATAGTACCTCAAGCCAAGTGTCACTGGAAAAAAATAATGTACGTGTTCCCAGAGCACAGGGTTTGAATACCCATAGTTATCTCACATTTTTTATCCCTGATTCTACTGATTCTATAGGGTTCAGTTTTAAATGTTGTTCTGTAAATATATTGCCTCCTCAAATGATGATATTAAATGGTGTTTTGCACTTGATGGGGCTGGATGAGTATTTTAGACATGGACAGTCCACTAAAATGTAACCAAAGGGGCTATAATGGCTTAGAAGATGAAGATAATGTGACCCAACCATTTCAATTTTTTTTTTACAGTAAATATGGCTGGCCAAAGACCTCTGTGTACTCCTCATATTTGAATTTAAAATAGGCACTTCGTTAAATGTGACCCTGACATTGCATGCAAATAGTGCTTTGTCAGTTGTGCATTTTCAGTACTCATACCGTCCTTGATCAGGGGAATCCTCTCTGTCATTGGTTTATTTAAATCACAATCCCATTCTTAGTATTTCCGATGGTAAGAGTAAATCTGCGGCTGGAATAAAACAATAGTAAATCCGTTTGTATGGCCTGTTCCGCTCACTTTAACCTCTCTATCCAACCCATCAATCTCCTCAGGTTAATCTTTATTGGGTGAGCAACACACATGCACTCTTAAGCTTTAATGTGTTGCTTCTTTGATGATCCTCTTGTTTGACAGCAATATTAGTATTCAATTATTTCCTGCTTTCACCCTGATAACAGTTCATGACACAACTATATACAGTATAAAAGCAAATTTACTTCTGTTATTTGCAGCATGTATGGGTAATCAAATTCTTGTTTTGATTGCCCTTATTTGTACTTTGTACGCGCACACAAACACACACACACACACATTGGCGGCTGATCAAAAATATCTGCCTCTACCAAGCTTTATTGAGTTCTTAATGTTCCATAAAGGTTTTTGCGACGCTGATAAGCACAGATATAAAACCTCAGTTTTATAGTTTTTATTATGTGCATTACTGCTACAGTTCATTTTACCCATCAAAGATTCATTCAATTTATATATATATATACATACATATATACTATATATATTCATAGTTTTTTATGATCAACTTGCCATAAAAGATACAAGCGAGTAAATATATATTATTTGTGTGAAAATCAAATAAACCTTGTATACTCTACACTTATTCAAGTTAAACATGCACAGTAGCAAGACAAAAAGCACCAAATATTGCTAATTATGTTGCTGAAAATAACTTCTGCAGGAGCACATTTTGATGTAAATCAGTCCATCCTTGACATAAACTGCATGCGCCGCAGACAACAGCCTGTTATTTCTCTGACACAGCCACACTACATATACCTATGCTAGATGCATGTGGGCGTACAGACAGGCGCTCGGCTCACAAATGCATCTGAAAGCATCAATATCACATTTCCTGTGGTCTTTATTTCCAAGCAAAAGCACAAAGTTTAACCCTTTTTCACTTTTATGTCTTCTTCTGAAGCAATTCTCTCTCAACAGACATTTGTTCCTCTAAGTGCCATAATGGTCGATCTGATTAGAGCTCCCAATATTCATCAAGGCTGTAACATTTTCAGTTTCCTTTCTAAACTTAACACAGTTTGATGGTATCAATGAGATCTGCATTATTAAAAGATATTTAGAAAATCATTCTATTTCATTCACATTTAATGTTTAAAAACATGGGAAGTAATAATAAGTAGTATTTTTTTTAAGACTACTATGAGCTATGATTAATCAAGTTAGTCACACATAATTATTGTGTAAAGTAACTTACAACCTACACATAAGTACCAACCAGTCTCAGTATTTGTTCAGTGAAAGAGGTGAATATATTAAACTTTAAATTTAAAGTTTAATTTAAATTGAATTGGAATAAAATCTGCAGCTATGTCTCTTGCCATGTTGCAACATATTTGAGTCAATGAAAGTAAAGAATGAAATTCACATTACTGACTCAAGAATGCTGATTAAAAAGGTACAAGTACATTAAAGTTTTGGCTTTCTCAATTCTAATAACTGTAGGGTCAAGGAATTAGATATTTTCCACACAAGCTCACAAAAGAACGAAGGAAAGGAGGACATGAGGTTTTAGTTGTAATTAGTTAAAACAAGTTCTTATTGACTGTTTATTCACCATTGTCATCAATATATTCTTATTAAACTTAATTATAAAGTGATCATTACATTATTATGTGGCAGTCAGATGACTTGACTGAACTTTCTCCTGTGCAGCATTCTCCAGACCCACCCGAGTCTAATTCAGGTTACCTGCGCCTCTTATCTTCGCAGATGACCTTTGAAGGG
The DNA here is from genome assembly GCA_027495735.1 of Lutjanus campechanus. NCBI lineage: Eukaryota > Metazoa > Chordata > Actinopteri > Lutjaniformes > Lutjanidae > Lutjanus > Lutjanus campechanus. The sequence goes on along the minus strand of JAJHUR010140634.1, from coordinate 1,277,132 downwards.
AGAAGATAAAGAAAACAAATTGTGTGGGAGGCTGTAGATGTGGTTTGTGATATTATGTTCTTGCAAAGAAACTTATGAAGGAAGAAAAAAAACACACACAGCATCTGCCCCCACACTGGTCCTGTTTGAGAGGTGTCAGTCTTTCAAGGATTGGGGTTTGCACACACTGCAGAAATGCAATGCAGCACCTTGGCAACACGCACGGTGATGTTCTCTAAATGTCAACAAATATCAAATTGCACAGAGAGTCCTGCATTAGAATGTCAGCTGATAAGGAATTCAAGGCGCACCTAGTCAATTACACAGTTTGTAGAAAAGATTTTTTTTATTTATATATATTCTTCAACATTTGAAAAGCAAAAAAAAAAAGTGTAATTCCTGTCATTTATTTGTTATTTCATACCTTTAATTGATCTGTGACAGGCTAACAGATTGGAACAGTGAAGAATATGCTATGCTCATGTGAATAGTATTTGCAGAATTATAAATCCTAGACAAACAATATATTTTATTTCTTTTGAAAATGTGAGAGAAATACTGTAGACATTGAAGACAGTGTAAAAACTTGTTGTCACAACTTAGACTAGGATTTCAGGTGACTTGAAATCTTCCTTGTTGATTTGTGCTGCCCTCTTGTGTTCAGTCTATGAAACTGACTGTTTACTCAGTCTGATGAGTGACCTCCCTGAAACTGAGAATTTAACTCATTTTAATATACAGATGCAGATATAACCAGCTATTTCTTCTGTTGTTAGGAGACAGTAATCCAAGACCCCAGTTCATAAGGACTCCGGCTGACACAGCATTGGTTTGTCCAACATGTGACAGAGATTCTATTACTGAAAGTGTTTGTGATGTTCTGAAGCTACAGGAAATCAATCAGTGAGCTGATTCATTCAGCACATGGGAAGGGTAGCTGATGTACGATCAATGCCAGATAGATGACAGCCGCACTGATGCAGACAGCTGATTTTGTTCTATGCTGCTAAATGCAAATGTGCTTTGCAGAGAAGAATATGATGGGAAGATAAAATATGTGAACCGAGATAAATTAATGAAAACATTCCTAGAAAGCAAGTGGAGAGAGATAGAGTCAAACAGCAGAAGCTTGTACCCCCCTGTGGACCTTCTCTGGTCTTAGTTTGGTTTAATATGCATTGGCTTAGACTCCCAGTGGCAAAAGAACCCCTGGATAGGCAAAAATTCTGCCTGTAATTCATAACTGTAGCCTATATACTATGTTGACCGGCCTTAAAAGATAATTAGGTCAAAGTCCTATAACAATAGATCATTTCACAGCAGCCATACTGATATAAGACAGTATGGTAACACAGGTGTTATCAGTGATATCAGTTCCATTCAGGTCAAACAGAGTCTGGGTGCTGCTCACTGGAAAGGCTCTGCTACCCTAAATGGAAGAGGACCTTAATGAGCAGAATTGGTAGCACCCGTGTATCAGACAAATTGTAGATTCCCAGATGAATACAAGTGTATTTACAGTGCCTTTGAGCCTGGTCTTTGCTGAAGAGGATTGACCAGGACTCAGTCATGTGGACAGTTATTGACAGTCACTGTTGTGTCAATGACACTGCTCTTTCTCACCCCTTCTCTAATCTATTACAGTCTCTAACATTATTGTACCACAGGCAGTGCTGATTCACCAGGGCAGTGATCAGCTGATTGATTTTAGAGCCAGCATACAGTGTACAAGACTTCACAACAAACACAGTGATCAGATTAGAGCCACTGCAGGGAGGAGCAGGGGGGATGGGTGACGATGGGACAAAACGTGGAGTGAAACTAAGTTGATTGAACTGTACTGTATAGGGAAAATAAACAAACAAACCAACAATAGTTGGTTTACTGTTCAAAACTGCATATTTATACTCATTTTTTAATGGCAATGATATTTATTTATGAATAATAATGGAATACAACTACATCTACTCAAGTACTGTAGTTTTAAAAATTTATTGTTAATGTTATTAAATTATTTTGGGTTGACTTTTTCTGCCTTGATAGTACTGCTGAAGTTATGAAAGGAAAGGGAGAGAGAGAGAAGGGATGACACTCAGCAAAGGGCCACAGGTTGGAATTGACTCACAGTATCATGACAGGGCGTATGCTCTAACAACTGAACAACCAGGGCACCCAACTGAAGTGCTGTACTTATGCAGAGTTTTGATGTACTGGTACTTTACTGAAGTATTTCCATGTTATGATACTTTGTACTTCTCCACTATATTTTGCAGGCAAATTTTGTACTTTTCACTCATCTACATGTAGCTTTAGTTACTAGTGACTTTGTAGATTTAAATTATTAATATAAAATATAAATCAACAAAGATTTTTTAAAAATGATATATTATTATAAATTAAGTTAACGAGCAGTATATGAGTGTTTAAAATGAGCCCCACCATACAAGCTGCAAAATTAGTCTGATGAACACATCAATGAATGAATGAATGCCATTCGGCAGAATGAGTATGTTTACTTCTAGTACTTTAATGCTATATTTTGATGCATTTTACTGAATTTGGACTTTGAATTCAGGGCTGTTACTTGTAACAGAGTGTTTTTATTCTGCACAATTGCCACTTTTACTTAAGTAAAGGATCTAAATACTTTTCCACCACTCTCCAAAGAAATGATTACACACAACTTAATGATATCAGTGACCAAGTATTATTTACATAACCTGGATGTTATTTTTCTGGAACAAAAGTTTCAGTTTTTCTCAGAAAATATTACACTTAAATTACTATGTCTTCAGTTAACAAAAAGGCTTTCAAAAACTTTGTCTGTTTGCAGCATTTAAGATATATTTACATTATTTGTTTAATTCACGTATTATCTCCTGGGTTTTACTTTTCTTAAATATTGTTCATATAATTTTTGGGATTCCCTTTACATTTGTGTATATATATGTATTAGATATATTGCATATCCAGATATTTTTTCGACACACATTTTAATTATCTAGGCAAAGTATTCAAGAGTATGTCATACACAAATGTCATTTCTTACAACTATTCCGTTTGCTGCTTATCTGAATAAGATGATATTATATTAAAAGGTGTGAAGTGTGTGTGTGTATGTAATATCTTGCAAATGGTATGTGCCTTTTTGATTGTGCTAGAACAATTATTATTAAGATTATTAAATAATTAAGTAAATTTAAAAAAATCTACAGTCGTCATCACTCCACGCCCATCTGACATCATCAACATTCGCCAATAAAGCATGGCGATAGCGCAGTGAAGTGATATGTAGTGCTATCAGATTTAGGCTGTCTTTTTTTGTATGTGTGTTACTTTTAAAGGTTTCCAGAGCACCAAACTGGTTTCGTCTTCATGGTTTAGTCGTTCGTTAACATTTAATATTAATGGCAGATGATTTTTAGCCGCTAGCGAGCGAGTTAAACACCAAAATGCACTCTGTAAAGGTCGGCTGTTTAGCTGCGTCGAGAGCTTTCTGCTCAAGTAGGACTCTCAATCCGGGCTTTGTTAAGGTCTCTTGCTGTAGTCAGACTCGTTTTTGTCAAACAGCAGCAGAAGAGACTGCGGTTATTCGTATTCCTCGTTACCTGCAGAAGCGCGTTGACAGCCTGAAACAGACTCGAGGCAAACACAAGATCAACACCATCAAAGCTGGAAAGCTCCTGATCCAGAGCAAGAACCCCGAACTGAACCAGTCTGTTGGATACATCTTGGGGAAGTTCGAACAGCCCACTCTTTGCTCCAAAGGATGGAAACACAACAAATCATTCGGTGACTATTTCACCATCAACAACATCAAGGCTGTTGCACCTTTTGTTGCTGAGAATCAGAAGGAGGAGGAGGATGTTGAACAGAAAACATCTGTGACATTTAGCAGTTTTCGCATCTGCAAGGAGCTAGTGGAAGCTTTGGACAGTATCAACATCACCCATCCTACCACTGTCCAGCTGCAGACCATCCCAAAGGTCATGAGAGGCCAGAACATCCTCTGTGCTGCAGAGACAGGCAGTGGTAAGACACTTAGTTACCTCCTGCCGATTATTCACAGACTGCAGGCTGAGAAAGGCTCAGAGATGGAGGCTGAGGGTGAGCACAAGATCCGCACTTTGATTCTGGTGCCGTCCAGGGAGCTGGCGGAGCAAGTAGCAGCGGTCTCCAGGACACTTTGCGCTCCATTTGGCTTGCTGACAAAGACTGTGGGTGGTGGACGAGGTGTAGGGCACATCAAGGTGGTATTTAAGAGGGATCAGCCAGATGTTTTAGTGGCTACACCGGGTGCTCTGGTCAAGGCCCTGAGGAGACGCTGCCTGGACTTGAGTGAGCTGAGCTTTTTCGTGGTGGACGAGGCCGACACCATGTTTGACCCCAGCTTTTCTGATATGCTGGAGGACATCCTGCTCCACACGAGCATTGCCAGCAATCCCAAGGAAACACGAGGCCTTGGGCACAAGGCGCAGCTGCTGGTGGTGGGTGCCACCTTCCCCGGTGGTGTCGGCGAAGTGCTCAGCCAGGTGACAGATCTTGGCAGCATGGTGGTCATCAAGAGCAAGATGCTGCACTTCCTCATGCCGCATGTCAAGCAGACGTTCCTGAAGGTGAAGGGTGCTGACAAGATCCTCGAGCTCCACCAAGCCCTGAAGCTGCTCCAGCAGGAGAAAGGAGGGGGAGCTGTCTTGGTGTTCTGCAACAAGTCTGCCACTGTCAACTGGCTGGGGTACTCGCTGGAGGAGATGGGGGTGGAGCATGCACGTCTGCAAGGGGAGATGCCTGCTGCTGTGCGTGCAGGTATCTTCCGCTCCTTCCAGAAGGGCCTGGTAGATGTTTTGATCTGCACAGACATTGCTTCACGTGGCCTGGACACATCCAGAGTGCGCCTGGTTGTCAACTATGACTGCCCAGAAACCCACACAGACTATATCCACAGAGCAGGGAGAGTGGGGAGGGCAGGAGGGGTGGAGGATGGGGAAGTGCTCAGCTTTGTCACTCATCCGTGGGACGTGGAGCTGGTGCAGAAGCTTGAGACGGCTGCACGCAGGAGGACTAGTCTGCCAGGGATGGAGTCTGATGTACATGAGCCAAAACCCAAAGTTGTAAAAGCAGTGGAGTAGATGAGGATTTTTTAAAATGTGTTTGCAAGAGGAAATGCTGCCTGTGAGACATGTTACTATACGTGTAGTGTTGGGATGACAAACTCTAAATGTTCAAAACCGTTACACCAGGTTGTTTTTCTATGTATACAATCCTGATTCCAAAAAAGTAAATGTTAATAATATACTGTGATTGTAATATATGCTCAGTAACACCCATACACTGAGCATATTTAATAAAGAGAGAAAATGTTCTTATAGCCTGTATTTCCTGATATAAACTGTTTATTTGGGTAGATTCATCTGCTTTGTCACTTCTTTAGACTTGATATGCTTCCATGATTACAGTATTGTCAATCAGCTGATGCAGCATTTATGTTAAAAAATGATTCAAATTCAAAGTAAAATCTAATTGCATATTTTTTTCACCTGGTCTGTTTATTTTATTTTAAAGAAAAGTAATTATTTTGATAATTGATTACTGTTATTATTATTATTATTATTATTATTATTATTATTATTATTATTTATACAATTAAAAAAAAGAGTCTTTGGGTTTTGGACTGTTGGTTGAACAAAAGATGAAATCTGCAGGTGTCACTTTGGGCTCTTGCAAATTGTGATGAGCATTTTTCACATTTTTTTGGACCTTTTATAGACTAAATGATTAGTCATGAAAACAATCTGCAATTTAATGATCTACAGATTATGTCCATCATTAGTTGCAGCCCTACTAAGGCATGTTGGCCCTTTCATGGCTGCTTTCTTTCATTCATGTGCAAACACCACCAAAAATGGGAAACCTAAAAAGTACAACATCAGCTTTTCCTCCAAGATCATTGAAAGAGACACCGCTTCTTCTTCAAATACAACCTGTTGGTTTTTTGACCACACCTAACCAAACACTATCCAGGATATGGTATTAAAATATGCTACAGTCTGTGTCCCCAACATTTGCATGTTACACTGATTCTTCAGTATCAGTAGAAGAGAAAGCACTGTAAATATTCTGTTTTGTCTGAACTGTCTCTTAAACCTTTTTTCAAAGTATGTCTTACATCAGCTGTAATGATAATGTGGACACTATCCTGAATTCTTTGGAGATACATTCTTATACTTGCCACAATTTCAAGCAGTTATGTTTCTTTCTCTGTACCATGTACTGCATGTGTTTGGCCACAAGATGGTGGCATTTACCTGATTTCAGTTTATGCACGTCACCTGCACAGTTAATAGGTTAAAACATGTATAAAGATTTTTGTGCATAGAACAATTAACTTGACACATGTTCCTAAACATATTGGAAACAGTCACACACCTGCCTGCTACCTCCTGAAAGGTGTTTGTGGATTCCAGTCCCCTTTAATGTTTGCAATACAGAAACACTTCATTAAACTACACTAAGTTGAACTTGGGCCAAAACCTGACATCTCTCCTGTTGATGTGGTAGGTGTGCTCTACTTGAAAGGATTTTTTTCCCCCTCTTCCTCGCCTGCGGGTGCTTGTTGAAAGGAAACCACTAAAGTGTCAACATGAAAATCTGCCAGAGTGAAGAAATATCTTTGGGATCTTATTTCAAAGGTAATAACGTCTCTGGTGACCCTGATGTTATGGAAACCATTCAGTAGATGTTGTTTTAAACAACTTATTAGTTTTTTCATGAATTATGGACAGATGACAGCAAACTCCCAGGTAGACATTTCTGCCTGGAAACAATGTGTGCTCTTATTTTGAAAAGGCTGTCATGTTACATATGTGGTGATTTATGCTGCAGTGTTTGTGGAAGTACAGTGATTATAGGGGCAGACAGACAGACGTGTTAACAGCTCTGACAGTAACAAGGAGCTTCCATCAGAATGTGTGGAATCTAGCTGTGATTGTCCTGCTCTGGCTCGGGTCAACATCTTAAAGCTCTGCCCCCCTCTAAGGTTCACATTTCACCCCTCTTTCCCCTGACAACAAGGGGACGGTGTCCACTTATAGCATGTGGAGCAAATGCCTCCAATTCCTCAGTTTATATTTTTGTCCTGCCTCCCCTCAACTGACCCCCGCAAAAATTAGATAATAATAAACTCTATCAGATGTCCCACTTCCAGGTAGTTGCTGAGCCCTGTGTTACTGTAAGTATTTTATGGCTAAAATAATTTTAGACCATAGAGCTCAGTCTTAAAGGGCCACCCCACTGGTTACACACATGATGATCAAGTTTCTCACGACAAGCAGTTAGAGTTGTCACAATACCAGAACTTTAACTGTAATACAACACCTGTATGAAAAATGGTGCTTGATAACTCTTAAATACCATGGCAACAAGAAAAAAAATACACATGAAATATAATCTTTTTTTTTCCTTTTTAAATGAGCAACTTGCTGGTGTTGGAACCTGAAAATTCTAGTTTTGATATGCTTCAAGACGGATTTCAGGCAGACTGAACTGCACTTGGATTTTTTTTTTTTTTTTTAATGAATAACTTTGGTACCTTTGATAGTAAAAGTCATTAATATTGCATCGTTTACAAAAAAGTAGTATTAAAGGAGTGTCAGTACTTTTGAAAACCTTACAAACAATACTTCACAGCCTGTGAAACCTTGGGCTTGGAAACTGCAACAAAAAAAACTGTGTTACAAACTGGTGCTAGGGAAGTGCATTATGGGAAATGTAGAATCCAGGGTTTTTGGAACTTGTGTAAAGCTAGTGACTGAATATCAGGATATCTTGGCCCCTCCTGCTTTAATTTAGTCCTTTTTTTAAAGATTGCCCCCCACTCAAAAATCAGTTATCTTATTGTATGATCTTCACTTGGCAGAGTGATCTTTGTGTTGAGTTTGACACTAGACAGCTGTTTCCACATCCACTCTTGAAAGGAAGAAAGTTTCTCTGTGTCTCTCTCAGTTTAGTAGTTATGTAAGCATGGGTGTAGATTGGATGGAGGGGCACTTGTCTCTCATTACATTATATTACATTATACTTAGAGTTGTCACCTGGGGCCAGAATTTGGTGTTTTCCTTCACATAAATAAAGACATTTCAACTATAATTTCATGCATAAAAGGCACACATTTGTGCATAAAAAAATCACCAGAATGCTGGAAATGAAATGTTCGTCGCTCTAAATCTCCCCAGAGACTCACTATGAAACTAGCACCAAATCACGACATAAGTTATCTCGGGGCATTTTTCATATGGAGTAGGTAGACTGTATCTTTACTTTTTATAATTTTATTTACAGAGATGCGAAAACTCCTACCAAAGCAAGCACTCTGGTAACAGTGGTGAGGAAAAACTTCCTTGTGTCCAGCAGTGAAACCCAAAATGTTTGCACGTTCATAGATTCTAGTGGAATTTTAAACTAATTCATTTGACTTTTTGTGGAAAAACCATATCAGACACCGTATATTCCAAGCAAAGTATTTCTATAAGCCCTAAAACATTCAGGAGTGGGTCTTTAATCTGTCACTTACACGTCCCTCACCATTACGAAATAGCAAATTGCTGGAAGTAGCCCTAAGATGCTCTTGGAAAATGGGCTCCTGGTTTGTTTGACAAAGTGACGGTGAAGCATAAAGATGGCTGGTCCTGCTCCTCATCACCACCACCTCCACCCAGCCTACAGTAACACAAACAATTTCTGAACTTCCTCTTGAATATTTGAGCAGGTGGTGATGTTTGGATGCCTTTCACAGAGGGCTTTTTCTTTCTTTCTTTCATTTTTGTTTATTTGTATTTTTGTTTCTGTCTTTTTGTTGCTTGGGTT
>JAJHUR010140634.1:1251183-1262534 GCA_027495735.1 Lutjanus campechanus | reverse complement strand
CTTAAAGGGCATTTACTTATTAATCCAACTAAACAATATAGTCTGCTGACAACCAATATTAAAAATGGATGATTATATTATATGATATTATATGATATATTCAAAATATATAATTTTATACACTATCATAAAAAGCTTAATCACCAGTGGAAAAAATATGTCCAGGTGAGGTAATCATTCTTCAAATCAAATATTTTTGAAAAATATAAATAACTGGACTATATGTCAAGTCACCCCCATATGTAGTGCCTGGGGACTACGGAGGTGTGTGGATGGACTACAAGGCGTTCGTCCATTAATAATGACGCATTTCCTCTGTGCCCCACCGTGGGATTATCTCCCCCCTCCCCTTTTACACACACACACACACGGTGCCGCTGCTGCCGCTGCTCACACACTGTCCGGCCACTTGGAAATTTCCCTGAACGCGGAGGATATTTTACAGCCGAGGAGCGGGACTGTCGGCTAATGTGCATCTTCTCAGGGCGGAGGAGCTTGAAATGCCCCAGTAGAGGACCTGAAGGTAGGTTTACTGCCCGATAATCGGCTTTATCTACTGCCCATCTCCCCCGCAGCAGACTGTCTGACCTTCTCTGCGACCAAAGCGTTAGAATAAACCCGCACGCCGTGTGTGTATAGTGTGTATGTGTTTGATAGCACAGCGTGTGTGTGGATGTGGAGCCTCTTCCCTGCGTTGCTCGGCTCTTGAATGGATCTCTGCTGCTATAAGTTGCATTTCAGAGGCTGCGATGCTCATTTGAATCAACCAAACTTGTGGAGCCTTTAATTGTCGACTTCTCCAGTGGCATCGGCTTGACTTTGCTGCTGCAGGGGGTCTCTTGCATGCAGGGTGAGGATTTATTTGTCTTTTTCTATGGCAAAGCTGTTGTTTCTGAAGCCGCAGCATTGAGCATGTGGACAACGGGCTGGAGGGGTCGTTGAGGTGGGTGTGCGGAGTCAAAGAGGCGTGCAGAGTTCACGGAGATTACATTGCACCGGCCAGGGTCTCCGCCATGTTAAGTTACCACCTCAGTCAAAGCTGCCATCAATGCCACAGGCAATTGTTTCCAACTTTTGACTGTAATAATGCATGTCAGAGAAAGCCACGCACACATTAAAGGGCGGCCACCTGTGCAAAACGAGTGACTGCTGCTGTGTTGAAAGCAAAATCCACATATTACAGCTTCACCATGCACTCACACATCATATAGCTTGCAAGTGTTTGCAGCCGTGGGCTTTATTTTCATCTAAATCCTTCAGGTGCATGTGGTTTCCGTGCTGTGGCTGCACCAGTGCTCATCACGGTCAAGGTGATCATGAGAGCATCATGGGAAGAAAAATGCATGTATGTATCTGCAGCTTCCAGGTTATATTATTTGAATTGTGAGGATGGCTCAGCTCTCGTCTCTGCTGCCACACCCACTTCATAGAGAGACAAGGCTCTGCCATTAATGCCCAACACATGCTGCTGTATATGTCTTATTATTACCGCAGGAGATCTTCTATGTCCTCCTGTTTGGTGAGGAAATTGAGCTGGATGATCACTTGCTTGTGTGCCAAGTTTGTGCTCAAGGATCAATACACTCCATACCAGTGAATCAATGCATTTCACTGAGCTAGTGACTGTGAGTTGGTTAGGGGGCAGACGTGACAGGGTCATACGAGATGGCAAAGCAAGAGACTAGAGCCCAACCGATATGGGATTTTTGAGACTGATGCAGATACTGATTTTTAGTGGGGGGAAATTCACCAGTTCCTGATTTGGGGGCCGATACAGTCATTTTTTTGTGGATTATGCACCAGTAGTCTATGCAAAGGTACTCAGAAGGCTTCTTTGTTAAACAAATGACTTTATTGAAGACTATTTAAGTTTAATAATGTACCACTATACATTGAAAACCAATTCTAGAAATGACCACTAGGGGAAATAAACAAATGAATGAAACAAATGGCTAATAAACATCAACAACATGAGTTAATTGACCCTTCCTATGTACTGCTCCTTTTCACTCTGTGCTCCAGTGACAGTTGAGCAAGTTCCGTTCCCGGTCATATTTATCCTTTTCCTATTTTTGTACTTGGATATGCTATGTGCTAGGTTTGTAAAATATGTTGCTTGGGGACCTGTAAAAGTAACATATTCACATCTTAAATGATCTGATGTAAGCAAAATTCTAGCTAGCTAGAACAGAAATCGTTAGCTAGCTCGTTAGGTAGAGTTTTACTAAAATTAGCTGAATTGAGATGTGACTCGAAGAAAGAAAGAACAGAAAGTTGACCGAGGTACCAAGTTTGCTCAACTATTATTGGACTACAGAGCAAAAACAGCCTGACTTAGGAAGGGTCAAGTGCTGACTGTTTTAGTACAGCCAGTCAATTAGGGGCTGGTTGTAAACCACGAAGCATAGCTTCTTTGCACTTACACCTGCAAGGGAGCTCCTCTTGTTACAATAAATATCCCCCATTTTGGTAAATCTAAATCACCTCAAGCATCGTTTTCTGCATTATATGTTCTGTAAAAAAGTTTTCATATCAGAAAATGGATACGCCAATAACAATACATCTGTGATAGGCTGATATCGTCCATTAATATCCACTGACTGATATATCGGTCGGGCTCTATAAGACATGCCTGCTATGTCTGATTCGCAAGTGAGTTTCTCTGGCAGCTTAATGGGCAAAAGCGAATCGTCCCCTGAAGCCCCCCTCACACACACACTCCTCTCCCCACTCCCCTTCTGGCTGCTGAGACCCTGGCTTGTCAGGAAAAGACACATGACCTTATAGGCTGCAGGCTCCAATGTGTGTGTAATGCCTCAGGAACGAGTGCTTTCCTCTGACTGGTTTGTTACACATCCTATAGGTATGTCTAACATCAGTCATAGCCATTTGGCATTCAGGACACAGTTTCTTGTGGGAATGGCTGGTGGTTATTAGATATATTTTCTCCCAAAAAAATCTATAGTTAATAAAGGTGTGAAGAAAATTGCAGCAGCAGGATGAGAATGTCATCCCGTCTCCTCAGACTTGCCCCGTGTTAAAATCTGTCCTTTCAAAATGGCAGCTCTCATCTAATGAGCCAGGCCCCTGTTCTTGTGCACTGATCAGTTATGCTTCTGTTTCATCTCTGTGAAAATGTCATTTTCTCGAGCCTCATAGTTAACTGTTACTATCAGCTGCTGCTTTTGCTGCTGCTGCTTGCTTAGTATGCAGCTCTGCCACCAGCCGTGGCACCGATCATTTATTAAACTGACCAAACTCTATCTGGCTTCCCTGACATAAAAGCAGCAATCAAAAGCTTTTTCATTATATTAGTGACTGCACTGACCTTTTTGGGGAATGTGTTTATGCATCCATTATGCTATTAGTAGTTTGAAACCAATCTTCTCCAGGCAGAGTGATCAACAAATACTCTCTTTACCCTGGAGCTGTATAGTTATTTATTGCTGAAATCAGTGGTAGGAAAAGAGAAGCAGCGTGAATCTTCAGGAAATGGTGTCTACGTCTGCACATAATGAAAGCTCAAAGCATATTAAAGGCATAGTTTGGATTATTAGTGGGGTTGTATAAGGTACGTATCGACCATTAGTCAGTGTTTTACCCACAGTAGATGCCAGCTGACATGCCCCCAGCTAGGAGAGGCAGAGGGGGCATCAGCATTGAAGCTAATCAATGAACTGCTGTGGACAGGGTCAGGAACAAAATATATTTTAGCCATCTAAAAAACAATCAGTATCAGTTTATGTCTATGCTATCTTCAGAATGTTGTCATTGCTTTGCTCTGCTGTCAGACAGCCCTTTCGATGGGAAACTGCTGTTATATGAGCCAAATAGTCTTTCTAAACCAACCCGAAATCCAATTTTACCTCACAGAACCAGAGGTTGCTGGTCTATTGCTGCCTTGATCTTTTAGTTTGTTTGTGTTTCTGTGTGACTTTGGTGAATCTGAACTAATCTTTTAAAACACTGAATCACATAATAACACAAACACACTAACAGATCAAGGCAGTGGGACACCAGCAACTCCCATATTCTGCAAGGTAAAATGACTGATGTCGCAGATGGAGTTTGGTTGGTTTGGAGATGGCAGTATTCGGTGTATATAATGGCAGTTTCCTGCTAAATGTAGTGTACACTTAAACTGATGTGGATTTTTTAAAGTGGCTGTTGCGAACCCTGTCCACAGCAATTTGTTTCCTAGTTTTCATCCTGGTGCCGAGTGCCGACTGACATCTACTGTAGCTAATACACTGACTATCAAAAAGTACCCCCACATAAAAACTATCCCTTTAACAATGCTTTGCATTAATGGGAGGACTTAAAATCAATATTTAATGACTGTTTCAGCATAACCTTTAGTCCACAGCCCTGATGCCATTGAAATATCTAACATAAAGAAACTACAGTAAAGCAAATGATGTAGTTCAGCTGGGTCTATAGCCTTGAGGGACTAACATTCAATGGCCGTGTGCGTCTGGCTTGTAAAGACCTTCAAGGCCAGTCTTTCTCATTTGGTGGTGGAGGGGTTACTCATCAGCAGCACATGGCTAATTTATCGATCTGTTCCCTTTGTTCTGCATGAAAACAGGTCTTTGCTGTCACCAGCAACCACAGAGTGGAAGTAATGAGCATACCCATAATGACACTTTAATCACAAGAGGCACCATGTTAATGCACTGGACAACGGGAGGGGAGCCAACAGTTTGTTTCTAATGCTCAGCCAGGTACCTCTGCTGAGCTTATATGAAGTTTAGGGGTACAGTTCATATTAATAACATATTTCCTGCAGGAGTTGTAAGGGCTGGTGTAAGACAAGGCAATACTTGCAATCTGAGTGTCTTTTTATTCCAAAGCTGCTCTGATCGCAAGAGGCATTTTGCATACAGGTGGGAGGGTGGAGAACAGAATTTGAGCTGAACAGAGAAAGACTGGTTGAATTACATTTGCTAAAGACTTTGGCAGGTTATTCACAAAATTTCTGTCTAGCGGCATCCCTTGACACTTGTTCCACAGTTGTTTTGAAATAAACGTAATCTGCTTTTAATGCAGAAATAACCGAGTGAAGAATCAGTGTCTGTTCTGCTTGTTTCCCACCAGTGCAGCTCCCAGTTGGTCATCTGGAACTCATTCCTTGTTTTTTATGGATCTCAGAGCCTTAAACGAATGTTTGGAAGTGGTTGCCAGGCTGGTAACTAGGGATCAGCTTTTAGTTGCCAAAATTAGCAAATATAGCCTAATTGCCACAGTTCTGTTTTTGCCCCATAATGGTTACATGTGATTAAACAACTAATGATCATGATTAGAACTAGAGGAATTAGCAGGGTAAATTTTAAAGGCTTGAATGATGACCTCATGCAGGCGTCATCACAATGATGATCATTATCAGATTCTAGAAGCTCTTGATCTGGAGTTAAAGATCAAAGTTTTTAATGGTGATAATGTAGCGAACAGGTTAAGCCCAGATAGCCTGATTTGCAGCATTCATAGAGACACAGTGTTTACTAGCCCTGTGCTGGTTTTTTCGGACTGCTCTCTTTTGTGACTCAAAACCGTGTGTATGTAGGACATGCCCTCTCAAATAAGCAAACTTGCCTTCTCAGAGATAAAGTATACATATACCATGCAGGGTTGGTATAATTTTAATAAAATGCACCCCTAAAGTGTTGGAATTTCTCCCTTTTTATTTGATATCAGTATTCTCAGTATGTAGGATTAGTTCTTCTGTGATATTGAGGATATTGATGGTTGCACTGTAAAATAAATAAACCAGATGTCCTTCTGTTGCATTTCTGAAAAAGGAGTTGCTCAACAAGTGTTTGCTGTAGTATTAAACTGCACTTGCTGTTACTACGGTAACCATGATTGTTGCCAAATCAGCGAGGACTGAAATCTAAAGGGCTACAACTTTCAAGTTTCTTACTACACTTGAGTGGGAGTATTTTTTAACTAGGCGAACTGCAGTATAGGTAGTTTAATGCCTTACAAATTGCAGCTAAGACACATTTTAAGAGCACCGTGTTGTGGTGATGTGCTTAATGTGTGGACTTCTCTGCAGTCTGAATGGAGGCGGAGGAATGTCTGGCCTAGTTCAAGTTAACAATATCACAGAATTTCACACTTCGTTGTGACCAAGCCAAGGCATGCGTAACCTTAAACATTAGAGTCAAATCACAAGATTCCAAGCAGGGCTTCCTGTGAGAAAGGGGCCCCTGTGCCTGGCCCTTCCAAGCGCCCAGTACTTAACTTTGTTCAGTATCAGGCAGAAAACATGTTGAATCACTGCCCAAGTCCATTCACGATCTCATATTAGGAGGAAGGGTTATAATTAGAAACAGGCTAGGTTGATGTAACATTCAAGAGTCACAGTTTGGAGCCAATCTTGTTTCTGTAAAGGGCAGAAGTAAAAAAAAAAGTACAACAAATGCAGCAGCTATCAGTTTAGAAGTATGCAGATTTGAAAAGATCATAGCCATTAATGATGAGTATGTCCACCAGCTCATCAGCAGTGAAGCATTCACCCAAAGTTTCTGAAGTGGTAATGTTGGTCATTAATGGATGGATGCAGCAGAGGCTGCCTTCTTGGCACATCCCATCTACTTTCTGTTTTTTCCCACCTCCCAATGAGTTCTGGTTATGCCTGCCTCCCCCTCAGTCCACCATCCAATGTGCATTGCATCACAGATATGAGCCAGTACAGTGGTTTCCTGCCAGTAACATGAAGAACTATTTCTGCACAAGTGGCCTTTGCTAATTGATTGGTTTTAAATACTCAGTATGACTAAAGGATAGGAAATGTTTGCTGTGTTTTTTCAGTCTATAATTAAACATGGAATATGTTTCAGGAGGAGCAGTCTGTCTGAGCAACCGGTGCCCTGCGGCACTCTGCATACTGTGTGCGGTTCTGTGCGTGCTGTAATGTTAGTCAGTGGACCCCCAGTCTGGTTTAAAAATACCAAATTTTGGTCATGCTGAGCAGTCTGGAGCCGCAGTTGCCAGTGCGGTTGTCATGGTGATGGGGGATGAAAACTCATGCTGCCTACTACTTAGTAGGTATTTTGAACAGAGTTGTTCATTTGAACGGTTACCCCAGTAGAAGAGCACATTTATGACAAAGTTCACGATCACAGAATTTTAGGAGTTTTATGGAATTTATTGGCAGAATATGGCAGAAATGGAATCTAATATTTTTAAGTATGTATTCATTAGTGCGTAATCAGCTGAAAATAAAATTTGTTGTGAGGTTGGGACCTCTTCTGTGGAGGCTACCATTATCCACCAGTATTGGAAAATGCCTCAGATACAATCTAAAATGCAGCATCAGACATTGGCAAATACTCTATGCACTGATCAGATAGCACATAATGTATTAGCTTAAAACGGGACCCTGCTACTTCCCAGCAGTGTCCCATATGCCAAGTTTTATGGCTTAGAGGAGAGAAATGCCAACTTTACCTCCCATCAGATCGCATTGCCAAGTCCACGTTATTGTATTGTTTCTTCAGCTGGTGTTTTACAAGAGCGATGGACGATGCTGCAAACCTGACTAAATTACTGACTGACAGGCTATTGGTACTATGAGTACCCAGTGTGTAGGTATACTGTACATTCTCTGTTATTGAACTGCAAATATAGATACCGTTATTTCAATCTTTATTTCCTGATTTGATTTGTTTTTGTAGGATCTGCGGTAAAACACAGAGCAGATTTTTTGAGACACCTTTCTTTTGTGATTGTGAACTGGATTAGACTGAACTGTTCTGTGGTTGCAAAGAAAACAAAAAATGATTCTTTTCTGAGTGGATTGAACTCATACACTTAAGGTATCAGAGTTGGTATCAGGAAGGGAGAAGTGGTATTGGGGTGTTGCTACTCTATATAAGGACGTTTACATTTTGTGCAAGTTTCGCAGCCACCATGGGTTCTCCTGCACGGTTGGAAGGGGAGGGTGAGACAAGGTGTTTCTAATTTGCAAGCTCACAGCTAGATGGCACAAAGCCTTAACACTGGTCTTTTAATGGATTGAGATTGGTGGAGAGTGTATTATGTTATATGTGATGGCTTCATGGGCTATGAAAAACAAAGTAACCTGCCTGTCATTTGGTGTTTGATGATGCAGGAGCTGCAAGTTCATAATTTTCTACACTGACTGTGCACTGCTACACACCTGAAAGATCAGAGCTTTCATTCTCAATGCAGCAATTATATCTTTGAGCTAAAATGACCTTGAACAACACTGAGACATTATCATCTACACGAGTCACCACGATGATCAGCCCTTTGTCCTTAGCCTTTAGGTAGAAAACACACGTGGTTTATATGAAGAGTGAAGAGTTGTGTCTGTACCATGTACTGCATCTATTAGATTGTCAAGCTCCAGAAGAGGACACCAGGTTAAATATGAAATGAAGCTTGAAATCTCTCTGTGGTGAAATGAGGTGAAGTCCTCCTATTTTAGTTTGGAACGCTGAAATTAATACTGGCTATTTCTGAATTTAAGTGTCTGCTTTATTAACTTCCTGGAAGTGCTTGTCATGGGATCTGTTACAACCTTTTGGCACAAGCTGAAATTGTCCAATTGTCTGTTTGTGATTTTAAAATGACTTTAGCTTTTTATATTTTGGTCATCAAGTGATTGTATTAATTGATCTGGTTTGAATTTGCCAATTTTCCTTACTATTATTATTGATGTTTACCTTCTGATCGGTGTTAACTTTTAAAATGATGAAACAGCTTAATATTAAAATAATTGAATAGAGAAATCTGCTACATTGCAAAGATGTGTGTAAGAGAGGGAATACTACGTGTCAGGCCAAACCCTGGTTGACTTCAGAACCTCAGCTTGTAATTTCAGACGTTTTGGCCAAAGGGAAGCGTCATCTCGACCCTGGGCTGAAAGTGGATCTGCTCTGAAATGTGTTTCAGGTTGCAGCTGAGCTCCTCAGCTATTACTGGAGTGCGTCTCTGGCATAAATCCCCGCTGCCATGGTTGCCACCTCGAGGCTCATGCCTCTTAGTCACCAGGGCAGAAATGTAACCTAATCAGGTGTCTGCTTCTCCCGGTGCAAAAGCACACCGCACTGCGAACACATTGTGTAGACTGGCTGTTTTGTACACAATCACGTGTGGAAGGGCACCCTTGTGAACCATGTTACTAAATGACAGCCTGTAATTTTCACATTTCACTTTTGTTCCTTCTTTCTTCTTCTATTGCGTTGGGCAGCAAAATTCATTTTCCATCTCTTCCTCCTGTTGCTCCTGCTCGGGGTCTATTTAATCCCGCCAAAGTAACCAAGAATTGCAGTAGTTGCTTAAAGGTTGCAGAAGCATTCCTATTACATTGAGATTATTGGTTTGCTTTCCCAGACCAAGTCAGAGAGTTTGCAGCAAGGAAGTGAACCATGTAGCACCATCTCAACCACAACAAGTGCTCCGGAGCAAAGTGCTTTATTTTTGATTCACTCACTGGACTACTTGATGCCAAATGCTACTTGTTGTGGTTATTTTTGGTATCTTATCCAAGTGTGTCTGCATGAGTGGCTGCAAGCATTACAGATGGATCAGAAAACATTACTATTTATACATGTGACAATAATGGCAACTGCAAGTTGACTTTTTTATACAACTGTGCAGTCTAAACCCATATTGATAACAAAGTGAGAGGAGAAAAACAGGCTTGGCATTTGAACAAGACAGGATATCAATGGAATCTGCACCCAAAATTAGAAAAGGGGGTGAGTGTGTACAGCTTTGATGGTTTTGCCAATGAAAACTTTTGTCTCATCCTTTTATTTTAAAGATGAAATCGAGCACAAGTTTTCTGTCTCGTAGCCGTTGGCTGTAACTTCATCCATTCCAAAAGTCCTGAACAAACGGTATCCTCGTTACTCAATGTGTCTGTTTTTTGTTGACAAATTTCAACATTTGTACCACTCATCAAATTATTTTTGTCCCTGTGATGTTGTGGCTTGTGAAAATAATCCCGTGTTGGAATTCCCCAGGAAGTGAGTGCGGAGCAGCTCAGGGCTTTGTTGAGCAGGGCTGAGTGAACATTCTGGGAGTGCTGGAAATGTATCCCACCCCTCTGCTCCTCCTTGGCCCTCCTGCAGCCCGGGGCGTCTATTCTTGGTTTTCTCATGAGGAAAAATTCTTGTTACAAATGTTTGGTAGCTAACTTGCATGGGGAGTCACCCCCTCTGTAGAAGGCCACCCTGCTGGCAGAGGGTCTGAAATGGTCCTAGTGTTGCTGAATAGAAAGGACAAAAATATTCTGGATATGTGAGTGTGATGAACAGATTGTTCATTTGGTAGCACTTGTATCATTTAGTCTAGAAGATTCACTTTGCAGGCTGTTTTTCCCCATTTTCATTGTAAAATGTGTATTTCTGCAGGCTTTGCATTTAGCACAATGTATGTAGATTGAGGCTTCAAAAAATGGATTTGTGTTTTTAGCTAATCAATTACTTGATTAAATATCAAATCTAAACACAACAACAAGATACCACAGGCCAAAATTAAAGCTTAATTATTTATTTGACCAAGCCTGTGTTCAAGCCTTAAGCCTAGCGCTTAATTCTGATTTATTGCTCAGATCTGATTTTTTGTTTTGTTTTTTGTTTTTGGTTGTTCACATTAAAGAGAAGACAGATTTTTACTTATAGCTTTTCTTTTTTTGGAGCAGTGACTGAACCAAGGCGTGTGTGGATGCAGAGTCAGAAACAAGAGTGGTGGGATGTGAATTGCTTCACAGAAACAGGATGTCAAAGGCAACTTTTATATATGTATTTTTGGGAATATTTTTTACCTTTATTTGGATAGAACAGCTGAAGATATAACAGGAAGGGGGGTGAGGGGTGGGGGACGATATGCATCAAAGGACCGCAGGCTGGAATTGAACCTACGGACGCTGCAGAGGACACACAGCCTCAGTACATGGGGCGCACGCTCTACCAACTGAGCTGCCATGTCACCCTAAAGGCTACTTTTAAATATATCTGTCAGCGCCTCTAGTGACGTAGAACTCGCATGAATTCCAATATGACTGTTCATACCGAGGTTGCACTGAAAAAAAAAAATCAGACCTATATCTGATTTAGGACCACATATGAGTGGCCCACATCAGACTTGAAAAGATCAGATTCCGGGGTGCCCCTAAAGCTCAGTTGGTAGAGCGTGCGCCCTAGGTACTGAGGCTGTTAGTCTGTTAGTCCTCTGCAGCGGCTGCTGGTTCGACTCCTGCCTGCGGCCCGTTTGCTGCGTGTCATCCCCTCTCTCTACCCCCTTTCCTGTCAAATCTTCAGCTGTCCTGTGAATAAAGGCAAAAAGTCCCAAAAAATAGTCTTACAAAAAAAAAA
>JAJHUR010140634.1:1175066-1244464 GCA_027495735.1 Lutjanus campechanus | reverse complement strand
AAATATCTTCTTTTACCACACCGCTAAGTCTGTCTGAGGTCTCCACTTTTAAAAGCTTAAATGAGACCACCTGTCTATGGAAAACATATTATATTAACACATTAACAGGGCTTAGGTTTGCTGGAGAACAGTTGTCGTTTGGGTGGTTGAAGCCAGTAGAGTGGAGGTGGTGTTAAGTCATAAGTTGCAGTGCTTAGATTCGGTTGTCAGCTTTGTATAATCAACATGGTGGCACAGTTTGCTACTATATTAGATTGTTTATTAAATGCACTCTAAATGAACTGCAAGCTGCTGAACAAGGCCTTACTTTCAACTTGTTGGTATTTTTCCTTGTGTAGGATTAATGAAAGCACAGGATTTGATGCTTCATAAGCACTATATATTTCTTTTTCTGTGGCCACCATCTGCAAACAGTTGCATAATCACTTCTGTTCCCAGTTTGAATTTAATTGAGATAATCCAATATCAGAATTTTCTGCTTTGCCAATTTAAAATAAGATTGTTTATAGTAATCTTCTCAGCTTAAAGTTGGTGCACACAGTGTTTCATATCAACATGTCTATGGGGAGCTTGTTCTCCAGCTGGCAACGAGACAAATGCTGCATTGTCAGATTCCTCTCTTTAAATGGACTCGGGCGTTTTGTCTTTTGGACTCAGGGTAGAATGCCAGCCTTGTCCTCAGTCGAGTTACTTATCTCCCCTGTGCAGAGCACACCCTCAGGGAAATTACTTTGGGGGGCATCCCCACCCACCCCTTCACCTTCTTGACATGATTGAATGATGTTGCTCCCTTTGAGAACTGAGTTCCCCTGTTTGTTACTTAGACTGTTAAAGTCAGGCATCCTCCCAGTGAGCTACAAGATTATCAGTGGTTGTAAGGCTGGTAGGCAAACACCAGGTGGGAAATTTATTGCTGGCTGCTCTTAAGGGAATGTTCAAGCAGAGACTCAGAGCTGATTTTGAATTGGCAACATGCGTTGCTAGGATGGTGGATTTAAATGCCAGTTACAAGTGGCAGATGGGAAATGGGATTTTTGTTTCTGATCTGTTTTCCCTGATGTCAAGTGCAGCTTGTTCCCTGATTGGAGTTTTGTTAAGTGTGCTGCCAAACCTTTTTCTTTCATGCAGCTGTGGGAGCAGGTGAACGCTCCTGAGCAACCTGGCATCCCTGTGTGCTTTGGACTGCCACACATTCCACAACTTTCCTGGAGCCTACAGGCCTGTTTTACAGCAGGCTGGGCTTACAAGAAGCAGACGCACACTCACTTGTTTTTCTGTTTTTATATGAGTGGATGCAGAAGTAGCAGTTGGCATGCTGTCTTTATTGGATAATAATGCACAGCTGGGCATGGAGATATTAAAGGAATAGAAAATATGTAGAAATTTTGTTTATAATTTGTTCATAACACATCACATCACTTGAATGTAAAATGATTCATAGTAATGGACCCACCAGAGCTGTCCCAAATACCATTTTTTGGGGGGCTTCAGGGGTGGGGTGGGTGCATTGATGGTGCATATGTATTAGGGGTGAGTATTGGCAAGGATGTTGCAATACGATACGTATCACGATACTTGGGTCACGATACGATGTTATCACGATATCGCGATATCACGATATATTGCGATATTCTACCCAGTTAATATCAAAATTAAACTTATAAAAAAAATGGCTGTATATGTTCATCAGAAGATATTGATCATTCAGAGGTCAAATTGAGTCAAAACTATTTGCTTCAAAACATCCTATTTATAATTTATTATTAGTGTTTTTGCACATTTTCACTGAAAAAAAGAAAATGCAGTGTTACACACTGCCAATGACTGTCACCCTAAATGACTGGGTGAACATATATTTCTTAACTTTTAATTATTAAAATCAGCATTTTAATTCACCCTTAAGAAAAAAAAAACGTTTCCATATGAAGAAAGACAACTCTTATTCGGCTGTTATCACCTGTGAGGTCTGGACCAATCACAAAGGGCCATTATTCGTCGCCCCAGACGCTCGCGCACGCACGTCACACTGGCGTTGTTCCAGGTCAGTGTACTGAGGAAAGTGTATCATTGTCTTATTTTATACCTGCAAATGCGTTTCTCATTTAAACCAGAACTTCTAGAAAATGAAGACATATGGGAGGTAGAGCTAAATATGCCTGCTTGACTTGATTGTCTTCAGATCAACTTCACAGCAGACAGTTCAGTTTATGAATGAACAGCACGGCGCACCTCGCTCTCTCTCCTGTTAAAAGTGATTGTAGCTCACCCACTGTTGTGATCGCTCCGTTTCTCCCTGCAGTCAGTTTATAGAGTAATCCAGCCAGATCAAACGGAAATGCATTACAAGGAATAATTGTAATGTCAGTTTTCTTAACGAATTGATGCATTAATCTACTTGATCCATAGCGAAAATATAGATAACGATATAGCCTGTGTCACTTGAAATATATACATAGCCTACTGCCGCGGTGAAATAAGCTCTGTCGGCAAATCGTCTTTTAAAAGTGTCATAACCAACTAGAAGGGCTAGTTGCTCTCCTCAGCATTATACCAGTCATTTTTGTTAAAGTAAGATTACCAGTTGGAAACAGTGTTAACTTTTGTAATTAAAAGGCCCACACAAAGTTACTGTGGCCCACCCAAAATTGAAATCCTGGCGCTGTGCCTAGTTTGAACACTGATCTGAACAGATCATATAAAAATAAAATGCCTGTGCATACATACTGCATATGTGCTCTATGTCACTGAACACACTGACCTGAAAAGTATGAGGAAAGTATGACGAGGTGAATTAGATGGTAAGTTATCCAGAGTGGTTTGGTTTGGCTCAATACGCTTCTGCGGCTGTTTCTCTGCTAACACCTGATGACGTCTTGCTAGGTGAGCTCGTAAGTTAGTCGTGTTCCCACAATATTTCACAGGAGCGAGGCAAATCTTGCAGACGGCGTTGTCCTTATCAAACTCGTTTTTACTGCTTTTAAGTTGGAAGCCAAAGTACTTCCAAACGTCAGCTTTGTACTATGGAGGCGTTATTTTGTTAGCCACGTTGTTTGGGATTTGAGTCAGTCCGCTTCTGCCACTGTGACTGCCTCTACTACAGAAATGGCGCTGCGCCGCAGAGCAAAGTGGCTCTACGGCGCCATCTACCAGAGTGGGGGGTGCAGAAGTGGCAACATTTTTTCCCTAAAAAATCGATATTAGAAGCTGAAAAATCGATATTATATTGGGCGGCCGAATATCGCGATATATCGCCAAATCGAGTTTTTTTTCACACTACTAGTTGTAAGCAGGACAGTCAAGTAACTTAACTTTTTTACTATGAAACCACACTACTGTAACACGTGCAGACTGTGTCTTTGCATTATTCTGCTGCAATAAACAGGGACGTTCCAGAAAAACGTGTCTTCTGGATGGCTGCATATGTTGCTCCAAAACCAGTGTGTACCTTTCAACAATTTGATGTTAGCGCTGGTAACAATCTGGATGGTTCTTTTCCTCTTTAGCTCGGAGGACATCATGTCCTTGATTTGATCTGAAATGTCCACTCGTCAGACCTCACACACTTTTCCACCTTGCATCAGTCCATTTCAGATTAGCTTTGTACCCAGAGAAGTCTGCAGTGTTTCTGAACGTTGCTGATATACTGTATGACTTTTGCTTTGCATGGCAGAGTCTTCACTTGCACTTGTAGATGCAGCGACAAACTGTGTTGACCAACAACGGTTTTCCAACGTATTTCTGAGCCCATGTGGTATAATTTATATGTAGTTCAACAGACAACAAAATTAATAAAATGGGGAGGAGGTGAGCTGTTTGAGGTCAGGGGCTGCATCATATGGGAAAGTTCAGACAGAGCATTCAACAAGATTTCTAATAATCACCCGCACCTATTTATGTTTTGGTAAACAACATCATATGTGGGTGCAAGGCACAAAATGTGCCATGCATGCTTCAAACTTACATCCTCTGAGGTGTATCCAGGTTTGAGAGCATTTTAACTCATTTTATGATGCTAACGCTAACTGTACATTTTGGCCCAGAGGCATAAATTTGTAGGTGTTCAGTGCCATATCTCAGATTTTTCTCAGACATTTTCCACTCCCGCAGCAGCTTTTATATACTCTGGTTCTGAAAAGCTGACCAAAACTTTCACAATAAGAAACGACAAGTTGCAAACCCCTGTAAAGCCAGACACAAGAAACTAATAAACTTACTAAAAACTATATTTTGTGTTTATTGGACCCTCTGACAAGATACAAATAAAATCTAAATAATCAACATACAGTATATGATATTTTTTTTGTAGCCTATTTGACATGTCGGGTATTTATGAAAATTCACTAATCACAATCAATGTATATTTTAAAAACACATATAACTACCTCCATTTCCCCTCTAAATTTAATTTTAATATGCCATTTAAGTATTTAATGACTAATTTAACACTGTATTTGTTTATTTTGTTTGGGCTAATGTAGATTACATAATGAAATTAAATAGAATAATGACAGATAAATTATCTTATACCTGCCTTATCATATTTGATACACACATTTCAATGCAATTTTACAATAAAACAAGGTTTTAAGTATTTGTAGGTTGTTTCAATGCAGTAAATATTTATATTGAAATATTAGTGACAGTATAACTGTTATTCTTATCATAACTTTTTCAAAATTAGCAAAGACTTCTCTGCAAAAAACTGCAAGTGATTCTGTGAAGGCAGCCATAATGGATTTTTCACTCACAGGCTGGCTGCTGCCTGTAGTGCACTGATAAGCCAGCAGAGGGCAGAAGACACAACTCAGGTTACATACAACAGATTTTTCAGGAAAATATTGACCATGCTGTTGTAGAGGTCTCAGAAACTAATGTATGAAGCATGATGCAAATAGCGTTACAAGGTTAAAATGAAATCAAATGGTATACAATGACTAAACATCTGTCAGAATTTAGAGGACCAGAGTCAAATTTGATACTTTGCTTAAGCAAATAAAGGTATATAAACTGATAAATGCAACATCTATTAAGTTCATCATCATCAAACCTTTATTTAAACTTGAATAATCAGCAATGCGTCCCTCATTTACAGAGATGTCATGTTACAGACAAGTTTAGAAATAAATAGAACAAAACACAGATGAGAATTACACTTTAAAAAGTAAATGCAGCACTCTTGTTTTTGCTCCCATTTTGAGTTGAAGTAAAAAACAAAAAACAAAAAAAACACTTCTTATGTGCACACAAAAGGTTTATTTCTCCTCACAAATTTGTTAAACTGTGTTAGTGAGCATGTCTCCTTTGCCAAGATCTACCTGACAGGTGTGGCATATAGAAATGCTGATTAAACAGCAAGATTATTGGACAGGTGTACCTTGAACTGGTCACACCAAAAGACTCCAAAATTTGCAGTTTAATTTTGAAAATAGACATTTATTAGGCACTGAAGTCATGACCCGTCCTCCTCCTCATGCCTAAACCTAACCAACCCAACCAATGAAAGCAATGAGTACTGGCCAATCAGATTAAACCACTGTAAGAATTCAGACTGCAAATAAAATTTCAGGAGATATTAACTAATAAATGCAGCATCCATTAAAGTTCAGAATCAATCACAAGCAACATTGCTTGTCATCACCTTTTGATCTTTGCCCAATACAGATTTTCAGTAAAAAAAAAAAAACTTGTCAGATGTACATCAGACTGGAATTAGCAAAGGCATCCTGGTGTGCCGTGCTGGTCTTTAACTCTGAAGTCATTTAATCACAGTTACAAACACTGTGACAAAGATGGGAAATACCATTAAACGGCATTAATTATAAAATACATGGACGAGTGTGGATATCAGGTGAGTCTTTTGGGCAACATGAAACAACTGAGTTAAGTCAATTTTATGTATATAGCCCAGAATCACAAATCACAATTTGCCTTAATCTGTGCAGCATACTGCACCCTCTGTCCTCATACCGTCAATTCAGATAAGAAAAACCTCCCCTTTATCATCAGAGATCAGAGAGATCATCAGAGGATCCCTCTCCCAGGATGCACATACATGCAGTAGATGTTGTGTGCACAGAATAGGTCAACAAAAAATCGATACAACTTTTGATGACAAAAATACAGATACGTGTAGCCAATTTCCCTCCTATTTTTTTTTATTTTTTTATTTAAATGTTTTATTCTCTCAAATGTTTTCATTTAAACGTATATACTTTTTAGCTCTTTTTACATTAAGCATGTGGAGTTGCATGTGATGTATAGCTTCTGCTATATAAATAAAGTTTGAATGATTGATTGAAATTCCTCCCAACGTTGTGTCCCACCTGCCTATCCTCTTTCAGTGGGAAATATGTCATGATACAGAAGCTAGATACTTTATCCAGAATAGTCTCAAAATCTCTTTCTTTTCCAGGAAGTCTCTGCCAAAATAGCAGCATATTAATGCCACACAACCCAACACCGAGTCAACACGCACATAAAGAATGGAAATGAGAAAAGAGGGAAAACCATTGCATCAGGCCATTAAAATACTGAACAAAAAGACCATAAACAAGATACTGCTGGGTTGCCATGCAACCTAATATGACCCATTTTTATGTTGGTTTTTGTAACGGTGATTTGGTCCTAATTCATGTGGTCTTCAGGTTATTTTTTTTTTTAGCCATGTGTGAACACATCCGCTGCACCAACTCTTGCACAAGCAGAACTTTTGCCACTGTTGGTCATTTTCTTTCAATGTGTAAATGTCTATATTACGGCTGTGTAAACTAATCTGAAGTCCATACTTAATATCCATAGATATGCAGAGTAAATTCTGTTTAGCTAATATTACGCTGACATTTAAAGTTAAAGGTTGAGCCAAAGACCCACTGCTGTAGAAATTCATGATCATTATTTAATCAGATTTTGAAGGTCTTATAGCTGTATTAATTCAGTATTCATAGTACTAATGGCTGACATTTCTCCTCGTGTTTCTGCTGCTGTAAATGCATGGGCTTCTTGGGGCCATCACTGATGAATTGCTGTGCTGTCAGACTCTTTTTGTGCCAGGAGCTGGATGTATACCAATTTTTGTGTGCCTGTGAGAGTTGGAGCCTTTTGAAAAATTCAAATTGCATTTTAATTATAGCACACCCACCAGGCAAAATATAACTGATTACTATAAGGACGTAATGTGATCTAAAGCCTGACACACAATTATCCCATTGTGCTGGAAAATTTAAAATCTCAATTGTGTAGTATGTCACAGAAATGTGAATGTGGGAATGTAAATAGCAGCATCACAACAATGCTCTTTTTGTCCTCGGCTTGGCAACAAGGTGTGAAATAGGTCTTTATCAAAGGCTCCTTTTCATAAGCTACAGTGTGTGAGCGTCCTCCGCGTGGACCTCATGTTTTATCAGAGTGGACCTGCTTAACCATATTGTCAGGTCTGAAACCTGTGAAATCTACTTTATGAGGAAGGAAAAACAGGACTTATACTGTTGAAAAATTATACAGGAATTTAGTGGAATCAACTAATATTTTCTCATTCATGCAAATATACAAGTTTCATTTATTCAAGCTGATTAAACTTAAAGTGTCTATTTTCAGAACACTTCAGAACTTATAAACATGAGTTCATCTTACCTGACACTTTTTGACTTGAAATGATGAGTTGAATGAATGAAGATTTCTAAAGAAACATGGACAGCATATTAGCGGACTTCCCTGCATGCACTACCTGACAGTTAAAACCCTCCTCAGACTCCTCTTTTTTATAGTTTGAAGAAAACATGAGTGTCTCTAACACTTTAAGATTAGTCATGGTTGTTTGTTTTCACAATAATAAAGACACTGCAAATCATGATGAAGGTCAGTAATGACTTCACACTTAAACTGTTATAAATTCACTGATAGCAGTTTCACACATTGTCTTTGTACCAATGCTGCGGCTGTAGCTGTAGGTTTGTTGCATGAAATGAAGAACTGAGTCTTCAAATTGAGAAAATGTAAAAGGAAATCAGTGTGACTGAGGAGTTGTTGGTTCAATTTAATGTCTTAAGTTTATTGAACAACCTTTCTCAAGTACAACTGAATTAATGTTTGTCTTAATTGGTGTTTTTAATTTCAGTCAACTTAAAATTGTAAGGCAGCCGGGACACAAACCCTTTTAAGTATCGTACAGTCTTTACTGGTGTTTGTCATGTATTAGCGAGTATTGTAATGTCAGCCCGTCTTCACCAGAAAAGCGTTTGTGTTGGTCAAATGTACAGTTAGCTGTCTTGACTGAGATGTCCATTTATTGTTCAGCAGCGACCTCTAACTATTTTGTCAGTGTGAGCAGCTCAAGCTGAGTTTATTTAAAGTTGTAGTGGAAAACATACCAAATATGTCAGGCCTAGTCTTGGGTTGAACGACCAGTGTGTAGGATTTACTGGCATTTGGTGGTGACCGTGCAGACTGCAACCATCTCTCCTCACCCTTCCCTTCCAGGTGTGAAGGAGAATGTATGGTGGCCACAAAATGTATTGCAAACACACAATGATTCTTATTTTTCAGGTGATTATACTTAAAATTTATATACCATTTCTGCAATATTCTGTCAATAAATCCCCCATAAATCTTGTGAACTGGACCTTTAAATCAGTGTAAGCCTCATTTAGCTTAAACCAGCTCAGTATTTTTACATTAACAGTGGTTCACACGTGTATGTGAAAAGGGGTGCTTTTTGTTTTATTTCACACATTCTTATTCCCTCTCAAAACCTACTAACATTACCCACAATGCAACGCAGCCACTGACAGATTGGCTGGAGATTAAGTTGTGTTATGTTGCTAGCAGCTCATGTAGCCTTGTGCTGCTAGCCTCTAGCAGAGATGAGGAACAGTAAGACAGTCTGATTAACTCACCTCCTCACGCCCCCAGAGTTTTTTCACTTTCAGACTTGTAGTCTTCAGCACCAGCTGGCACTGACTCAAGTGACATCACCTGAGGTGGTTTATTTTTTAGACAGCTCCCTCGGGAGCCACAAAATAATTTGTACAACTTTTTCACAAATGCAATTGTACTCCCCAACACCTATACACTGATTTTAATGTGTAAAATTGGTGGAATGGTGGGCGACCAGAAAAATGGTCGTATAGCTTATTACAACCCATATTTACTTGACAGGAGCAAAGGAGGAAGTCAGATGATATAGTTTAGCCTGAAGAACCACACAGTCTGTATATGTAGGAGGAGGCTGGGTGGATGAACAGGTCCAACAAACTTTTACCCAGGAGCCCGGGGGTTTGTGTCCCAGGTGAATCCAAAAGTCAGTGTTGACTTATTTTGAATTTTAAGTTACTGATCATGTGACTTCAATAAATCATGTGACATAGCATACTTTTTTTAACCCAAGTCATTTGCCAAGTAGTTTTGGAGCCTAAACCTAAGCACCCAGCAACCATTTTACAACGCTAACATGTTTTACATCACATCACTTATGTAATGTGCTTCTGGTCTGGTATGCCAGTCATTGAGGGTACTCTTCAGTGGTATATGGGTATTTATGTCATTTTTGGGCATCATCAGCAATCAACCATTCTGTCATTAGGTACGAGGACAAGTTATTTAAGAAGGGGGAATGATGTTATTTAATCATCATAGTAACCCAGTTATACTAACCTAAGAAGATTTACCTGCTAAGACAGGTTACAAATGTCCAGATTGTCAAACTAATCATTTTCCTACCAACAATAAAATTAGAGTATACATCACTAGTTCCCAACTTGGGGGTCCTGACCCCAACTAGGGGCCGCCAAAGCTAAAGCAAAGTGTCCGTGATTTTATGGGGTGTAAGAAAAGTTTCTTAAAAACATACACTAGGCCTATATCATAGCATTTCATTCTGTGAAGAAAATTAAATGAAATTGTTATTTAGTTTAGATTATTGTTTTTTGATTATTTGCTAACAGCCTCATCCTGCTTTATAAAAGTATGCAGTTAAACCACCCAAAGAACAATCACCTAGCATCAGAGAAAAGAACACTTAATTTGTCACAAAAAAGAGAAGCATATTTTCTTATGATTACTTGTGATTGTTAAAAATTAAAAAATACAATACAGGCAGAGAATTGTATACAAATTTCCTAATAGGAAACTCATCTCTATGTGCCATAATCACAGGAAATAATCTGCTTAAAATTCATCCAAATTGCTTATTTTACACCAACCTCCTGCACTACTTGGGTTAACTGTTTAGCTGCTCAGTTCTTCTGTTCTTTTATTGTTATCCATTGAATATAATATGAAATATCCAGAACACACAGTATATCACTTATTTGGGGGCCGTCAGTTTACCCAGTGATAGAAAAGCAGTCGCTTAAGGAAAAAGGTTGGGAACTACTGGGTTATGTTATTACATTGCTGCCATATATAAATGTTATGGACAGGGTCACTCACTCAGCTGTCAGAGGCTCTCGTAGTCCTGTTGACACTGGTTGTGTCTTCCTTGTCCCAGCAGGATAGCCCACTGATGGCCAGTGGCCCACATGGCTGTTTTTAGAGTTAAAACAGTTCTCACAATAATGAAATCACATTCCTACAGTCAGTCAATGAGGGTCCAGCTATCTACAGAAGGAACAAGCAGTAATTAAAAGTCTGAATTCATAACATGATGTCCAAGCATCACCCCACAAGCCAAGATAAAGGTACCATTCCAATCAACTGCATGGTGAGCAAGCTGGCAAGATAACACGCGATGATGAGAGCATATTGACAGCCTGCTAATCACTGTCACTGTTTGTACCGCTGACAGCGTACATACGGTTTGTTTTGATGCCAAACAAGCAGCAGCCAGGAGCACTTCAAGGAATTATAGCAGGAGGGCATATTGCCCATGTGAAGTGAGAGTGAGGAGGAGGTGTGGAAACAAGATATGGCAAAAACCTATCTACCAAACACCTTTTCCACCGGCTGATTGGCTGGCTCGAGGCAGCAGCAAACATGACTCAATCTTTATCTTGAATGCCAGCAGCTAAATTACTATACAGCTCAAAGAGAATGTGCATGTGTGTTTGTGTGTGTGTTTGTGTTTGTGTGTGTGTGTGTGTGTGTGTGTGTGTGTGTGTGTGTGTGTGTGTCTGTGTCTGTGTGAGTGAGTGTGGTCCTGCGCAGTAAAGTGTACAGATGGATGACTCATCCACCAATCATGTGACTCATCAATCACTGCAGTTACCATTTCCCTGCCTCCTTCTGAATTTTTCCGTTCTTCACTTGTTCCTCCCCTTTTCATTTTCCATTCTCGCTGTGTTTCTCATGTTTAGTTTGATTGTCTGGGGATATAATAAACTCCCTCTGTACACTCTTACAAATACAAGTGCTAACTAGAACCATATAGGGTTCTCTGGAGGGTTTGACCTAGAACCCAACATACAGGGTTATACCTAGAATCATCGGTGAAAGGTTCCACCCAGAACGCCCTATGAAGTTCTGTTTCCACCAAAATAGCTCTGGTCTTTTCCATTCAAGATTCTTGGAACCTTGTAGGCTCTTCCACCAACATGGAACCAGCCCGTTTCAGGTCACACACCAAGTTTTTAACCATTTGAAGAATTTCCACTCAAAACTGGGAGCCAAAAAAGAGGGAAGTTGATTTCTGGTCAAATATTCTGAACAGTTCAAAATTAGGTGCAAGGACCTATAACATATAAGATTATACCTAGAACCATATGTGAAAGGTTCCACCCAGAGCTCCCGTAAAGGTCCTTTTCCAACAAAATAGCTCTGTTCAACATTCTTTAAATCTTGGTGCTATCTACTGAATAAGCCCATGTTTCCACCGGTCTTGAATGGAACCGTTATAATCAATGATGTCATCAACATTAGCTGTTATACAATGTACAACAACCTATAGAATATCATACGCCCACTGGGATTCCCAAGGAAAACCTGCTATTCTTTTCAGGTACAAACCAGTTTGTTTCTGGTGGAAATGCTGTGAACGGTTCAAAATTGGCTGCTGGTACTAGAGCAGGACTGGTTCCATGCTGGTGGAAAAGGCCTATGAGAGGTCCTACAAAGAATCCTTCTCTAAGGCCTTTTTCACCAACAAGGAACCAGCCCCAGTCCAGTTGACAATGGTTTTACTCAAAACTGCAGGAAATATGGGCTACTTGACTAGACAGCACCGATGTTCCAAGAAACATGAACGGAGCCAGTTCAAGAACCACAGCTAATTTGGTAGAAAGGTACCTCTAGTGAATCAGCCCGTGTTTTTACTGGTTTTGAGTGGAACCATTTTAATCAAGGATGTCATCAACAAAGGTCGCTGCACAATGCACAACGACCT
Source organism: Lutjanus campechanus (assembly GCA_027495735.1). Taxonomy (NCBI): domain Eukaryota; kingdom Metazoa; phylum Chordata; class Actinopteri; order Lutjaniformes; family Lutjanidae; genus Lutjanus; species Lutjanus campechanus. The sequence continues at coordinate 1,232,151 of JAJHUR010140634.1, read as the reverse complement.
GTCGAACATGAGACGCCCACTTGGGTTCCCAAGGAAAACCTGCTATTTTTTTGGTTCCTGCTGGGAACCAACCTTTCAGGTTCTGAACCGGTTCATTTCTGGTGGAAATGCTCTGAACAATTCAAAATTAGGTGCTTGAACTGAAATGGAGCCAGTCCAAGCACAGAGAACCCTCTCTTCTACAGAGAGCCTTCTTTTTATATCCCAACGGTTTCATCAAGAAACCACCCAGGGGGTTCTACAGAGAACCCTTTTATATTCCAAGGGTTTCATGTAGAATCCACTCAGATGGATCTTTAGAAGGGTTTCACCTATTCACTCTCCCAAAGGCTCTGTGAAGAAAAAAAGGGTTCCTTGGATGAAAAGGGTTCTTGGTGGAACCCCTAGTCCTACAAGGGACCCAGGACAAACCGTTTCTTCCAATAAAGGGTCCTTCAGAGGCAAATGGCTCTGGGTGGAACCTCAGCCCTTCGGGAAGAACCCTTTTGGAACCCTTATTTCTAAGAGTGTAGGTTTTCTTCATGTGTCTCCATATTGATGCAACTGTGACATATAAGTCGTGACTGTCTTCTTTTTTGTGTGTATTTCGTTACTCAAGAATCAAGTGTTCTTGCTGTATTTGCTGCTACACAAGTACAACATCGCACTCGCCAAAAAGCCATTAAAAAACTGAACTTTAATAAAATAATTGCTTTTATTTTTTATCATATAGCAAAACTAGTAATCATCATGCTGTTATTTACACATTGCACGGGCATATTTATTTCACACTGTACATCTTACAATGCTAAAGGTGACATCAACAACAACACTCTCCTTTTACAAGACAGATGGCTTCACTGCGGACACAGTGGCCCTCCTCCTTTTTGAGATTTCATTTTTTTTATGTTCACAGTTTATTCAGAGAAAACAACCATCTTGAATTCCCCATTACTGTTTTATTTTTTCTCTTTTTTTTGTTCTTTTTTTTGTTCATTTTTTAAGATGCAAGTAGAAAGACGTGCATTTTTAACGGTTTTTAAGCACAATCCCTGACTCCCCGGCCTGAAACTTTTCAATGAATTTCTCCTGAAAATGAACAAAATGTTTGTAGCCTCTTGTTGGAAATTTGTCGTAAAAAAGGCTGCAGAACAGATAGTGGTGATTTCAAGTATTTTTTTTTTTTTCAAAGAAAGGGAAAATGTGGCGATAATGGATGTCAAAAGAACAAAAAATAGATGAGCGAAGACATGAACTGGAGATGAACAATGACAGAAAAATGTGAAGGACTCCCACAAGGTCAAGGAGTCGTGTATGGCGGTGGCGATAGTGATTATGGTGGATCTGCCATAAAATATGATCCCAAAATGATTGAAAACCCTTCGTCCACCATGTTGGAAGTGTTTAGTGTTTAAGTTTGTGCTTTTGGAGTCCACAGGGTTTCTACATTGGGACCTGGTTGTGATGGTAACATTATGCAATATATGATATTTCCCTTTATAGAACCATGGCGCTTGTAAGGCAAAAATCTGAATCTGGAGTTTGAAACTGAAATGTGTGTATTTGGCACCTTTTTGCAAATTGCAGCTGTTTGATCCAATCGAGAATAAGAAAGGCAATTACACACATCAAATACAACAAAAATATACTGACAGTAGCAGTGTTTTTTTATATTTGTGTAGCTAAGAAGTCAATGAACTACTTTAAATTTTGTAATATGACATATAGAATATAAAACAAAAGATACAAAGTGATGCTGTAAACGTGGATCTCTTACAATGGGCACGTCAAAAATGTGATCATATGTTGGTGTGTTGATGCATGTGCCTGTGTGTGTGTGCATGTGTCTGTGTCTGTGTGTGTGTGTGTGTGTGTGTCCTCTAGAAAACTCTGAGTAATGCATCAGAGAGCATCAGAGATTGACCTGAATGGAGGCAGACATACACCATGGTATGTTCTGTTTCAAAATGTAAACTGAGCAAGAGGCTGAACATGGTTACAGGGAGCTTAAACTGGGAACTCCTTCATCCTCGCCCTCCCTGACCGAGAAAATCAACAAAAATACAGTGATTTAAACAACAGAAATCTAACTTTTTTCACTTCTTTCTTTAAATTTCCATCAGGCTCAAAACACATAACTCCTCTGAGTCTTTATTTTTTCACCTTTTCTCCAACTAACTGTATTATCTGTCAGTCCCTCTGATCTGATCTGATCTGATCTGACAAAATGTCCATAAAAGTCTCTCTCAATACATTCTGCGTTTCATGTAGATCCTCTCAATAAAGTTCTCCAGCTCCTCCTCACTGTCCAGCTGAGGCACCAGCCCATCTTCCTCATAGTCATCTCCCGGCGTGACTTGCGGGTAGTAGTATGGGGGTCGCCTGCCTCTCCGGGGTGGGGTTATTGGTTTGGGTGGAGGTAGGGGTTGGTAGGTCCGTGGGTGAGGAAGGATATAGTTAGAGATATAAGGGGTGAGAGGCAGGCGTGGCGGCGGCTGCTGCCTCCAGCCCTGTCCACCACGGTTCTTGCCCCCGGCCCTGTGCCTGCGCCTTGGGGCCTGGAGATCAAGCTCCTGGGGGCCGAATGGCTGGTCTCTAGAGGGGACAGGCTTGCCATAATATTGTGGTTTGGGATATGGGAAATAAACGGGGTAGTATGCTCGATATGGCTTCTGGTAGTATGGATAGGAGGGGAAGGCTAAAAACTGTTTCTGGGGTTTGTACCAGTAGTCAAGCTGCTTCTGAGGCTTATACCAGTAGTCCTGCTTGTAAGACTTGACTTTGTCCTTGTGCCATTTCTTGTTGGACTTGTTGTACTTGTAAGGGGCTTTTTTGGGGTTTTTTGAGGCTGTGTAGTGGTAGATAGGCGGAGCAGCCAGAGGAGGAGGCACCAGAGGCCTGAAGCGTGGAGCAACAGGGTTGCTGTTGCTCGGCTGCAGCTGCAACTCTTTCCTCTTCTTCTTCTTCTCCTCCACATCGCTGATGATCTCAATCACGTCGTCGGCAGGCAGGTGAAGCTTGCTGCTGATCTCAATCAGCCTGTCGATCATCTGTTGGTCCAGGTCGTCTTCGTCGGGGATGACCTCCTCCGAGCGCTTGTCCTCGGCGGTGTTGCCAGCGGCGCCCATGCTGCTCTTCTGCCGCGGCTTCATGTATGCCTGCTGCTTCCTCCCCATGTACTGCAGCAGCATGTCAGAGGCGATATCCGCCAGCCTCTGCTCCTCCTCCCTGGCTCGCTCCGCCTCCTCCTGCTGCCGAAGCACCTCCTGCTTCTCCGCGCGTGCCCTCGCCTCCTCTTCCATGTGGGAGAGGCTCTCCTCTTCCTCTTCCACCTCCTCCTCTAGCTCCTCGCCCTCATCCTCGAAGTCATCCATGAAGTTGCCGCCCTTGATGGGCCGGTTGCCGGACCGGTTCTCCTGCCAGTGCAGCTTCTTACCGGCACGTGCGAGCTGCGTGTTGTATGCCTTGTAGCCCTTCAGAGGGGGCAGGATCTCATTGTCTTGGAGACCCAAGTCAATATTTTGGAAGTAGCCTCTGATTTTCCGCTGCAGAGAGGCATCATCTCCCTGTCTGGCTTTGTTTAAGAAACTTTCTAAATCATTTCCCTCCTCCTGTCCCTTGTCTTCTTCTTTCCTCTCCTCCTCACTCACACTATCAGGTCCCACATCCTCCACGGACCACCCCCGATCCTCCTCTGACCTTGTCTTTTTATCCTCCTCATCCCTTTCTTTGAAGTCATCACCCTGAGCAGCTGTCAAATGGCCTACAATTAGCTGTTCAATAGCCTTATCAGCCCTCCGCCCCTCCTCCTCCTCCTCTCCCTCCGTCTCCCCTACTCTCCTTATCTCATCACCCTCCACGCCTGCAACGGAGGGCAGCTCCTGCCTCTGATCCTCCTTTTCCTCCCAGTCTCTGCTCCTGCTCGCCTGGATCTCGCTCTCCCCTGGGTGGTCCAGGGCCTCAAGGAGCACAGCAAGCACCTGCGCGGGGTCTGTCACTTTATTATCTGACTGGCTATCTTGACCTGCGCCCCAGCCCTGGTCCTCTCGTGACGCGTTGTTGTGGGGCGGGGGCGAGAGGAAGGGTTGGGCGAGGTTGTCCTCTTTATGGTCTGTCCGGGTGCGCCCCTCCACCCCTCCCTCCCCTCCCTCACCCCACGCAGGGGCGGCGCCAGCCAGCTGCGGAGTGACGATGAGCAGGACCAATAGGATGAGGTGGGCTGTGGAAGGGGCGTGATGACAGGTCATGACCATGCAGAAATGGCAGGAGGGAGGTTAAGCACCTGAAGAAGAAGAAGAAGAAGAGAAGAGGAAGAAGGCAGAGGGACAAAAGACACGAGAAATGATTCATGTATCATTTGTTGACGTTTTTCCCGAATCACAATGATTATTTTGGAGTTAATAAAAATATTCTCACATCTGCATCATTTAAATAATATACAGCTGTTTTTATGAAAAGGCCAGTATAAAATGAATTGATTTCAGGATTAGAGCTGCATTCATTAATAAAAAATGTCCAAATTCTCTGATTTCAGATGTTCAAATGTGAATATTGTCTGTTTTTTTTACTCCTCTATGACAGTAAACTGAATATCTTTGGGTTATGGATGAAAACAGTGATCAACATTTTTCACAATTTTATGGACCAAACAACTAATCAGTTAATCAAGAACATAATCTACAGATGAATCAAAAATGAAACTAATATTTAGTTGCAGCCCAAAATGTGATTACCAATCTTTAATTCACAAAAATCTTTCCACCACGAAGCCACCATACAGAAGCAGGTAATACTGTGAGCAGTTTTGAATTGATTTGAGAACAAAGCACGCAGCCAAACGCAGTCTCATGAGCCAAATCCATCAAAGAAAGTTGCACGCTTCTCTCTCTCATGTCTGACATTTTTTATTGTGGATGTTTTCAATGGAAAATCAAATTCTAGATTATAATGTTTCATATTAGCTCATTTTTTTGTCATTTCGATGTAACCTCATCTGGAAACATAAAGATGAAGGTCCGATTCGTCGCGTTTTTTTGGATGTTTAACTGCCAGTGTCTTTTCAAGAGGAAGGTAATAATTTGCATACAGAAATTGCCCCTCGAACCTCAACACAAGCCTTTTTTGTGTCTGTAGTCGTGCGTTATAACCCTGTCATTATCTTTCCACGGCGCGGATGAATTCATGAATGCTCTTCTTTTTTTTATTTTTCTGTCTTCTCATGAGATTTAAGCGAGTAAAGTGTCACAACACTGAAGAAATGCACAATAACGACTTGAATTTTCGATCTGAATTTCTGGTATAAAAAAAATTGTCTCACCTCTTTTTTATCCAAGCCAAGCCAACCAGAACGCACGCACAAGCCATTTTTATGCGCAAAACGTCTCTTTCTTTAAAATTAAATAAATAAATAAATAAAATTTAAAAAAAATACAGAGGACACAAATTGATCCGTGCTGTGTCTGTCTCTGTGTTAGCTGTGATTTTGGTATTCCATGCGTCAAAGCGATGTGACCATGCAGGACACTGGTATAAAGGCGGCACGCACGGGGAAGTCATGCGTAAAGCCGGTGGCTACGGTTGAGTTCTTTAACCCTCCGGTCCCTGAGCGCTCCATCCAAATTGTAAATGAGCTGGATGTTAGATTTTAGGGGGATAAAATCGCTTTTTTTACGCGAGGGACTGGGGGGTGAGCAGTCAGTGAGAGACGCGGTTTTGTCCTTGTGTGCTGGTGTGAGCATGTTTCTGCTCAGTGGCAGTGCTGGAATGCAGACAAGCACAAATTTGGGCAGCGTGCAGCCCCAAATTTTAACTATTTACATTTTAATAAACCGGATCAGTGAGGAGGGAAACGAAACAAATCCACTTGATCAGGTAACTGGCCTGCAGGAAATGTGATTTCGACTCTAATTTAATTAGAATCTAGTAAAAAATTGTTCAAATTTGACCAAAATCTTTTTAAAAAATGGCACGATTTTTTTGTTGCATTCGCGTTTGAAAAATAGCCTATCAACGGGAATTTTTTCGCAGAAATATTTTTAAACAATTGTCTGCACATTGTTGTGGCTTAATTCTTTATTCACCCCTAAAAATAACAGAAAACAACTAATTCCTCTGTTTTCTGCTCTTGCAATTACTAATTATTAATATTATAATACATGTCAATACATACATACAAGATAAGATATTATTACTGCAAATGTCCCCGTTTTTGGATCAATAAGGGATTATCTTATATCACATTCATTAATTTAAAAACTTATTATTTTCATTTTTGTTAATAAGTGTGCTCATTTTTTAAATTTATTAAAAAATATTACAGTGAAAACTAGAAAATAGCTATAAAATATTTCTAGATTACTTAAGTTACAGAATGTAGTCAGTTTTACTTTAATAAAAGACATATAGAAGCCATGAATACTAAATGTATGTAAACAGATACAGAAACAGTCGCAGTGCTCAGCTACTTTATAATTAGACAACCAACAGTCGCCCAGTTGCAGCAAACAGATTAATTCTTCTGATAAAGTTGCGATTTTTTATAGGAATTCCTCCACAGCTCTCCTTTTTTAAATACATGAAAGTATTTCTGTAAAAAGAATTACACAAATAACTTACTAACTAATAAGAATTAATAATAATAATCGTAATAAATGTCTTGTGAATGAGACAGAATGAGATTTGGTTCCACTTACCTGGGGTCCCACTGGGGGGTGGGGAAGTGGTGAAACTCACAACGCGGGTAAAGCCAAGATTATTTCATGAATAGAGGATCATCACCTGAGAGACTGTCTCTGTGTGTCCCCCCTGTCTCTCTGTCTTCAGCCTTCAGTCACCAACATCAAGAAAAAAAAACCAAACAAATAACCTGTGCGTCTTTATTTAGTTTGCGTGGTGTGTTTAAAGTATATGGCAGCAGCACTGGCGCTATAATGTACAATTGAGTGAATGTTTTCAGCCCCACGGTCAGCGCAACTTTATTGTATATACCCTCACTGGACCACGTGACCGCCCCCCTCCCACCCCCCAGCTGCAGGCAGTGCTGACGTCACTTCCATTGATAAGAAATGTTGGTGTGGAGATGGCACTGTGAGAGTCTAGGCTGGCCCCAGCTGATGAATGAACGGAAATGGCATGAATGAAATAGTACTTTTCCTCAATGAAAAGAGAAAATTGTAGAGATAGAGCTGGTACGCCGCCATTTTCCCTTCTTCTCCTCACATATTAAAGGTTAGTGTGTTGCTGCAGCTACTTCCTCCCTTGTTCCTTCCTTCCTCTCAGCTCCGACTTCTTGTTTCAGATTCAGGATGGGAAAAAAATAGAGTGACCTCGCTCACAGGCTATCAATTAGGGTCATTTGGTGACGTGCTCCTAAGAATCAATGACTTGCATCTGCAGCTCCAGACAGAAAAGTGGCGTGCACACTCCCAGCAGCCGGCAGCCATGGCTGTTACAGGCTTTTGTCTGAGGTGGCCCTGATCCTGGCTGGCTGCATGGCTCACGGGCCACGGTTCAGCCGTGCTTCTTTGCTGCTCAATCTCTGCTCAGTTTCCAGGGACTGCACAATTTTCCACCCGGTGTCTCACATCATTTCTGGCTGCTCTCCATCTGTGCTCTTAACGTGGCCTCTCATCACCACGCTCTTTCACTAGTGATGCACCCGAATACATTATTTGGGAAAACAAATTCATGGGGTGGCAAGAGGGTGGCATGCAGACTTCAAAGGAGAAATATGTAATATATTTACTGAAATAAATCATAAAATGACCATGATAAGTAATCCTTTGAAATTTCCATTTTGTACTGGAATGACTGTTCGTGTGTGCCCATATGACGTTAGAGTTCAAATTAATGCCAAATGTTTGAGTAAGTGTCTTTTTATGAGTCATAATAAATCATTAATAACCATTTTAGAAGAGGGAGATGTTTATAAAAGTTAAATTGAGCACTATGTTAATGGAGTCTCCCAGGCTGAAGGCAGGTGGTCACTGAACTCCAGAGTGTGTATTTTCAGGGCAGTTGGCTTTAGTTTTCTGGATAACAGACTTAGCTTGACATTGACAGACAACTCACAGTTATAAACAGCTGATCAACTTACAGTGCAGGATTTGTCAGTTGTTATTGTCAGATTACAATGCTATGGCTGTCTTGTGCTCCTGCAGTGTTCCTGCAGCCAGCCTGAGTTTCCTTGAGAAGGGGGGGAACAACTCCCTTCAACCATAAATTGTATATTAAATGACCTTAAATTTGCTTTCAACCTATTTAAAATACAGTCTGTGGCTCCAACTTGCTATTTGGACTACAGTACTCATTTTTTGCGTGACAAAAATATTCGGTGGTCTAATTGCAGACAATCACATCAATATTTGCTTGGAAAATCCCCCAAATTACAATATTTTAAAGCAAAAGCATTACATTATTGTGGCACACGAGTAAAGCATTGAAAAGAAAAAGCAGTAAGTGTCATTGATAATATGAATAAATTGTTTTATTTTCGAATCTTCCAACATTTTTCCAACTATGTCTTTTTTCACTGTACATAAACCCATCACTTAATTAAATGCGTTAGATTATAATCTCTTGCTGCAAACTTCAGAATTTGAGATTTTAAATTTCCAACCTGCCACAACTTTTTGTATATTATGAACTAGAACGGCCCAAAACTGGGATGGCTAGGCATCTTTTAGAGGTGGCAACTGGGGGGGGGCGCACATAAGCAGGTATCTTCCCCCAGGGTATTTTGAGCATCTACACCTCATTTTCCACAGTCCTATATGCACCAATCTGTGAATATAGGAGTATCTTTATTTATGTAAAGAAAAGCACGAAATTCAGGTACCAGGCAAAAATGTAATGGAACAACTTCCACAAGTTATACTCCACAACTTTCATGCTTCTGGGTGGGATAAACGCACATGTTCTAAATATCCCCTCCACCCCCCTGAAATCTACACCCATGCACAGCACGCATGCTTCAGTAACGCACAAGGATGTTTAATGCATGAATTAATGCAGCGTGTATCATGATGATTCCTGTTGCTCACCATTCAGAAATGATCAAGTCACGATGAGTTTATGTGATTAGTTAACGCTTAATGGATCATTAATCAATGAATATTAACACACAGGTTCTTCATACATTCATTCATATGCCACCAAATTAGCTAGAATGCAGTCATGTACATAGTGGAGTGGAGTGGTTACTATGCGTTTGATCAGCCTCTCTAAAAGAGCAACGCAACTACTCTCATAAAAATATGAGGCCGTTATTCGGCAGTCAGATGCAAACATCTACAATATGCTGCAGTCTTTATTCACGTTACATTACAGAGTGGCACGTGTTTCTGTGACATTTGTTGTGGTTGTTGAAATGAAGTGTAGCACAAACATCCAGGAAGTGCCAGCTGATAAATCAGGGGAAAATGGACAGACATATTTGAGCATACTGTACGTCAACATTTTGTTGGAAAGAAAAAGTGGGTGTTAATGTTGTGTCAGGAATCTGATTATGACTTGTCAGCATTATTAGAGGTGTTGAACAGGGGTCATGCAGCAAAATCTTGCCTTTTTTAAAATTGTTTTTATATGTGTAATGTGCAACATGTGCAAATCATGGTTGTGATTTGCTACAATGAGTGTGTGCTTTGTCTATATGTTGTTTATTTTGGTTTGGTTTTTCATACCATTACTCTGAAGGCAGCTATATGTGTGCAAATTCTGAAGATAAATTTCTCTATGGGGTCAATATAATATAATGTATTGTATCCTATCATATTGTATTGCTGTATCGTATCATATCATATCCTATTCTATCCGACTGTATTGTATCTAAGGTAATTAGAAATTTAATTGAACAGCTTCATATTTATATGAGAAGTGGTACTGAGATGCCCTATTTTATGTAAGTGGATTCCATTTGGTGGTGTATGTATGAAATAACTGTCTAACGGTCTCTAACGGTCAATAATTGCTGATAAATTAAACATTATTTAGTCACAAAAACTCATAGTGACTCAATCATTTTTAAAGGAGACCAACAGGAGTTTGTGATGCATTAAATTGTCTTGACTTATGCATTACGGACATGATTTGTATCGTGATCATAAATCATCGCATGTGTACTTCACCCAACGGAAATATAAAAGCAACACTTTTGTTTTTGCTCCAATTTTTTATGAGTTGAAGTAACAGATCTTAGCCGTCTAAGACCTCTGTGCTCAGAAAAGGTTTATTTCTCTCAAATTTTGTTCACAAATGTATTAAAATCCATGTTGGTGTGCACTTCTCCTTCACCAAGATAATCCATCCACCTGACGTGTTTATTGCATAGGTGTGCCTTGGACTGGTCACAATAAAACGGCACTGTAGGCTAAATGTGAAGTTTTATCTTGAAAAAAGTGGGACTTTCCCAGGAGGACAAAGTCATGAACGCCCTACTTTGCCTCTGATTGGCTAGTGCTTGTTGCCTTCATTGGTTGGGTTGGTTAGGATTAGCTAGAATGGGGCGGGTTATGACTTTGCTGTCTTGGGAAAAACAATGAAAGAACTCTCTGAAATTCAGAGACTACTTAAAGAGGACCTATTATACTCATTTTCGGGCCGTTGTATTGAGTCTTGGACTCCTATAGAGCAGCTACACACGTTTACCCGCACACAAATCTTTGTAGATCCTCAGGACGCTGTACCTCTCTCTGCATCTCCTCCTTGTTTTTCGTGCATCCCGCGAAAACGGTCTGTGTAATTTACTCCATCCCCCAGCCCTCCTCCATGTACGCCTCCCGCCGAGCCCACTCTGCTGTGATTGGTCACACTCCCGAGGACTTCCGAAGGGCTGCCGAGCGCTGCCGAGCCGCACCTCCTCATCTTGCCGGTGCAGGAACAGCGAACTTTACTAAGAATGTCTCAAGTTTTGAAATACAGCCGTATGTGTTGGATCCCAGATCCGATCCGGAGGTAGAGACTGGACAGCCTGAAGTTTCTTCAGAACAGAGGTTACTTCATGACGTCTCTGAATGGTAAGTAGCGTGTTAGCCGTAGCTTGTTATTGTCATTACCTGCTTCGTTTTCGGCTAATCCAGCTTCGTACTGGCCCATGTTGACAAAACAGTCCCGTGTGAAATGCCGTAGACAGACAAACACGGAGATATTTTTCTTTTGCTGGCCGGGAAAAAGCAACTCTATCCACTTCTGCCTGGTGCTTGCCTCTTTAGGAAAGCTAAACAAAGTTAACTTTCCCTCACACCAGAACAAACATTTCTGGGAGCCATTGCTCAACGTGCTAACACTGTGAAATCGTTGTAGACAGCAGAGCAGCGCACAGCAATAAAACTTCCGAAGCAGAGCGGGGGAGAGCAGGCTTAGAGCATATGCCGGGGCATTCCCATATAAGTAAGTCTGGCACGCAATAACGTCAATGCGATATCACTGTTTAAAAAAAGAGCGTAAAACACAGCGTGCAGAGCCATCCAAAACAGCGTGCAGGGCTCACTTCCAAATGCACGAACCTTATTATTTGATGCGTTGGCATCGTTTAACACAAGTATCCAACATTGTAACAACATTTATAGGTCAGAAAAGAGGAAAAAGCATAATAGTTCCCCTTTAAGCACAGTATTTGTATCTTCATCGTAAATCAATGCATGTGCACTCACACAACATATTATACTGTACTGCTGGCAAAAACAGATTTTCTTAATGATTAGTTTTATGCTCTCTGAGTCTAATTCTGATCATTATCAATACCAAGGCCAGGTGAGAAAAAAGCTGCTGAAAAGTAGCGATGCAGAATTGACATAAGTCCGCCTGAAGGTTTTTAAGCTCACTAGTCCTGCCTGAAGCTGGATAAGAATCAAAGGCTCGTTGAAGTAAACAACTCTGGGGTTGCAGAGGGATGCTTTGATTATATGACCCACTCATGTGAATTCACCACTGCTCTTTTTTCCCCCACAACTTTCTTTCTGCTCCATTTATTATAAAAATAAAAACAACTTCCACTGTCAGGCAGTCATTCCCAAGGTCTGCTGTAATGGAGCATTTTGTACATTATGGTTCAAGGGGAAATAAATATACAGTTATGCCTGATATTCAGCTGCCTTGTTGTGCTGAACATTACTGGCATTCATGTGCAGGATAATGTAGAAACAAGTTGATTCACAATGTTAAAGCCAAGCTGATTTCCATATGTTTCATTTGTCAATGCCAAACCTCCACTCTGGCCTTGTGTGCCACTAAATTCAGCTGTCAGTCCTCATACGGGTTACTTTCTCTTGCTGCATCAAGGCTTTCAGGTGTGTGTGTGTGTGTGTGTGTGTGTGTGTGGATGTATTTTCTTTGCGTGTGTGTGTGCTGTTAACGTGTCCTGTACGTTCAGTTAAACACAGACTGGAATTCTATATTATCAGCGATGCTCTAAGGTTAATTGGATATTAGCTGCAGACGTCAGAGTCACATGAGGCCGGCTTTATTAAGCGATTATTGTGTGTGGCCTGATTCAAAATGTCACGCTCCACTGATGTGAATGTTAGATTTCTGATACTTATCTGATGTGGGAGAACTATAATGTGCGAACGAACAGAAATACCATAGAAAGTCTTTGATGTCTCATTTTAAAGGGCGTTTTAAGTTTATCAGAGACACAAAAATAAACATACAAGCACCTACAGTGACACTGCAGCAAAGATACAGTCCTGTGTAGCCAGGCATGGGTCAGATTACCCTGAAATGTAGTCTACTGTTACTTTTTATTTTACAGTACACTTATAACTTACATAACAGTCATACTTTGTATTAAATTAGACCAAAACTAGAAATAATGTTTGTTATTAGACAATATTTTACTTTACTTTATTACAACCTTCTTATTAGAGAGACAGACAGAACTGAACTGTAAACTAAAGTAAAATCACATATCTGCTACTTCCCCCTTAAAAACAATTTGTAAACGAGATGTAGGACCCTGATAGGAGAGGCCTGACAGGGTCTAACAGTGGGAAATAAGATGCTTCAGTTTTCAGTACAGTTCTGATGTAACGTGACCCTAATTACCCTCTAATAAAATCTAATAAGGGTCTAATAAACTGTCTAATACTGTCTGATAAAGTTTGTCTAGTTTTTGTGTAAGTTGATACAAAGTACAGCTTGTCACATCTAATTAGTGTAACAATTTACATGGCAATTTTTGAAATGAAATCCATTGTATTACAAATATTTGATCTAATCTCAATACTACTGGATTACTTCAAAATCAAAATCGAGTTTTTAATTGGTTATGAAAGCATTTAAATTTAATACTGAGGCCTCTATATGACCTACATATATGAACCTTGCATTTTAGTAGACGTGTCCTACATTTTATGCCGGTTGACTTTTACAACAAATACTCAAAAATGAATCTGCAGTTTGATGTTTAGTGTCTCTCATCTGTCACTGTTTGTACTATGGTATCAGGTGTCAGATTTATTTTACTGTTTCCTGTTCACTTTCAGCTCTCTTTGTGTTAAGTTACTGCTGATGAAAACATTTCTTGGCTTTGCTGCTTCATGATGAAAGCTTTTAGATAACAAAATAACAGAGCACTTTTATTGTGAAGAATTTTTGGGAAATTTCTGCCGTGGTGGATTGATGTCACAATTTAGACCAAACCAGCACATCATCTAGTTGGTGCTCATGGTGAAAAAATGACAAAAATTATACAAATAGATAATAAAACCCAAAATGACGATGCCAGACTGTGGGACAATGGCGGTCAAATGAATTTTAACAACACAGATGCTTCCTCCCAGTATCCTGCTACTACCATTCAGCCAAACAAAAAACATGTGGACACGGGCCCTTACAAGCTGAAAAAAACATCCGGCAGAATTCTGTAGATTTTTGTTTTAAATCACCGCTGAAAACTCTATCCACAGATTCCATGTGGGCCTGGTAATCTGGGCTGATTATAGTTACTTGTTTTTGTAATCTGTTTACCTAATCCTCATTACATGTAATCCGTTACTACCCAGCACTGCTTTGTGGCGAAGAAACAAGCTCTACCTGGAGACTAAGACGGAGCTTTGTTTCTGTTCTCAGAGAGGGTTTGACTTGCACAAATATGTGTTTTGTGTTAGCAGGCAGAGATATGCACACATCAAATGAAGTTGTAATTTGTTACGATGGCTCGAGGCACCACATAACCTCTGTTTGATTAGATTTTGTGCAAGGGACTGTTTGCTGCAGAATGCGGAGTGTTTGCAAGGTAGTCGTGTCATTGTGTGTGTGTGTGTGTGTGTGTGTGTGTGTGTGTCTGTGTGTGTGTGTGTGTGTGTGCGTCTTTGTTGAAATGCTTGATGGCAGCAGCAGGCTCGGAGAGGTAAGCATGGAGCCGGAGGGCAGCTGCTGATATAACGGTCTGGCATTATCAACTGCCACTCAGCATTAGTTGGCCCCTTACCCTCACTCCATGTCCGCACCCCCGCACTGACTCACACTCTGCCGCCTGCTTGGCCACTCACATAGATTAACACTGGTACACCGTGCTTGCATTTAATGGAATACACACACCGCAGAACACACACACCTCACAGTAATAGTTCCATTTCTCCCTCTCTGTTGTGTGCTCGGTCTCTCTTTCTCTCTCAAACACATACACACACATGCACACACACACTTCCCCTCTCTTACTGTAATGTACATTACAGACAAATGAACCTTTGGAGGAGGTTGGGGCATGCTGTCACTGATGGTTCCCTCTACAAATGGCTAAGACAAGGGGCGGTGACTATATGTGGATGGCCTTTTGTTCCGTTAAATTAACTTTCTCTTTTTCACTGTTGGTATTGGACTGAGGAGGGCTGCAGGGTCGTCAGGCGGAGCGGAAAAATCGACATGCTTAAAACAAGGGGGAGATAGGGAGTGATGAATTTCCCAGTTTTTTTTTTGTTTTTTTTTCTGACATTTTGGCCACAATTATGGTAATGCAGGCCGGGGGTCTTTCGGCAAAGTGTGCTAATGCAGCTCCCTCTTTGCACTGCAAAGGGGTCTCTACCTGGAAGTGATAAAATAGAGCTCATGATTAACAGAAGCTTTTCCGCCCACGCCACTTTGTCAGGGGAGGGAAGGACAAGTAATTGCACCGTAAGGTTCCTACAACACAATGCATAGCTGGGACTTGATGATGTGTGCAGGACCCTGGCGCCCACACTATAATCTACAGTTACATCTGGCTTTTTTTTTCTCCATACATGCTTTTCAAAAGATAGGATTTGTTGCAAATGTGAAATGCAGGCTGTGTGTTTGTGTCAGAGGAGAAAATTTGTTTTATGGTGTGAAAATTAAAGCCTGATTTAATTTGTTTACGATTACACAGATTATTAGGATTATCTTTTACATCCAAGCCTATTTGTCAGTGTTCAGGTACAGATACAGGAAGTATAAGTTGTCATTTTTGGCCCAGTTTTGTAGAAAAGAACATTTTTATCACTGTTTCTCATACTGAGGTTGCTTTCCGTGAGTCAAAATTTGTTCATGTTGGAAGATGCAACACAGTGTTTAGGCTCGTTTTATGCCCTTTCTGTGTACAAAAATAGATACGTTTGTTTCAAACAATGCAATTGTCACTGCCCACACGCTTCTATACGTCCTTCACGTTGGCATAGATGGCAGTATATCCACTAGAGGGTGCCAATCAGAGTCAAAAGCAACAAAAATAAGAACAACAAACATGGTGAGGGTGGAGGAGGTTGTAAGAATGTACCTCTTGAGAAAGAGGCAAGTGGAGTCAGCGGCCTCCGGACCGCAGTGGACTGTGCGACCATGAAATACATCACGACATGTGGACGAAGAATTCTTGTCGCTAACTAATTGACGATTGATTTCCAGTTAATTTAGATCCTAAAACTTCTTTCTCCCGTCCTGTGGTCGTGTATCACTTGAATTATTGGCTACCCTGCCAATGACTACCATTGACACTGCTCTGTTTTTCCTGAATCCATAAGCTTTC
Source organism: Lutjanus campechanus (assembly GCA_027495735.1). NCBI lineage: Eukaryota > Metazoa > Chordata > Actinopteri > Lutjaniformes > Lutjanidae > Lutjanus > Lutjanus campechanus. The sequence goes on along the minus strand of JAJHUR010140634.1, from coordinate 1,216,196 downwards.
AGAAAATACGGACAAAATGAACACAGAATAGAGACAGATGGCTCCGTCCATGTCAGTATTTAATGTTTAGCATAAATGAACCTTTACACAACATCTACTTTACTAAGTGAGGCTTGTTTGCAGCTATGTTGCAGTGTTTAGTTGGCATTGTGGGTTTTTATAGTTAAGAGCCATGTTTACATCTGGACTTTGATGTGGTAGAACAGAACAGGGTGACAGCAAAAATATATATTTTTTAATTATTATCTCATTAGTAGCCCTCAAAACTCTTCCCTGCCCTCATAGTTATGTTTACAAGGGCAATATTTCCTCAATCCTACTGAAATCATTCTGATTAGAGATTCCATGATCTCATGGACGCTAAGTAAACTGATCTAATAAAACGTGTTTACATGCTTCAGAGCATTAATCAGAATATAACTTTTTGACATGTGTAAATGGGTTTGGCCTGCAGGAAATCTGAAAAGAAATTTACCAGAAGAAGTGGTTCCGGTTTGTCAACCACCAGTGCACAAAGATGTTTCACATAATTTCCAAGGTGGTCCCGCATTGTATGTCACCTACCCCTGCATGGGGCAGACATGCAGTAAGAATATATTTATTCCAACCAGAGAGAAATGATTGGAATAAGCATTTAAATTGTTATTATTTTCCTCTTGACCAGACTGAAAATTCCTCCCACTTTGGCTGGATCAGGCCTGTCTCTTCAAGTTGAGGTGTTTACATATGGCACTTTTCTTACATATTTTTTTATATTACATATATTAGGGTCAACGTAAATGCAGCTACTGAGAGGTGATAATACTGCACACTGAGCCGACTTTTTACATGCAAACGAGCATTAAATAACACGTCTGGTCTTTTCACTGACTTACTGCAGATACCACATTAAAATGAATTATACAACATTTTTCTTTCAAAGTGTTTTGTCATTAATAAGATTAGAGAAACATACCTGAATATTAAAGTGGGGAAACAGAATATGTGATGTGGATGGGGACTGTAATAACTACACAGAGCTGTGACACCAGCAATATGTCAGTGTCTCGATTATCTATGTTTCCACTATGCAGTATTATTTATTACTTGTTTTATCTTTCCAAAGAGGATACAGGATGAAACATGTTTGGTCTCTTTGCACCATAGGGTTTTTTAGGGCGTGTTTACGCAAATCTTGTTTAGTCTGGTTGAATTGAACTCAGAACTGTTTACACTCTTGGTGTGAACTCTGGAGGCTCACCATTCAAACCAATCATAGAAGTTTAGGTGTCATTTAATTGGTTAAAAGACAGTTTTCTTTTCCTGTTTTGGTGAGTGGTGAACTAGAATCAGGTGGACTCAGGACATTATTTAATACTCCCTGTCTTGCAAGATGTTCGTATGCGCAGCCCTGTAAGTCTGATATGTGCTCCAGATCAACACCGACATGACCAGAACCTGACAGTGCTTCATGATGTACCATATCCTGGTAGAAATTGTGCCGTTTGTTGTATTTTTACTCGCCAACTGTATGACCGATTGTCATGGCCTCTGTAAGCTATGTTCTAATAAATAAATTATCTGTTCCACACTTTTCATTTTAATACTGCCACCTAATGACACAGAGTGAAAAGTCAGTTTTAGCCTAAAGTTAAGTTTCACTTTCAGTTTAGTAGAGGAGCACATGGCTGGTGCTGCTCTTATCTTCTGTGTTCTGTGTAGGGACATTTTATCCGATACATGGAAGCTATTGAAGGCCATATCCACACATTTTCTGATAAATGATAAGCTTTTATTTGTCTGTTGAGATTGTGGAACGTAAATATTGCTCATTTTGTTAATTTTAGTTTAATAATTTGTGAATTGTGCTTTTCTTAGCATGACCCAAGCCTGTCTTAGCCACCAATCTGTAGCCTAGATGTAAAATGCATGTTGTTTTATGGCATCTGTATACATGAACTTACCTTGACTTCTGTAATGATAAGGATAATTCTCATTATAAGGTTATGTAAGTTCTCAGAGCCTATAATCATGGATGTGTTTGTACTGATTATTGTTTCAGTTTCACATTCACAGCGTCTTTCTGAGCATATTTGACAGTTTGTTTGGCTAAACTGCATCACCTACAAAGAGAGAGGCCAGCATACCAATAACTGAACATTTCCACCACGTGACTTGTGTTTACAATTTGAAACACTGTATCATCCTCACAGTGGTTCAGTTCAGGAACATGCCCTTAAAATATTAATGTCATGTAATGTACAATAGGATATGATACGATGTGAGATTAATCCCCTGGATGGGACACCATCACCAACATAGGACATGCAAAAACATACACATCTCATGGCAGCACAAACACATGTAGAGCACAGCAGCAGATGTGCTTATGCATGCTTGAAAATATACAGTTTGGACAACATGTAAACAAAATGAGGAATGGTTTTTGGAAGTTTTCACGTACACTCTAAACTGTGATATAAAAATAGAACAGACACTGAACAGAAAATTGAATAAATCAATAAAATTCAAACACGTTTGTGGCTTACAGGAAAAGAAAAAGTCCCCAAAGTGATTCAGATTCAAATATTCCCAGTTTTTGTGCCGCCTTCATCCTCTCAGCTCCCTTTAATCCTTTACCAGTGCTGCAAAGAATGTCTTTCTGTTCCCATTGTACAGCTCTGTGAAAGAACACCATCCCTTTATAAGTAATCCACGATGGGTTAACACCTCCACCTTGATGAATATGGTGTTAAAAGTAATATTATAAGCCAATATAGATGATGTGAGAGAATAAGCTCTGAACAGCCGCTGAATGCCAAACGTCTGTCGCATAAATTAGGCCTGCGAGAGGAGTTATGGTGGATGGACCCCTCGGGAAGTGGCTTCTGTGTGAGTAATGTGTGCGCATTGTGGTGATTGTTGTCCCACTCTCTCATTGTCTGCTACTCAGGAATTATTTACCCCCCTCCCCTTGAATATTAGCTGTAAAATGCGCATTGCAACCTTTGAGAAACTGGTGGCGTCAGTGACGGATGGCGTTGGTGGCCAGAAGCAGGCAATGAATTTGAGGTTGATGAGGCGACTCATATCAGAGCGTGCGACATCAGCGCTCACCATCAATCTCTTCCCCTCTCCCCCATAGACATCTGGCACATGCATCAGCAAACACACTATTGAAAGTGAATTGAACCCAACCCCGACAAAAACACATACACAGGTTTCAGAGGCAACGCCGCACGTTCAAGGCCTCATGACAAGATGCTCGGCCTACAGCCAGCTGCCTCTAATGTACTACAGTAGAACCTTGCATGAGACTTTATTAGAATAATGGCTCGCATCCACATCGTTTGTAATCACTGCACCATAGAGCACAGATGGCAAAGCCACGGCCTGAAGATGTAATGGTAGGGAAACCACGCTTTTGCAGACCTTCACAATAACATGAGCCAAATTTCAAAACCAATGCATCCCCCTGCATTGATGTGATCATTACCTCATGAAAAATATTGTTTGATTGTAGAAGCATAATGCTGTCGCAATGGCAGCTTTTATTTTGGGTTGTACAGCAGCTATGCACAAGTCTTTCATGTCGAGAGTGCAGAGTGGGTGAGTTTAAGTATTTTTTAATATGTATTTAAATTATGCTTTACATTGTTGAGTATTTCCGAGGCAAACATTTTTTTACCATCCCATTTTCATGAGTTGAAGTCAAATCTAAGACTTCATCTGTGCACACAAAAGATTTATTTCTCTCAAATTGTGTTCACAAATTGGCTTACAGTGATATTTTTACCCCAAAACCTGACCAATCATTCCTCATGCCTAAACTGAACCAACACTGAAGTACAGAAGGCAACAAGTACTAGCCAATCAGAGGCAGAGTAAAGCAGGTCATGACTTTGCCCTCTTGGGAAAAAATGTGATGTCTGTAGCCCTATGAGTGAAATGGTTACGGTTCAGTGCCTAATAAATCTCTTTTTTTCAAGATAAAACTGCACATTTAGAGTGGACTTTTACTGTGAGCAGTCCAAGGCACACCTATGCAATAATCATGCTATTTAATCAGAATCTCTATTTTACACACCTGTCAGGTGGGTGGATTATCTTGGTTAAAGGAGAAGTGCTCACCAACACTGATTTGAACAAATTTATGTACAAAAATTGAGAGAAATATACTGTTTGTGTACACAGAAGAAGTTTTAGATCTTTCACTTCAGCTCATGAAAAATGGAATCAAAAACAAAAGTATATGTTTGTTATTTTCTTAATTTTTATAATTATTGCTTTATTTTCTTAAAATAAATTGTCCTGGCCAAATTTATGGAAAGTTTTAGAAAAATATAATTCATATGGAAGAGAATACAATGGTCATAAGTGTAGAGGTGTGGTGTTACAAAACCAACCTGCATTCATGAGAAGAAGCCTTCAGCGATCCAGCCCTGTAGTTGTGTTCTGCTTTAAAAAGATTATCTGAACCTCAGTTGTACAGTGGCAGAGAGTTATGCAACACACTGCAACTTAAAACCAGAAAGACACACAAGCAAATTAGAAAACAGCTTCAACTCTTTGGCAATACATATGTAACAGTTTTTAAAAATGTTTTAAATAAGTAACATTCATTTTTATTAAGCTGTTTATTTCACACGGACAATGCACAATACATTAATTGCACCAGATATAGCTACTAGCTAATTTCCATCTGCAGTATCTGCTCGCAGGCCTGTGATGCTCAGGTTGACAAAATAAAAAAATAACACAGTCAGTTGCTGAACTTGGAGTTAAGCGATGAGAGGGCGCAGGGAAACAACTTGTGTGAACTATACATCGCATATTAAACAGGGATTCAACCTATTTAATATGCCGTCTATGGCACTGACTCACCATTTGAACTGCACTACTTATTTTTGAATGCTAGGGTCTTACGTAGTGCTTATCTGAGCTGCTTGTTTTCTTAAAAGGATAGTTCACCCAAAATTGAAAACTTAGTCATTCTCCACTCACCCTCATGCCGATAGAAGGTCAGATGTAGTTTAGTCTACAAAACACTGCTGGAGGAAAAAGTGAACGGTGACCAGTTCTCAAATGAAAAAATAAACATGAAACGCCTCCATACTTGCTTGTCAGGTGTAATCCCGGTCTCCTAAACCCCCAACATGCCAAGTTCACTTGAAAGACATCATTTACACCATGTTTTTAGCCTGTGTACAATGTCTGGATGTGTGAACGGCATGTTGGGACTTTACGAGACTTGGATTATGCGAGATGAGCAGTATGGAGGCATTTTATGTTTATGCAATGCTGTTTTCCTGTGAAACTCCAGCAGTGTTTTGTGGACTACAAAACTAAATCTGACCTTCAGTCAGCATGAGGGTGAGTCGATAATGACAGAATTAACATTTTTGAGTGAACTGTCCCTTCTAGGTGCAGTGCATTAAGCTTTTGGCGCTTCACTACACCAGATGTCCGCGATGTTACTGTTACAAAAAGGATGTGCATGCAAACTCTTCTTGCATTCTGTCACTTAGTGCCTTAGTAGGTTGGTGATTGGGATGTCCTGTGTATCTTCAATAACCATTTGTCAGCTTAAATGAGCCTTTTTTACGAACAAATTTCAATAGACATCCTCTCAAATATTTTTCCACTTGTGTCTTTAGCAGGGTTCATGGATGGCTTCCAGGGTCAACAAGCTTGAGATTGTAAAATGAAGAAAACTGTTCTATTTGTTAGGAATTTCTAACAGGTCGGCAGAAACATGAGCACTGACTGGTTTATAGCTTCTGATGATCTTTCTATCAGCTCTAAGCTTGCCTGTGTGTGCTGTTGGCCTCCTCCCTGCATGTACTGTACTGTAGGCCTAATGCAAACATGCACAGGCTACGCATGCAGGCTATACCTTGAGGCAGACAAACAGAAGGACAGATGAGTCCTCCAAAACTCCTTGTTGAAATGAAAACTGTTATCGGTTATCAGTGCACCACCAAGGGAAGGGAAGTAATTTGAAAGCCGTTTGAAACGCGGTAATTTGCCGGTGTGTGACTCATCGCCAACACCTACAGCGACAAAACCTCTGATCCTGCAAAGGAAGAATAGGATAGCACAACTCTCTCTCTCTCTCTCTCTCTCTCTCTCTCTCTCTCTCTCTCTCTGTGTGTGTGTGTGTGTGTGTGTGTGTGTGTGTGTGTGTATAATACACCAACAAGCTGTTGTTTGAGGTTTATAGATAGAAAGCTATAGGAGGATATGTAGCTTCAATCATATAATTATGGTTCATACATTTAAATACTTTCTGCTACACTGCAAAAAACTTGGACTTCTTTCTCATTGGAGCACAGTCTTTTATTGTTCAGCCAGTGAACAGATGCTGCTATTGATAGATGTCTTGATATGTGTCCTGCGCAGATTTATTGACATGTCATAAAATGGAGAGAAAAAAAGATTTGCTGTGGGTTTAAAAGGACATCAGAAGGCTGAGATACGTAACAAACTGCCTACGTTTTGCTATCAGACAGGAAGCCGGGGTCCAGTTAATACAGTTTTGATGACAACCTGATGGTATCGCAGCAAAATAGGGCACGCTCACTTGAGGTGTCAGGGTGAAGGAAATTATCATGATTAATGCAGGGTTACGACTAGGCAGGAATGTAATCAGTCTCTCACTTGTTAATCATTATCTCTCCCTGATTAATTTTGGCTCAAGATTTAAAATAAGATATCAAGCCTCATTGTGTTGGGCAAAGACCTTAAACAAGACTTTCCATCATGGATCCGTTTTAAAAACAATCCATCAAATGATAAGCTGTAATTCTAGGAGGCAGAGATACGAAGCACTGGAGTTCGCAACTCAGACTGAACTGCACATTAATAACAGAAATAATTGCATTATTTATATACGATTACCCAATATCAAAATAAGACAATTCAGTAAGACTAAAAATGGGCAGAAATTGTACGGTCTTATTAATCTTGTACGCTACTTAAAGTCACACCTGTTCAGCCTTGCATATCCAAAACATACAACTTTAATGTTTACACTGAACCAAAAACCAATTTTAAAAAAAGGGGGTCCTGTGGTCCAGAAACTACTTTTGATGACCCATTTGCTCATTAACATTCAGCCACTTCCTTGTTGACGTTACTGTTCTAGTGTTACACGATATGATAGGAAAGGTGTAATTTAATTCTGAATTACGCTTGCTGTCCCCTCACCCGACCTCAGAAATGTTCTAGTTATGTAACATCATGTTTTATAATGCTCACCGGAAAACATATTTCTGTGTAATCCTCACACAGATTACATCCAGCATAGATGTGTGTTTCAAACACTTTAGCAGTGAGTGTTACATCATTTGCACCATCTTGCTATTGTTGTTTGTATTGTTGTTTCTTAAGCCCTAGACTACGGTGGCCGACAAGTACAAACGCGCTGCATATACAGACAGGCGCTGCAAATACAGAAATGCGCTGCATATAGAAAAACAGATGCAAAAGGAAAACGCTGCAAATACAGAAACGTGCTGCAGATAAGAAAACAAATGCAAAAGAAAACGCTGCATATCCAGTCATACAACGGAAGTGCTCCAGGCCTCTAGGGGCGGTGCTGAGCGTCCACCTGAGAGACAGACAACGGATGTATCAACAGTAAAAGATGAGGGCCATATGTGGAAAAAAGAAAGAAAAGAAAAAAAGATTACGTACTTTTTCATGTAGCCTCTCCTGACTCCAATTTTTCTCCCACCAATAACTTTCTTCTTCTAATTTACTCATCTTTTTTTTTTTTTAGAACTTTATTGCAAATATACAAAACAAACATGGCAACAATTATTCTTGGCATGTGTCAAATAATATAAAGAGATTGTCGGAGGGAACAGCATATATAAATCCATCATTATAAATACAGATATAATTTTAAACAAGACTAGTTTAGAAAAAGAGAATATATATATAAATAATGAATAAATTAAATTAAAAGTAAGATAAGGGTAACAACAGTGAGATGAATATTTTGAAAGGGAAGAAAGTGGTTTTGTTTCAGCTGTTATGCACTTCAGTGGGAAATTCTTTTAAACACTTATACAATTTTTGTGCTTTTGTACCTTTTACTAATTCCAGAGATTTCATGTACGATTTGAATTCGCTTAGAAAAACAATAAATTTGGGAGATGTTTTTAAAATTCTGTCCTTATGAATAAAAAATTTGGAGAGACAAAGAATTACATTTCAGCAGAGTTCATTATTTTTGTTTCTCATTCACTCATCTGCTCCACACGTTGATGCGTCCGTTGTCTGTCTCTCAGGTGGACGCTCAGCACCGCCCCCAGAGGCCTGGAGCACTTCCGTTGTATGACTGGATATGTGGCGTTTTCTTTTTGCATTTGTTTTCTTATTTGCAGCGCCTGTCTGTATATGCAGCGTTTTTGTACTTGTCGGCCACCGTACTAGACACTGATTTTTGAAACAATTGAGACTTTAAGTGTGATCTCAAACACTTGACTTTAGTCTCTGCTATGACTTGAAAGTGTAAAAGATGATGAGATATGTCCGATTTTTACTGGCAACACAAGCAAAGGTCCAACAGCATAATATGGTTACAAGCTTTCAATTAGGCAATCAGCATAATCATTGTGACTCAAAGAAAACTCAAGAAAACTGAGCTGTTTTCAAAGGGCATGTGGTGCAGGATACACTTTAAAATAGAATTCAACAAAGTCTCACAACAACTTTATATATCATGATGTTTTATCAAATTATCGTACCTGGAAGCATGCAGGTTCAAGGGCTTTGACGTTTTCAAACATTTGATAAAAGCATGCCATCTGCAAAACTGTTAAACATCATCTGACAAGATTATTTAAAATATGCACAACGTTTACAGTTCATGAATATGTGGGAGTTTAAATAATTTTAAAAATCAGATAAGACCTAATACTAACAAGCTCATGAATCACAAATTTGGCATGAAAAGTCAACAAATGAGTGAGTGTAAATTGTATATAGCCTATATTTTTTTCATTTGATGCCTTCCCTGACACTGTTAATCACATTGATGTGCACATAACCTAATCCTCACATCCCACACCTTTGTTTATTTATGAATCACAGAATTAAGCAGTGCAATTAATGAATTCTACAGAGTTAGATCCCTTCTAAAGGTTTGCCAGGGTTTTATAGGGGTACATGTCAGAAATGTGATCTTGTTCAGTCTCCTACTTTTGACAAGTTACATTTATTTGTACAGCCTTGTCACTGTAACAGTCTCTGAAGCTTCACAAGGAACCAGAACATAAACATAGAACAAACAATATTGGTGTTATATGCCACAATATAAAAGTGGAGGCCTGGAAAAAAAACACCTAGTTATTCAATATTCTTAAAGGAATACTTGGACATTTGAGAAATACACTTATTTGGTTACTCTTGGGCTTGTTCAGACAGACAGTCCAGAGGCGGCAACGTTGGGGACTGCAGCAACAAAGTTGAACCTGACTTAACTTTGCTGCAATGCATCATGACATAAACTGGCAAGGTGCTGCACTGGAAGAAGAGGATTCAAATAATCAGTCAGAGACTCCTCAGTTGACTGAGTTTCTTCAAGATGAGCAGTCCTTTTTTTGTCAGACAGGATAGACAGTAAGTGCACTTCTGTGGACACTCCAGAGGAAGCTGCAGAAGAACTGCAAAAGTTTACTATTACCTGTGTTTGGTTTTAAGTCTACCATCACAGGCCAGATTTCCTTAAGCCTGAAAACAGCCAAGAGGAGGTGCAGAAGTCTAGTTGTCTCCCAGACCACTTGATTTACAATATACTTTAAGGTTAACGTGGAATTATTGCTCATTGATGCAAAAAACAAACAAACAAACAAACAAACAAACAAACACCGCTTTAAGAGAATGTGCGGCATTCATCAATTTTATTGTACTTTGAATTGTCTCCAGATGAAATGCTCGAATGGGCCAGACCTGTCATACTAGCCTGCTTCTCTCCACAAGGGGAAAAAAAAAACACTAATTTGACTGTAAAATCATAATGCTGATGATAAACTCTCATGAACATGCTATTCCTAATGAACTGGTGGCATTCATCAAGCAGAAACATGCAATTTCAAGACGTTTGTGCAGGTAAGAGAGTTTGCTGAATCTGCCTTGGAACACTCAGCAAGACAGATTTAGCATAAGAATACAAAAAAAATGTGGTTGCACATGAAGTTTGTGAATGTGTCTAACCTGTGGAGCCTATAATATTTTTTTGTGTGGCGACACAGAAGAAGTCCTCAGTGTAGCTGTTGGGTAAAACCTGAGCTTGTAAATGTAAAAGGATTCAGGCAGTAAGAGACAGAATAAAAGCTTATATCCAGCCAGCTCAGTATTCACAAAATCCATTTTCCAGATAGCGGCGTACAATGAAATTCCCTATTTCTTTATCTGTCACTTCTGCTAATCCAGACAGTGATCTCCCTGAAACAAAGCTGTGTTTTCTATATGTAACTGAATGTCATAAACACGTCTCTTGGCTCCTCTATCATTTCAACTCATCACCTCCTCTATTATGGCTGCATGCATTCTTTATAATTTCTGTTTCCCTTCTTTTCTCCATCACTCCGCTATATGTTCTATTTCCAGGCATGAGCATGCTTATCTCCGTGTGTCTGCTGCTGTGCTCGAGAAAGAACAAGAGACGGCATTCACAGAAAATGCAAATAAGAAAAGGAGGACAGCCTGAGCACAAATACACGAGAGGATTTCCAGGTTTTATTCATATTATTTATAATATAATTAGATTATTGTTTATTATGGAATGAAAACAATGTCCTCTTTTTTCACACTGTTAATTCACATTTGAAAGTTTACTTTTAATTGTAACCACAGTGTTTTTTGAAACACAAAAACTTGAATGAATCTCCATCAGTTATAAATAAACCAAAGAGCCTCATCACTTGTTACTGTGGAAAAGGAACAGGCCAAAACCTAGCATAATAGGAAGGCTCCATTGTCACAATCAGAGACAAAACCATTGTTCCCAAATTGTGTGTGGACATTGTGTACACATAGATTCCCCAACCTTTGTTTTTCTAATTGACTGTGCAGAAATAGAGTTACATAATATTAAAATTGGGCAGACAGGAAAGACAAAAGAAATTAAATACCGTACACGACTCAAGAGGAATTCCTGGCCACATTCACAAAGCACAGAAAACATTTACAGGATAAAGATGAAGAAGATGCACAGAAGTTTCACTTTTTTTTTAAATGCCACGCATCTTTTTTAAAACAAACAAACAAACAAAAAACATGTTGGACTTGGTGTGAAAAGTTGATGAGTGTTACTGACTGTAAATTTCTTCAGGACTTGGCATGAAAAGGGCCTTTGGTCAGCTGTCTTTGTCAGAGGCTTGATGCATCCAAGCACCTCAGTCAGTGATATATTTAATGCTCGGTTCATACAGAGAGGGAATCGGATAGTGTTGTAATTGAAACATTATATCTTGGGCCTGTCCTGATCTGGACAGATGTCTTACTGATAAACTGGTTCACTTGAGATTTTTTTTATCGACCCTGATGGACTGAACCAGTCTCCCTAAAAGTAAAAAAACAGAAAACAAAACACTGCTGTATTGTGTATTACCCAGTTTTACAAGTTATCCATATGAGCGTATACAATGCTTCCAGCAAGGAATTCTGTCAACTCCTGAAACGTCAAGACTTGTCATGTTTTCTTCTGAGGAACTATATAACCCAAATACAATCAAGGGAGCTTCAATCATCTCCAGTCTACAGCTACACTGGTCTAAAGCTACACTTTTCAAAATATTGAAAATGTTGGCAGGTTTGACTTCATGACAGTGTTGATGAAGATGCCAGTGGAGTTCAGAAAGACGGTGTGTCTGCGTTATTCAAATTAGAAAGACAAACTGTTTTTCATGAATGTCCATTTGTAAATGTTTTGATAAGTTACAGAACCATACACACATCTACTGATTCAGTTTCTTTTTATTGTAGAGGAAATTTTCTTATGTTTTTAAAGTGTCTTGTGAAAAAACTAGATAATTCGGTACAATGGGAAAATAGACATGCTGATGTGAGGATGGGTGAAGATCTTCAGTTAACAAAACAATCCTGGAGTTTCAGCAGAAAACAGGGTTGCAGCTACAGTAATGGCAGTGAATGGCGGCCACGTATAAAATGTAAAAAAAAAAAAAAAAAAAAAAAGAACACAAAACAAACACGAAATGTCTCCATCCTGCTCGTGTGGTGTAATCCAAGTGTCCGTGAGCCGCGGCATTAAAATTACCACAAAAGACGCCATTTACACCATGTTTTTAGCCGAAATGTCAACTGTAGCCTCTCAGACTCGAGCCAGATGCACAAGAGATCTTGCAATATTTTCACACGTACATCCATTAAGAGATATACGAAGTCTCGCGAGGCTACAGTTGAAATTTTGAATAAAAACATGGTGTAAATGGCATCTTCTGTGGTTAAGTTTTAATGTCGCGGCTCACGGACACTTGGATTACACCACATGAGCAGGATGGAGACATTTTGTGTTTGTTTTGTGTTCTTTTTTTCCCACATTTTATCCATGGTCACCATTCACTGCCATTAGCTGCAACCCTGTTTTCTGCTGAAACTCCAGGATTGTTTTGTGAACTGAAGATCTTCACCCATCCTCACATCAGCATAGGGGTGAGTACATATTGAGTGGACTATCATTCTGGGGTGGAGTATCGCTTTAAGCCCTATTCGCACAGGGTTAGTATTACCCAGGGGTAATGCACATTCACATGGGATAAGCAAAGTCTGTATTTTACTAGAATTTACTGACATTATCCCCAGGATATGATGGCAAGGCTCTGTTGTCTGATGTCAGTCCCACTGAAAGATAGATAAATGTTCCTTACCACAGACTGGGTGGTCTGTGGACAAGTGGGTCTCAGTGCTGTGTGAATATACATAATTTGTACCCAAATGTTGTAAAAATTTTCATTTACAATTGCCAACACAGCTTACATAATTCTTGACCGGGAAGATGGATACAAAAGGTGTGGAGAAAACAAACAACCTTGCAAAAAAAAAAAAAGAAAGAAAAGAAAAAAAAGCCCTAAATCATAGAGATGCTGATTCCCACAGGACTCACATCACAGGACCTCGGTGTGCGTGAAACGTTAAATATCTGGCCATATATCTGCACATGCAGGTTTATAAAGTCTCTGTCCAGGTGAACATCCTCACTTATTCTGTCGTCTGTTTCTCTTCGATTCCATTTTCATGAATGAGCTCTTCCCGACATGTGGAGCAGGAAGCGCAGCCTTATATGGTATTATTGGGGCGTAAATTATGCTAATTTACAAGTCTCAGGCACGTGCACTCAAATACGCACAGGCGGATCATTTACACGGTTTTCTGAAGTTAAGAGAAGTTAAGTTTGTTGAATCTGACGTGGCGTGTTCGTAAGAGACCATACGAAAAAAAGCGAGAGAAATTTAAGTTAAGAATATGAAAATGTTCTTGCATGAGGCCCAATCCCCGTAAATTTTACATAATGGACCTTTAAGATCACAGATAACCCCCGCAATAATTACAAATTACAAGAGGTCCTCGGGTACTTGTACTTTCAAACCAGAACAAGAGCAGTTCATTTTTGTTTATTGTTATTATCCAGTGTCTATTAATTTACTGTAGTTATTCTCAGTAGTCATTTATGAAATTCCAACAAAGCATCTTGCCATACCAATACAAGACAAGGCCTGCACAATGTGTGGAATATTACCAGCCGTTATGACTAAGCATGTTTTATTTCAGTTTTCTAGTTAAGATTTTTATGTTCTTATTAGTCATTGACTTGCGCCCTTAGTCATAATTATCATTATTGTAGCTGCGCTCAGTACAGAGCAGCGTGATCATTCATCAGCTTCAATCATACATTTGTTACCGGAAATACTGTTTGCTGTGGGGGTTTAGCTTGAGATGAAAAAGAAAAGAAGCAATGGGCTTCTCTTATATTAAATCAACATTATGTAACTCTTCTACCTTAAAATAACAGCTTCAAAATCATTTTGATGCTACGCTGAATAAGGAGAATGATGCCTCTGTCATTCCTACTCTGCGCCCTGTTTATCATAAGTGTTACTGATTTTGGGGAAACTGGATCATATTTCATGGAGAACATGTTTCCTGGTTTCCTTCTGTGGTTATGCCTCAACTCATGGTGAGTTACAGAGTCTCCTGATAGACAGTTTCTGCTGCCAAATGTAGATGCTGTTAGTTAGCTATTAGCTCAGGTAGCGGTACACTACTGCCCGACTTGTGGCTCAGAGCATCCGGGGTGGACAAAATGCTGGCAGAGACTGGTGCTGGTGAGAGTTTAATGAAATAAAAAGTTAGTGTTTCAACTTCTAAACTCATACACATTAGGAACATTTAAACTAAAAGATAGGAAATTAAAAGTAACATCACATCAACATATACAGTTCTATTGTTACATTAGCAAACTGTATGTTAGCTTACATGCTTTTTTTCACTCTGAGAAATGTTAGCAAAAGTGAAATATTCAAATGCAAGATGGTTAAAAGCACAACAGATCCAGGATGTAACCCTGTAGATAACCACCTTCTCCACAGAAGATATTTTGGACAGTGAGACTTTCTGAGATTAATGTAGGTCTTTGGAGAAGAAAAGACTTTCGTAGCAAAAGCAATCGGTTATTTTGGCACCTTGTTTATACTATCTTGTGCACCCATTTGAATCTGCTAGACTGTATGATCAAAAATCTTGCAAAGCATTCATAAAAGATGAATATTCTAGCTGGAGGAAGGCACTAAAACAACTCAGTAATAACAAAATATTGATTCAATGCTTCAATCAGCGCAATAAGTGCATGAGAGGAGTGACGGTGGTAACTTCGTAATGGTCTCTTCCAAAGCAAACAACTGCCTGAACCTCTCTATTAGCTTTATTGTCCGCTGCCTTATATGTCAAAGATTAGCTATTCAAAGACATGATGAATCTAATTGATCTCAGATTGGGCTGCATGCTGAAAACAAACCCAGAATTACTAGAAGTTGATTGATAGTGTTGCCGATGACGTGCAGATGCCAATCAAAAAGATTATGGATGTCTTTTTCTGTTATATGGATGAAATGGCAAACATTACAGTCAGGATGCAAGTGTCTGTTTGCTCTTGTTTTGTGAATGAAATCTGAAACGCGGGGGAGCTCTTTGGGGGATTTTTGGAGACATCAAACACCACTTTTGTCAACGCTGGTAAGCCTCTTTTTTTATCTGCTTTTGTGCAATTTATACAGCTTCAGTAAGTGTAAGCAATTTTTTTTTACATTTATGCTGAGTGTGTTTGTGGTTTGCTTTAATTAGCGTTGGTTGGCTGATAGGTTGTTTGTCCTTCAAGATGTTTCTGTGATGCGATCATTACGGATTGGTGGTTGAATGTGCTTGTAACTGCAATTATAATTGTTATGTATTCGTATGGTGTTTGTCGTGATTTAGCAGATGTGTTGTTCACAAAGACATGGGGCCTACAAGAAGCTTCATGTCATGGAAGTGGCTTAAGGCTGGATTATGCTCCCAGACACATGAATACAGACACCACAAACACCTATTAGTTCTGTTTACATTCTGGAGTACCCACAACAAATTGGAGGTATTGAGATGTCAACACAGATGTGCACACTCCCTGATAATGAAATTTACATCATGTGGACCGTAGCAGACTGTGTAGGAAAAGTGAGCGAGTCTGTATGCGTTCAGGGGTTGGACCACCGAGATATTTTACTTCGGAAAATATATGAACATTAGTCAATGGCGAGAGACAAATTACTAGACAAATTACTTTGTGATAGTGTTTGAATTGTGCCACAAATCACACATATGATGTTTGTCGATTTAAAAGCTAACAACAGCTTTACAACTCAAGTAAGTCACAGTTGTCATGAAACTGTTGAGATATAATATACTGTGAAGATACATAATTAGATATACTACAAACCCAGAAGTCACGCAAGTGATGTCGACTTTCTCCCTCCAAAAGCTAACGTTAGCCGCTGAAGCTATGGTGCTAGTGTGCTTTCATACTGTGATGTTGTCACATCAGCAACAGGCCTTGCTTGTTCTTTTGCTTGTCAGAGGCTAATGAAAAGATCAGGATTTGTTTTATAAAACAAGTAGGGTGTGATGATGTTACAAGGGACAGTAATGTTGATCATGATAACATATACTGTGTGAGACAAGAGATGTAGTACACTGAGCAGTTTCACACAAAATGAAACAAAAAATACTGCGACTTTCTTGTCAAAATTATGTTTTAAAATGGACAACCATTAATGTGCTTTTCCTACTGTGACATGTCAAATGATTTCTGTGGGAAAAAAAGTCCCATCTGTGATCTGGGTGCTGATTCTGATGTAGCGTTCATTATCATACTTTTCACTCATTCAGTTTTTTCAAATGAAAGAGATTAAAAAATAATCTATACACGATGGAGGCCCATTGTTTGTCTCGGGAAACTGCCTGCAGGTGAGTGCACTTAGTCTTTTTTTTAACAGCTGTTAATACACTGATTTACTGATTGATTCCTCTCATTGAGTCTGGAAATTCACAAAAATGCTGTAAGATGAAGATGGAAACAGGCCTAGAAGGGACCACAGTTAAATGAAACATGAAAGGTAGCAAAAATTTAGCTCTTTGTTGTAGAAACTGAAAAGAACAAGATTAAAGCGATATTCCACCGCTAAAAATAGTCCACTCAATATGTACTCACCCCTATGCCGATGTGAAGATGGGTGAAGATCAGCAGAAAACAAGGTTGCAGCTAATGGCAGTGAATGCCGACCACGGATAAAATGTAAAAAAAAAAGAACACAAAACAAACACAAAATATCTCCATCCTGCTCGTGTGGTGTAATCCAAGTGTCTGTGAGCCGCAACATTAAAATTTAACCACAAAAGACGCCATTTACAGCATGTTTTTAGCCGAAATGTCAACTGTAGCCTCCCAGGTAGCATGTAAACATGGCGCCGATGTATCGCGAGACTTCGTATATCTCTTAATGGATGCACGTGTGAAAATATCGCAAGATCCAACGCCATGTTTAAATGCTGCCGGCTACATGCTACAGTTGACATTTCGGCTAAAAACATGGTGTAAATGGCGTCTTTTGTGGTTAAATTTTAATGTCGTGGCTCACGGACACTTGGATTACACCACATGAGCAGGATGGAGACATTTTGTGTTCTTTTTTTTCTTCTTTTTTTTTACATTTTATCCCTGGTCTCCATTCACTGCCATTATACCGGATTTGGCTGCAACCCTGTTTTCTGCTGAAACTCCAGGATTGTTTTGTGAAGGCCTTCACCCATCCTCACATCGGCATAGGGGTGAGTACATATTGAGTGGATTATCATGTTGGGGTGGAGTATCCTTTTAACCATTCACACCAGGTCTAGTTTATTGTATTTACTTTATTTATGGGTTACAAATAAGAAATGAAGAAAAAAAAATCACCAGATCGACTCATCTGTTTCCTCTCCAACTGTCTCCTCATTGATTCCATGGCTCTATAATACATCCATGATCTCTCCAGCCACCCTCAGATTATTATATAAAACACACAGAAATGTCAAATTTCCATTCTGTTTTCTGCATTGTCTGTCACTGGTTCAGGATTGACTGGCACTCTTTTAATTACGTCATCTTGTTGTGCCCTCTTCCTCTGTGGTGGTATGATGGTTTTCCGACTGGAGAACTCGTGCCACCTACTGCTGATCTCAATGAACCAACTCCTAACAGCAAAGTAGTAGTGCAGGGAAACAAGCATTTATTTCCATTGTCTTTTTCAAACTTACCTGAAATTGTGTCTCAAGGTGCGTTTTCATCCACCTAAAACATTTTTGCACTTAACTTTGGTTGAGGTGGAATAGTTGGTGCGACAAGGTGCAATGGAAACACACTTAGCGAATCAATCATGACATACATGAAGCACTGACGAGTTGGAAACATCAGATCTGTGCTGAGCGATGAGGAGACTTTCGCCTCTCTCAAACTTTCGTATGTAACAAACATTAATGCCATATTCCCACCTCATTTTTCATATGTTCCCCAATTTCAGGTTTGTCTGGTTTAAATTATGTCATCTTGCTGCGCCCTCTTCCTCTGCAGTGGTTTACTGGCACCTGAATAAACACCACCAGTGGTTTAGCTCGATGTGCTCAACTTCTAACATACACATAATCATAGTGGATGGAAACATTCAAAATGTATTTTCTTTCACAAATTTTCTGTGAATTGGGTAGAAGCCTGGCTTCAAAATGGAAAGATAGCAAAGTAGAATATAACAATGTACATAATATAAAACAATATGCACAATTACAAGGTTGTTTATATACATACAGATCTGGCAACAACAAACGATAATACTGTAGTTCACATTGTCATTTGTTTGTCATGAAGGTCAACAGGATTGTAAAGCCTGTGGGTGCATCAGCAGTCACCATGAACATCAGCTACCACCAGATGCGAGGAGACAGGAAGAGTCAAGGACCACAAAGGGCACAGATCACTGCCCAGCTGCAGCCATGATCTGGAATGAAAGCAGGTAGGAGAAGCATTATTACAGTGGACAAACACTCGCACACACACGCAAACATGCTCAAGCGTGAAGAACATGTACACCTCCATCAGTGGGAATCTGAACTGTGCATGTTTGAAGCCTGTATTTTAAGACATTGGGAGAATTTGCTTCACTAATCCCACCATGATAAATACTTCAAAAACACTGAACACACAAGACAATAAGAGCTGGTTGTTCAGCCTGTATTGAAACCAGATAACAAGAGAGTTCAACCACCACTGCGGGAGGAATTTGTGATAAAACATATCTACCAAATATGTTTTGTGGGGTCCTACAGCTTAATGACAATCTTAGTTGCTGAAAAGACATCTAAAATAATTGAAACACACCTGTCACCTGTGCATAATGATTCATGTGTCTTATACACGCATGTATACAGCCAGGGCAGCTGTGCTTCATATCATCTTAATAATACATATTTTCAGAGTTCTGATGGTCTGATGGTACTCTAAATTATTCTGCACATTTTAATCCTTCTGACGTGACAAGCACACCCGAAACCCTACTGTCCCAAAGTAAACTGGAAGCTTGAAAACTTTTTTTGTGTATGCACCAGGCAAGCAGTTTCTATTGGACTGAATGGGCACCATCTTTGCTGGTATCCAGCGTATAATACAGCCCTGAGAGGGATGGTAACGACATGTAACAAAGGTGCCCAGCTGGACTCAAAGGGAGACATGTCCTAATCCACCAGGCTTCCCAAACTCTGCTAGTTCCACTTAATCATGACACAAAGACAACAATAACAGGCTGTCAGACAATGCCTGTGTCCATGTAATCCAATAACATACAGCAGAGGGATGTATCGCTGTATTTAGCAGCTGAAAGTTTGGTTCATTGTTTCACAGGAGTTTATCTGATGCTGGAGACAAAGCACATTTACAAATAACACATAACATTCACAAATGAAGACACACTGTAACAGAAGAAGGAGCACGAGAGATTCAGGTTGAAATGACTCAGATCCACAGGGACCCTTAACAAAACCTCAGAACAAGCAGAATTATTAACGGAAGGACTAAAAGCCTAAATTTCTCTGATAATCTTTATCATGGAACTTAAATCTAATCGTGAGGCATTTCGTGTCTGCAAATATATTTTTGTTCTGCACACACATTCAAAGTACATCACTTTGTCTGTGTAGCCACTCTGACAAGCTTAGGCACAGAGATATATTCAAAAATTAGGCTATGTAGGCTAGAGGCAATCATTTAAATCCCACACACACAGATGTTATCACCAACCGACAGTGTTCGCCCTGCATAATTTTTAGTGTGTGTGCTAGCTGCACTCTCAAGGGCTATTAAAAGTCTGTATTCTTCAAAGTCTGCTTTAGGCAACGTCCAAATTCAAGCCATAAATATTTCAGATGTTTGAAATAAATGTGGGGTACTCCAGTGGAGTATGATCTAGTACCGTAACGTTGAGTCATTCGCCCACTGCAAGGCTTGAATTTTGAATTATCAGTGCTGAAATGAGAGTTGTGTTGTGTTTTCCCTGCATACGTATGCAACCAGTGTCCCTCTTGCTAATCACAAACTTCAGAATCTTCTTGGAAAAGTTCCCTGTCAGTTTTGAAGCTGCAGAGTGAAGAGGTGCCACACAACTTCTTTTGAACCAAGGCATTTCTGTCTTCAAGTAAACTGTTCCACATTTAGACATTTTTCTCCGCAGCTTATTCGCAATTTTTGAAAAACCCAGAAAACATTTTTTTATGGCTCCAGGCCATCAACAGCCGTGACCAGAGCCATGATGTTTCATGTGCATGTGATATCTAAAGAACATCTCCAGGGAATTTCTTCAAACTTGGCACAAACGTCCACTTGGCCTCAAGAATGAACTGATTCCATTTTGGTGATTAGGCGATTAAAGGTCAAAGGTCAAGGTCATTGTGACCTCACCTCTGTACCATTCTTGTGAATGTGATATCTCAAGAACACCTTTAGGGAATTTCTTCAAACCTGGCACAAATGTCCACATGGACTCTGAATGAATTCATGCAATGCTTATGACAAAATTTTACACAAATATCTGATAGGATACTATAAGTTTTTATCTTGTGTGTACAAATTAGCCTAATAAAATGTGTTTTTTTAATCAATTACTCTGGTTAATTGACTTGCATAGCCTTTTAGCGTAGGTTGTACAGATGCTAGCTCCAAAATGCTCCAAGGAATGAAATTACATTAAGCAAAAATAGCACCATGGGGAATGTCAGACCATTGCTGTTGCAGAGTTCAAAGGGTTAAATAAACATTTACACATATAATTTTTGGGTTCAATCTCGTGTTGAAAAGGGAAGGTGGTTTTATCAGGAACGTCCAGGATGTACACATGATTAATGTGCACATGTTGAAGCAAGATAATAAATAATACTTACACTTTGGGAAACCCTTGTACAATCAAGCCGCGTGGCTTCTGTAATGAACACACAGCTTACGGCATCTGTGAGCAGAATACCTTGAATTATCACTGTCAGCTCAGAGGATAATAGTGCATGATCCCCTCTGTCAAACTGAAACAACTAATGCCGAATACAAAAACTATTGCACTCAAAATGTAATATTTCATCAGACAGCTTTGCCACATATTCGTGAAAGGCTCTCCTGGGGATAAAACATCTATCAGGAACAGAAGCATATTGGCATACATCCGCTTAGCCACATGTTTTGTGTAACTAATTGGATAACCACACCAAGTAAAGCACGAAATTGCCTTTTTAAATTTTTTTTATCCCTCCTGCAGCAGTGGATGCAACCCTCTCTGCAGGGCGTTGGTGGGGCACAGAGGCACACACATTTATGAGTCATACATTTAATATGCTCTCCCTTCCTACTCATAGCATAAACACTCGGAGAGATGGAAATGAAACATCCCCTTTTTTCCCTCTTTAACCACGTCGGAGACTTCGTCAGACAGTTGAGAGAGATTCTCTCCTCTCCGTCCTTTGAGTGTTTCTCATCCTTACTCTGCCGGTGCCCCCTGACTCCTCATCTCTTACCCGGTCTGACACTCACAAAAGCTGCTTTGACTCCTGTCGCGCTAGTTTTAAAAAAATTGTAGTCGTGTGTGTGTGTGTTGTGTGTGTGTGTGTGTGTGCCCGTGCTTGTGCTTGTGCGTGTTTGGTGGAGAAGATAAGAGATTAGCATGAGTCAGATAATGATTCAGGACGCCAGGTGGCAAATGCCTCAAATCATGCGCTCCCTCTCTCGCGCTCTTGTTTCCTCTCACTCGTTCCCAGCCTCCTCTACTCCTCGCACTGTCACTGCTGCTCTTTCGCTCGCCGTCTTCTCCCACCGTTCCCACTCACACAATTTTGAGCCCTGTCGCTTATGTCTCTACATAACTCCCCACTTACTCTTTTTTTCCTCACGGTGTTGCCTTCTGTACCCCTCCGTCTGCCCGCAACTGTGGCAAACTTAATAACCCACCAGTTCATGGGTGGGCGTGGAGAGGTTAACAGGGGAGATAAAGAGGGTAAAGACAGATCGAGTGAAGAGGGAAGGTGGCGGGAGGGTTGGGGGGGGGGGTGTAGCAAGAGAGAGCGACGGCCAGATGTGGAGAGATAAGCGGGGAGCGTGTCGGATTGAGGTGGAAATTGAGCACGAATCTCAAGGAGTGTATAGGGAAAAAGCGGGCTGCTGGCGTCGTGCGCGTGATGGTGGGTAATTTAGAAAGAGTGGGACATAGGAATGTGTAGTGAGAGGCAGAGAGGGTTATAGAGAGCTGTGTAGAGGTGGATGGAGGCAGGGATAGAGAGATAGAAGGAGGGGTGGTGATCCTGGGGGCCTGATGACTCATGGCTGTGCTGCGGTTTGTGCGTCACTGGCGCTGGCTGGAGGAGGAGATAGTGGAGAGGTCTACGCATTTAATTACAGCCTTCCAATTTAGACACACTGTACACACACGCACCTACACACACACTCGCACAAAATAATATCACAAATAATAGTCTTACAAGTACACTAATTTGTAACGCACACGCACACAAGAAGTATGTAGACACACACACGGAGGTAGGCGCACGCTGTGAGCACTCAAAGATGTTCGCAGCGTCTTCGGCACACTTGCAAACTGAATGTAAATGTTCTCTTTTTTCTGTATTCCTTCTTTTTTTTTCATCACGAGTATCGAGCTAAAATGATCACGAGCATGTTGAGCATGCACGTTCTCCGTGTGCAGCCATCCCATCCCAGACAGACCTTGAGGCACAAAACTTATCAAGCCCCCCCCCCACACACACACACACATACACACACACACACACCCCACCCCACCACCCAAAAAATTCCAAAATACCAAATCGTACCCTTTGAGCAGTTGCACCACATGGCTTGTGACTGGAATATGAAATAGAGACACAGACATACAGAGTAGAGGGACGTGCAGGACTCGCTTTGATGACGCAGTAAGGCAAACTCTTCTCTCAGATAATACTGCACGCTTGATAGTTTTCACAATGGAATCTGCACCACGCGCTGTGCGAATCATCCTGCTGGTTAAAGGTCATCCTTGTAAGAGCAGGATTTCTGCATCACCTGCCATGTATTTTGTTGACTATTTATGGTTGCATGGTTTTGAATAAAGCACGAAAGGCTTGTGATTTTATCCAAGTGGTTTTCAGGGGCTCAGACTGCAAAATTATCTATCATATCTTTTACTTTTAACTCACTGTTCCTCTGCTGCTTTAGAAGTTTCTTCTCCTCCAGTCGAGTCAAGTTTATTTTATAAAGCACTTTTAACACCTGCACTTTCTCAAAGTGCTTGACGGGAAACAAAGGACACATGCAGATAGAAATGAGAGTAAGAAATAGAATCAGAACATCATGAATACCAGGTGGCAGAGCCCGCTCTCGAAAACAGGCACAAAAGAAAGCACGGCGGCTGTATTAGACCGTGTTGGCTGCATATATTTTTGGCAGTGTTCATTTCCTGCGAAGAAAATGTCTAAGTATTGTTTATTTTCCACATGATCCTGAAGATAACATAGCATGGCTTTTACAGGCATCCAATATATTGGACTGTTTTTGACTTTTATTCTAAAGCAGATTAGCTAAACATCAAATTCAAAGTGTGTTTACAATATTTAAACCAGTATTTTTTTTCAATGTAAAATGAATGCAATGAAATGTGATACATTTTACATAATACACAGTCATATATACTAGTAGTTGTATTTCCCTGCACATATTTCAACATTCAAACCATATATCTACACAGAACTCAATAATGCATGGCAATGGGTGCACTACTGCAATATGCATCTGTGTATAAACAGTGTCATCTTTTTTTTCTGGCATAAAGCTTTCCAAAACATGTTGTTCACTCAGACATTGGAATTAATAACTGTTTGTGTGAATAATAATGTAATACATAACAATATATAGCTTATTTTAGCCATCTTGAAGTTTCCAATAAAATTTAGCAACACTCACATCTGTGTCAGTTTAGTCGTGACTTCTGCATAAGCAACATTATCCAGAAACATTAGATTGGGCCTATAAAGAACATTTTCTTACATGGATTTACTAGATCTCCTGCTGACAACCAAATATAGTGTTATTCTATATAAATGATTATACAGTTACACACAAATACTCTTAATATTTCAAAATTTGTGTGTAAACATTGGTTTCAAGTAGAACCTGATCGATATATTGGTCGACTAATATTACCGGTCCCATATTGGCCTATCACAGATACTGTATATTGGTCCTTATCGGTATCAACATATATGTTGTCCAATATGTGCATTTTTTTAACAGACTATATTGTAAATAATTTTTATTTGCTAACATGGCAGCATTTTGTGTACATTTGATCTTTTTTCTTAATTCAAGTTAATGTATACATACAGTATATTTTGCTCTATTTGTTTTTCATTCATAGTTATTCATAATTATTAAAAATATGTCATTGAAAATTGTTTATTGTTAAACTGTAAAATATAATGCCTCCATTAGTGCTGCACAGAAACGTCATTATTTGCATTGATATCTGTATCTGTTCAACCAGCAAAATTATCTGTATCTGTATTCAGATAGAAGACAAATCGGACAAATGTTTTATTTTCTAACCTAATATTCATTGACAATGCAATTTTTGCACATACAAAGCATCAAATTGATTTAATAGTGGCATTTAATTAATTATGAAATATTTATAATTATACTACTTTATTTATTTTCATACATATCTTTATCTTTATTTTTAGCTAAACTGAGTTTTACGATGATGTCTGAAGGTCACCGCCAGCTCACCTTAAACTTGGGGATATTGAAAAATGTTTGCATTGGAAATAAAAAAACAAAACAAAAACAGAAAAGATACAAAAGTATATAAAAAAATATCTTTCAGTTGGTTGTTGGTTGATTGATTGATTACGGAAGATACAACCTTTTTTAATGATGCCGAGGTAATCATGGAAATTCCTTTATCCGAACTTCAGATAAAGAAATGTTTCCATTGCATTATTTGTGCTTTCCTGAATAATGTATTTGCATCCAAAATCTTTGTCACTAGTGTGTTTAGTCTGCTTTTGTATATATTCTATGTTCTTTATATGTACATCACTTTGGACAACAGTGTCCGCGAAATGAAATTGTAAATCATAAAATATTATATTCTGTATAAAGAATATCAGCCTATACATCGATATCAGAATTTTTATTTACCTCTATATGTTGGTATCGGTATCAGCCCCAAAAGCCGATCAAGTTGAGCCCTAGTTTTAAGGGAAAAAATACACCAAATACACTACATATTCTATTTTTTTCTTTCTATAGTTTTATTTAAGATCAGGGTGATTTGATGTAGGGGTGTCAATATTTCAATATTAAATTAAAAAAACGATCAAAACGAGCTTTCAATTTCATAAATAGAAATCAAAGCCAGAACCGATGATTCTACCTGTACTTTTTTTTGCGCTCCATCCCCGCATAGTTGCAGCGTCTGACTCAACACTTTAGGGATGACACGGTATAGTGTACCGGGCGTTACATCACAACTGGTGGAGACCATGTAGATCTTAAAGAAAGAAGAATTTGAAAATGTAAATGGCAGTTGTCAGAGCATAAAGCCAGTGATCTCTTGATTTTTACAACTCAAGACTCGATCAAGTCTAACAATGGCGTAGGCATCAGTGCTAAAAAAAAAAGAAAAAAAAAAGGTTTAACTAAAAAAAATTGAATCATATTGTGACCTTAAAATCGAAAGTCAAATTGAATCGTGGATTTTGAGAATTGTGACATCCCTAATTTGATGTCAAAAAATTAACATGAACGTGAAAATAAAAGATCTCCAGAGTACATAAAACACTAAAACACACTGTTTATATCAAAGAAATTAAATATTTGATATGAATTTACACACATGGAGTGAAATTAGAACATGCTTGTTTCGCTCATTTGCATTAAATTTCAAATGTTTAAATTAACTGATCCACGGCACCCTCTCCACGAGCCCTTTCGCCACCTCTCTTTTAATTTCTCTTTCTTTGACTTCCCTTTTCCCGTCCAAACACATTACCCTCCTTGTGTGCCAATTATCCCCTAAGAGCCTGCAAGCCTCATTCTTAAACAATAGGAGCAATCAGTTGCCCTCTCTCCCACTCCCCCTCTATGTGCCCGTTTACTCCACTCTCTTTTCCAGCAGAGAGTGCAGAGGGAGGATAATTTTTCCAAACAACAGTGTTGGGAGGAAAATGGCAGGAGGCAGGAGAGGCAGAAAGAGATAAAGAAGGAGAGAGGGGCTGTTGATTGGCCGGGTCATGTTGGTTCAAAGAGTCTGGAGTCGACATCTGACAACAACGTTGCATGCAGATGTTTGCTATCTTAAGCCGTGACAGGCAAATGTACAGCTGCTCTATAACCCCTGGAACAGATCCTCTAAACCCTAAAATCTACGGACACTCAAATGATCCTGAAACTGGTGGAGATCTCAGCAAACACAATGATAAACCTTGTGTGTCAGTACCTGTGACAAAATGAAAAATTCCAAAGTTCCACACAGGGATTGGCAGAAATTCTGTCAATTGTTGCACTTGCAACTTTCTGGAGTGACTGATTAGCGTGCAACCAACGATCATTTTCACAATCATTTCGATTATTTTCTTGATTAATTGATTACTTGTTTGGTCCACGAATCTTCAAATATAAAATATTCAGTTTACTGTTACAGAGTAGTAACAGAAAATACCCGTAAACCAGAAAATATTGACAATTAAGAAGCTGAAATTTGAATTGAATTTGTACATTCTTTCTTTAAAAAATGACTCATAAGAATTAACTGATTATCAAAACAGTTGGTGCCTAATTTAGTAGTTAACTAATCAATTAATTAATTAATTATTGCAGCTAGAACACACTATTTGGGCATACTGAGAAGCAATCAAACATGCAGGTTTATTTCTGTCGACAAATTTAATTAATGTCTGATGTTAGAAACATCTCCATCTATGAACTAATGTGGTTTCATTTGTTCACAAATGCTTAAATTTGTTGTTACTCGAATAAGATGTTAAAATTATTTGTTTATCACAGTGTAATTTCATTAACCATCAAAATAAAGGAATATAACTCTGGATTAAAAGTTAATAAAAGAAGACATTTGTTCATTTTGTAGATTAGAAAATAAAGAAGCAATTTGGAGTGTAAATTTTCTTATGTCTAATTTTTTTTCTTTTGTGATCAATTCAAGGGTGTTTTTTTCCGGCAGTTTTCCAGGTCTTTCAATTTAACGCCTATTTCCCCTCCCATTCATGTCTGCTATCATGAGTCGTCAGCGGCTTCGTCCCTGGGGAGGGAAATCCCAGCTGTCACTAAATAACTTTTCAGATCACACCAATAAAGCTAATGTCCACGGACACTAAAGGCCGTGGAGTCCATTTAACAGCTGCTTAACGCATGAGCACACAAGTGACACACACACCCATGCACACACCAACGCCCCCGCGCACACACACACGCAGACACACACACACACACACACACACACACACAGTGTTGTGGATTACTCTAACCAGGCTAATGATCTCCTCAATGGGACAACTGGGACTCTTCTGAGCTCGTCTTCAGCCTGAGGCCCCACAGGGACCTGAAGAGAGGCTCAGGGGTAATTACAATGTAAATACTCAGTGTGTGTGCGTTTGTGTGTGTTCATGTGTGTGTGTCTGCCTGCATGTGCATGTCCAAGATTAGGATAATCTACAATCTACAATCAAGCAAGCTTTGATTATGATGGATGTAAAAATAACTGAATATCTAATCATTATTAGTAGTTATTTATACAGAAAAAAGAACAATTAGATGAATGTTAGCAGACAGAAGCAGGTTTTACATGCACCTGTGTTTAGATAGAGTCACTTTATCAATGTTTTATCATCTTAAAGCTTTTATAAACATATTGTTTACTACATAAGACACTGGAATTAAGAACTGTTTATGTGAATTATAATACAATATATTGATATTAAAGCAACTACAAGGAATTTCCATATTGTGCTGATTTTGGAGGCCACTGTGACAAAAGCTGAAGGCTTTTCACTGCCATAACCAGAAAATATAACGTCAAAAATTAAATTATCTAAAGAAAAATCTAATATAACGCAACCTTTCCTGGGGAAATGTAAACACAGGCTCTTTTCATCTGATTTCACTGAGAATCTGACCTGCATTAAGGCATCAGGCAAAAAGAATAACTATAAAGAAATGGCTAACCGATGGTCTTGTTTGCTTATGACGGTCATATAATAGATTTTATTTATAATGCACTTTACATTTGAAGACAAATCTCAAAGTGCATATAGTCAAAATTAAACTGAGACCGTTTAATGACCAATTATTACTCATTACTCCTCGTATGACATAAAGAAACTAACAAAGAAACTTAATTTCATGCAGTTGTTTCCACATCTCAACAGTTTCATGATATCAAATTCTTCATATTCATACTTCTGAACCACACAGTGTACTTATTTTAGCAAAGCTGAAGTTTCCAATAAAATCTCAGTGTCAGTAAAATGTCAGTTATAAGTTATTAAACATATCAAAGTAGCAATTCTTTTCCAATACTAGGTGTTCAAAATGATACACTTCTAATATTCTATAATATTGAAAGTACTGAAAGTAAAAATGAAAAATATTATAAACAATACAAATGAAAAAAAACAATAGCAGTATTGTGTTTAAGCACACATTTTCCAATATAATATAGCCTAATGCAGATAGGAGGCCACATTGTACAGTCCAATTATAAAACCATGTCTCCTGTCTGCCTTATTAAAATGAAGGAAACAAAAACACTAGAGTCACTAGAGTGGGTTTTTAAACCATGGATTGGTGGCTCGTATCTCCTCTCCACAGAGTGAATAAAACAACATGTGCGCCGTGATTTGCTTCATGATTTTTACAACAGTCGAAACTTCAAATCAAATTAATCACTATAAGCAGATGATTAATATAACCAAATAGTTTTTGTTCTCTTTATTTTCAATACACATTTGTATATTTGTTACATACATATAAAGTAATGAAAGTGATAATATCGCTATTTTTCCCTCACCGAGGACCCACTGAACGTGACCAGGCTTCAACCACACGGGCTTTCTCCCGAGCACATTTGTTTTCTGTCGCCATCACTGGCAGCCTCTTCCTTGTTGTTTGAGTAGACTACACAAGGTAGGCTGAGGAACATCAAGTTCTTCTGCTGCATCCTGTTGTCTTGTCATAAGGAGGCCATGTTTTGCATTGAAAGATAACATTTTTCCCCCCGTCATGATTTCAGTGTGCATGCAGCAGCAGCCTCAGGTAGCCGGCCAGAAGCAGGCGGGTTACCATGAGGCAAAGTATCATGGGAGTAAAGCAAAAAAAAAAGCTAGTGTGAATTATTTTTCCCTGTTTGTTGCTATGTATAAAAAGATCCAAAACAAACTCTCTAAGTGGACTACGTGATGTACGCACAAGAAGTTTATTGTTGTGTCTCATTCCCAGGACATCAGTTGCTGATGTTTTAGGTTGGTAAAGCGTCCTGAGCACAGGAAAATTACGTGAAATACAGGCCGTGGGCAGGGTCGAGGAAATGCACAAGATGAGCTACCACCTCATAATACTCGTGGGCTGTAAGTGATGATTGAAAGGGATAATGTTTATTCAAGATTTTCTTCTTCTTCTTCTTCTTCTTCTTCTTGATTTTTTTCTTCTTTTTTGAGAAAATATTGCATATTATGCCTTTAAACAGAATTTGTATAGGAATGATTATGTCCCAAGCTTTTTGATTTTGATTACAATTGGTTTCCTCTGTGTTTGAATAAAGCTCCGGCTTTTTGAGAGAATTTTGAGATGATATTAAATTTTAAAAACACTGACTGTGACACTGGATGCAGATGGCAGGAGAGCGGCGGACAAGAAATGGAGGAGAGGCTAATTGAGAGGGAGAGAGGGATGGACGGGGTAAATGGACGTATGATTGATGCGAGTTTGACGCTGGGAGAGACAGAGGGGAGGGGGCAGGGGGGCAGAAAATGAGGTGGCAGGCACAAATTGATCCTCACCTTTTTTGTGTGTGTGTCATTCTGCCTTTGTTTCGGCTCATGGCCCCTCATCATCACCCTCATCATCATCATCATTATTATTACCCCCCACACCCCTCCTCTCTTTCTTTCTCTCCCTCTCCCCGCCCCTCTCTGTGACGCTCACCATGCCAATCAGATCGTAACATGACATTATGGCTCATTATACCTGGGCTGGGTGAACGCTCTGCTGCGGCTGGTGGCCATGCAGCCCCAGCAGGTACAAAAACAGAAAGACGCGCATGAAACATCCTCAAAATGTAAATGTTCTGTGTCTTTGTCTCTTTTATTTGTTGCATCTCATTTCTGTGGCATCCAGACAGGATTGTACGAGTCGGGGAAATTATGTAATGTGGGGATACAGGCTTGTAATGCCTAAAGAAAGCATTGATGGGAAGAGATAGCGGTAGAGAGGGTGTAAAGAGAAAAGTAGAAGCACAGAAAGGCAGCGAGAAATTGAGAATCATAGCAGAGGGAAAGGTAGAAAGAGAGCCATGAACGCTCAAGCAGCAGAAAAACATTGTGGTCATCTGCAGTGCGATGAGTCACCTGTAGGCAACACACACACACACACGCACACTCACACACACATATATACGCACAAACCCAAAAGAGACAGGCTTTGCAATCACAGCCCACAGCTGTGTAGTTACAATGCCATATTGTCTCATAAACTGAATGTGTCGCATTGTCACATCTGAAACACAATCTTCTGCTGAATGCACAAGTGAAAATAAAAAATAAAAAATGATGGAATTTTTAAAAAATCAAAAGAAGAACTACAAAATGATTCGACCTTTCAAAGCATTCCTGTTAAATTCAAGATATCAGCCCGATGATTAACACAAACTGTCGAACAAAATGTTAATGAAAGACAGAAATTAGTCTTCTTAGATCATTTTACTGCCAGCGTGATGTTGCCGTGCTTGTAATTAGTTAAAATAAAAATCTGTGGATTAAATCAGCCATCTGTATCCTGTATACATATTTCTTTCTGCTGCCACCCGGCTGTTCTGCCTCCGTCAGGTCGGGCTTGAAAAGGCTGCGTCAAATCAGCTGTCATCAACATGACTAAGTCAGTCATTTTTCACACATTACCAAACATTATAGAGACAAACCAGATACATACTAGAGAAAATCATTAGGGTCGCAACCAATGGTTACTTATCATTGCTTAGTATTTTCTCGGATGGTAAAACATCAGAAAACTGTCTGTACTTCATCAAATGTCTTACTTTGTTCATCCAACGTACAAAAAAAAAAAAAAAATGTTCACTTTACAATAATGTAAGACCAAGAAAAGAAAATCCTCACTATTGGGAACCTGGAAACATCAAATATTTGCAATATGGGTGTTGTGATTAGAGATGGTAATCGAGTTCCAGTTGAGAACTGGTTCCAAGGAGCTTTTCAGTTCCTTTTATTGACACCGGCATGTTTTTCTCACGTCAAACTCATCTACACTGCTTTATTAACTAGTGACGAGAAGAAGCCATGGTGGAAAGAAAAACAGTCCAAAGCATGACCTCATTTCACATAGAAAGATGACATCAATACATCATCAATACAATACCACACAGGTAGGCTTAGCTGTTTTTTTCTTTGACTAAGAAAATGTAAATTAAAAAGGCACATGCAGACATTGTTTCTACCGTGTTCACATAATAAAACAGTTGTGTTGGTGATGAGAAACCTGTGTAGGCCTACTTTTTTCCACACAGAAAAATTGATTAAGAATCAATGAGGGAATCAATTAAGAATCAGACCTTTAAGCAGAATCAATAATGTCATTATTAATAACCAATCCTAGTAATAAACAAAGATGAAATTCTCTAGATCTCGCAAATATTATCATGGATTTTTTTGGCAACAATAATCTTGTTGTGAAAATCTGTTAATGTGACAGCCCTGACTTGGAATTTTTTGGATTAAATGATTATCAAAATAGTAGAAAATAATATTTAAAAATCTCACTTTTATATCATTACCTACACAAATATCCCAGGTCAACACAAGCTAGGATTTTATTAATCGTTCTAAACACTAAATGAAATCAAAACATAATGGAAGAAAAAAAACCTACATTACACAAAATAAAAATTTAATGTAAATAACATTAGCAGCATTTTAATGACTTTTACAATGACTTTTGTTTTGTGTAAATAATAAATAAAAGCAAAATAAATCATATTTACATGGTCCTGTAGGATGAAATTCCCAAGAAAATATGCATTATTTTCCATATGATTATGCACTATACTGTAAAGCTAAACTAATATACTTAATTTTGCATATTTTTGTAAAGACAAAATATTTGTTGTTGTATATTGGCAAGCTTTAGTTTTGAGAAACAACATCTTGATCAAGAGAGAAACCAAAGAGGAAAAAACAAACCTCACTTGCACTGTATAGTGGAGCTGCAACAATTAGTCAGTTAATCCATTAGATGTCAACCACTGAATTATCCACCAAATACATTAATAATTGATTAATCATTTCATCAAGAAAAAAATGTACAAATTCTATAATTTCCGTTTCTCAAATGTGAATATTTTCAGATTTCTTTACTCCTTCATGGCAGTAAAATGAATATCGTTGGGCTGTGGACAAAATAAGACATTTGAGGACATCATATTGGGCTTTGATCAACATTTTTTCACCATTTTATGGGTCAAACAACTAATTGATTAATCAAGAAAATGATCAACAGATTATTCACTGATGAAAATAATTGTTAGTTGCAGCCATACTGTACTGTATGATCAGATTTTTGCTTTAATTTTTTTTAATGGAACTTATTACTGACTGTGTTGATTTTTTAATCTCTAATATCAGCCACTCAACCTCTGACATCTTTTCCCTTCAGAGGCAAAGGACTTTCTAGCAAAGCTGTATGTTAAACTGACTCATTATTCACTGGCTGTCAGATAGCACAAGGTTACTGTACAACAAAAACAAAGCATTTATACTGCAGCCTGACAGAAAATCAGGTGAGCTTTCAACAGCAACATTAGCTAATTTCCAAACTGTCAGTCCCTCGCTGCCGGGTGGTAACATTATGTTGTTCTTTGAATGTGAAATATCTTGACTATTGACATCTGCAGCAGCGTATCTGATCCGATGGCTGCGTGGGTCATGTAGAGACAAATATCAGGTTTCTCTTTTCCTTAGTGAGGACAATAGAAAAAAAGATGGAAAATAAGGAGCAGATCTTGTCATCATTCATTCTAATTCTCTCTGCGTTTAATTCACGCTCTCCAGTCGTTCTCTCGGCCAGCTTCATCTCTTTTCAAGCCTCATCACCAACACACGGCACCCCACCCCACCACCACCCCTCTCCCCTCCCCAATTTCCTCCATCCACTTTCATGTCCCTGAACAAGAATGAGATTAATTCAGTCCATTTGTGTTAGTAGTAGCTGGTTGTGCTGCTTTATAGAGGTGCACAGAGACCTCACTATTTGTATCTCTTCAACCAACAAAATTATCTGTATCTGTATTTGGATACAAGACCAGACGTGGGTGTGGTTTATACTGAATGACACGTGTTTTCTAACCTAATATTCATTGGCAGTGCAAATGTTGTGTCTACAAAGCATCAGAATGATTTAAAGTTGTCATATAACTAATTATTAATTAGATTTCCACATCTTCATCCTGTACTTTTCATCTTTTTATCTTATTTTTTAATCTTTTAACTAAACTAAGTTTTATGAAATGTTTTATAAATTGAAATAGTCTGTTTTGCATTGGAAATAGGAACCCTCTGTATAACCTACATAAGCAAACAAGACCATCAGTTTGAAGATTGACTCTTTCTTTACATAAATCCTGCTCCTTTTTGTTCTGTGCTCCAATGACAGTTGATCAAGCTTGATATCTTGGACAAATTTTTTCTTTCCTGTTTCCTATATGTAAATATCCTGTGTGCTGGGCTTGTCTGTGTTGAAAAGAAAACCAGTTGTTTTTGAGATGGTTAAAAGTTTGCTTGGACTTGTAAAAACAACGTATATTCACAATTTCAATCAGCTAATGTTAATAAAATGCAAGCGAATTAGCTAGCTACTCTACATCAATCATCAGCTAGCTAGTTAGCTAGCATTTTGCTAACATTAGAAAAGGAAAGGAGAAAGCTGCCTGAAGTGCCAAGTTTGCTCAACTGTTATTGGAGCACAGAGCAAAAAGGTTCCTTGTAGTAGCTTTTAAGTATTTGTGTAAAAATGTACTTTATGAAAATCAAAAGTAGTACTCTTATTATGTTACACTTTTTCCTGAATAATAACAAGCATATCCAGATAGAAGAAATATCTGTCACATTATTTTGTGCTTTTCTGAATAACATATTTGTATTCAGGTGCATCCCTTCTGCTTCAGTTTCCCAAACTGCAGTGAAACCCTCAAATCTCATCTCATCTGAAGTGTGGAGCTGCTCCTCGTTGGCCATCTCCTCCTCATACTGTATCACCTCACTCTCGTGCCTTTAGTCTCCCCTGTGTTTGTGAGTGTGTGTGCAGCCCGTGCACACGGCCGCACAAATTATTCTGAGGCACTCTTTTATTCATGGACACGTGCATCTTTTAAAGCATCTCATCTTGGAAACATTTTAGTTAAGTGGTTTATGCAACTTTCAGAAGCCTGGGAAACATTCAGGTGTGAAAAGACCACACAGTAGCTATTAGCTTTTTTTCCCCCATGGTGTTGCCATGGCAACACTGTCAATGAAAAGGCATATTGATAATTAATATTTCGTTACCACTTACTGAGTTAGAAACTTTACATTGTTGAGAAAGCAACGGTTTCTGTCTGGATCTCTTTGTCGTCATCAGCACATTATGACCTTTTCTATACTCTGTGGTTGTGACCTTTAACTGGAGAGTCTGACCACATATTTGGACAAACTCTGTTCAAACACAATGTGGTGAAACACATGGACAAACATCCACACTGGACCAAATCCTGCCCTGGCCCATGCACAATTTAGTAAATGCTGGAAAGATTCATCACGCCCTCTCACATTTGGTCCAAAACCAAATCAGTAGTGCCTGAAGGAGATAAATCGGTGGAAAAACATCAACCTGCTGTATGTTGATCCACAGTCGGTATTAGTGGCAGGTAAGGGATCAAGGTACATGTACAAAGAAGGCAAGAAAATTGAATCACCTTCTTGATTTGATTGTACTGTTTGTGTGTGTAGTTCACAAAAGGCATTAATATTATCATATAATTCGTCTTATGAACCTTCTTAAACCTAAAAAACGTTTTCCCTAAAAGCTTTTTCACTTTTGACGCTCTTATGCCCAACCCAAGCTGTGTGTGCCTCTGGTTCCCACACAAATAGTGTTTCAGCTGCAGCACTGCTGCTGCCAGACCATTCTTTCACTGAGTTTGCAGAGGAGTTTTGAAGAGAAGAAAAGCGCTGTAAACAGAAAGCAGCATGATCTGTATCCCCTCATTCAGAGAGAGAGAGGGAGAGGGAAAACTGGAAACTGGAGTGGGAGGTGTCATGTTACTGGTATAATGTCGAAATAACCAGGGGCATCTCCAGACTGTTTTAATTAGGGGGGCACAAGTGGGGCATTAACTTAAGCAAGGGTGGCATGAAAGATATCTTTTATATACCTCATACAGACACACACACACACAAACACACACATCGGATTAGCATTGGTCACTTGGGGTGGCCAGTCAGATTTCAGGGGTGGCCAGCACCCCTAAAATCTGGTTGGCTGCTGATCCCAGTTCTGTTGCCAGCTAATGGCAGCTAACAGTCCAGTTAGCTAATTTAACAACAAGTAAGCTAAAGTCATCTGTCCATCAGGAAAGCTCTATAATTAAATAACCATGGGCTGAATCTGAGCAGCCGACATTAGACGGGATACAAGAAATTATTTTCTCCAAAAATATGATCCAGGTTCACCCAAATCAGTGGATAAAGCTGTGCTTTTGTACAGTGATGCCCTCTCCCCAGAAACACTAGTCTGCTCCAGTGAACAGATGTGTTCTCCTTCCATGCTGCATCATAAACGAGAAAGCATTTCATTGGATGTAAATTTAGTGTCTGATAAGAACATTCTCCCAACTTTTTGTTGTAAGCATACAAGATTTCAAAAGGTAAAAGGCGGTGACAAAGGTCACAAGGCTGACTCAGAGCTCGTTCAGACGAGGCAGATATAATAACCCCAAAACCAGATACAGCTCAGTTATTTTAAGCCACTTGTCATGCCATGTAAAGATCGATTTAAAGCGCCGAGGGACTCTCAGAGCGTCACGAGCTGATGGTACGTTTCAGGAGCGCGGTGCTGCAGGTGAGGCCAGGTGCCGCTCTCCTCCTCCTGCGACTCTCATGTCAGATCGTACATCTCCCGCTTCACTTCCTCAGACGCAGGGAGAAAAAAGAAAAGCTCCCGAGGGTGAAAGTGAGAGTGAGAGAAACAGGTTGCCTCCTCTCCAAGGTCAACCAGCTGCCACAGTCAATGAGCCTCTTCAGTCTATGAGTCAACAAAGCACAGGATCACTTCCAAGCATGAATATGTCACATTTAATACAGCCCCTGCGACCCCAACAAAAACACACTATCATACGTAATAACCCCTGTGAGCTTAATGGGAGGCTCTTGACTGACTCATACAAGATGCCCTCAAAAACCTGTCTACATCTGGTCTTTTCCAGGTTGTTTTTCTTTTTTTATTCTCTGCTCTTGTCTTTGAGCTCAGACACCCGTTGGTGCTGTCTGTTTGTGTTTACCCCTGCGGACAAACCTGCAGCTTCATCAAGGGTGCTATGGAAAGGACAGTGTGTCATGAGGGACCGAGCAGCACGGTGCCGCATTGTTTTAGAGGCTGGATGAGTCACGGAAGACGAATCAGGGTTGGTGGCATTTGGGAAGGCTCGTCCATTGCATTAGGACGGCACTGTTAAAGGATCAATATGTAACAACTGCATCCAAAAATGAATACAGCAGTTCCGGTAGGGTGTCGGAGTCATAAACGGTATATTAAACAGGTTGAAATCCTATTTAATATACAATCTATGGTTGAAGCAAGTGTTTTCCTCCACCACCCCAGACTCGAGGAAGCTCAGGCAGGAGCGCAACGCAAACGCGACATTGTACAATAATTTGAAAATAACAAGCGACGATGAGTCCTACACTCTTAAAAATAAGGGTTCTTCCTGAAGAGCTGAGGTTCTAGATCCATTTGCTTCTGAAGAACCCTTTTTTGGAAGAAACGGCTTTTCTATGGTCCTTTGTAAAACTTTGGGTTCCATTAAGAACCCCTTTCATCCAAAGAACCCTTTTTTGGAAGAAAGAGTTCTGCAAGGACTTTTGAAATCCCTGCAGAACTCTTTTGGCTAGAGTTCATCAAGGGTTCTTTGTAACAGTATAACAACAGTACAGGTCTCAGTAGAACCACTGGGTGGATTGAAAATGAAACCCTTGGACTATAATGGGGTTTCAGGCAAAAAAGGGTTCTCGGTAGAACTGCTTAGGTGGGTTCTAACCTATGGAGGTTCTTGGTAGAGCACCCTGGATGAGTTGTAGATAAAACCCCTGGAATATAAAGAGGTCCTCAGGAGAACCCCCTGGGTGGGCTCTATCCCGTGGAGTATAAAAAGGTTCTCAGTAGAGCCCCCTGGATTAGTTCTAGACAAAATCCTTGGAATACAAAGGTTCTCAGTGGATCACCCAAGTGCATTTCAACCTGTGGAGTATAACTCCCTGAAAGGGTTCCAAGTGGAGCCTTTATAAAAGGTTCCACCAAGAACCAAAAAGGATTCTCCTATGGGGACAATGAAGAATCCTTGATGGTTCTAGTTACCACCTTTATTTCTAAGAGTGTACAGTGTCAGTTGATCAGCTGTTTATAACTGCCAGTCGTTTGTCAGTTTAAAGTTACGTCTGTTCTCCTGAAAACGAAAGGTCACTGCTTTGTTGGAGTTCAGTCACTGCCTGCCAGACTCCATTAACATATTGTTCAATTTAACTGTTATAAACATCTACTCCTTCAAGTTCATTAATGATTTCTTACCACTCATAAACAGACACTAACACATTCGGCGAACTTCCAGCATTAATTTGAACTCTAACTAATGTGAAACAGATACAAGTTACAGGCCAGAATAGACATTTCAAAGGAGGACACGCCGACTCATGTAGTCAGAGAAGTGCGTATTTCAGTTTATCATGTTTCCTTAATCTCTGCTGCCATATCACGGTCATTTTATGATTCATTACGGTAATTATATTACAGATTTCTCCTTTAAATCAACAGTGGGATTATGTGTTCCCATGATGCCTGTTTCAGCAGGTTGGACAAGGAATTCATTAACGCATAATGTAACCTAATTACCCGAGAGACTCGACGGTTACATGTCATGATTGTAATTTGTTTCTCAAGAAGAAGAAGAA
Organism: Lutjanus campechanus; assembly: GCA_027495735.1. Taxonomy (NCBI): domain Eukaryota; kingdom Metazoa; phylum Chordata; class Actinopteri; order Lutjaniformes; family Lutjanidae; genus Lutjanus; species Lutjanus campechanus. The sequence continues at coordinate 1,177,604 of JAJHUR010140634.1, read as the reverse complement.
GAAGAAGAAGAAGAAGAAGAAGAAGAAGAAGAAGAAGAGCAGCTCTCCTCTGCTGTCACGAAACTGATGAAGTTAAAATTCTCCAAACATCAAGTCATATTTTTAGCACCTCGTACACAATGCGAGTGCAGCATCGCTATGACTATTTCAAGTAATTTCTATATGACTCACCAAAGAAATTCAAAAGCTCACACATCATCAAAAGAGCAGACAGCAAATGTTCATCTGCTTTAGTCATGGCTGAATTACTTTTCATCTAGTATCGTCTCTTTTTTTTCTCTCGGTGAGATGAGTCCACGCTTCAATTATTTGTCCCTTTGACAAAGTCTAAAATTCAAATGAAGCGCTTGACATTGTGTGGACTTAAACTGAAAAATGTGGTCAGAAATATGTGAGACAAACCTCCCCTCCCACCATCTCATTCAGGTTTTTACCACATTTCAAAATAATGCTTCTCAGTAGGGTTCAGCTTGCTTTGAGTGGCTGCCTTTGATTTTTTTTTTTTTTCAGTCTCTACTGATAAAAGCAAAAATTACACAAGATTGCTCACATACAATAGGGGCACAGCTATAAATGCGCTCATTTTGTTTTTGACTTTCAGCGCACATCTCCCACGTTTGTCCCGTATGCGAATGTCAAGTGTATGCAGGTGATGGGCTCCAAGCATAATCCGTTTTTCTCTTCCCCGCTACCCCTTTTTTTCTGCTCTTTGTGTCTCGCTCCCTTCGACCACCCTCACACACACTGCCAACGTGAGATAGCTACGTCTGTGTGTCCAGTGCAGTGTGTCATGTGTGATAATATGTGACGTACGCGTTCACGTGCCAGTGGTTTTTAGGGTTCCACTAGAAGATACTTATTATTGTTATCATCTTTAGGCATCATCATTATCAGCTGGAGCAGACGCGACGGGTCCCTCTGCGTCATTGTTCCCTCCAAAAAAACCCTAAAGCTGCCACCGGCAAACGTAACCAACAAAAGGAGGGGAAGAGAACACGTTGAAAATCACTCTGGCACTCTTTCAACGTCCCTCCCCTCATCCATCCTCTCATCCACGGCCTACACACCCCCCCAACCCCCCTCTCCCCCCTCTCGCCGTATACCCTCTGCACTCTCTATCAAATGTTCACTTCTTTTGTCTCATCCACTCTTTCTTGTTCCATCACACTCTATCTTTTCTGCGTGACACGCTTTGCCCTCGTCCGCGCTCTCTGGCCGCCATTATCTAAACCACCCATCTCCTCATCTTTCCCTCAATTCCCCTCTCTCATAGTCAGGAAAAAATTCACAACCTACACACACAGTGACACTGTGGCGTGCAAACACTCCCACCCCTCCCAAAACCTTCTTCTTCCACGCACACACTCACCACCACCTTCTACTCTCTCTAAACCCCCTACCCCCCACCCACCCTAATCCTAATCACACCACCACCACCGTCATCAGCCCTTATCTCACTCCACCAAATCTGCTGTGACTCAAAACAATTTCCTCTCATTTGCGATTTTACTGCCCGCCCCCGCCGCCTCCTACACCTCCATCAACCCACCTACCCCCGCCAATAAACCCTCTCCACCTCCTCAATACCCCATCGCTCACCCATCAGACGCAAACCCCACCCAAATGCACACAAACACAAACACATATACAAATGCACTCACGTACACACACTCTGACCGGTCGCCATTAAAGAATGACGGCTCATCATGTGTAAAGCGGCGACTTGCCACTGTCATCCAGTGGAGCCCGAGAAGAACTGCAGTGTGACGTCACGGCGGACGCCGGCCCCGCTGGTTGGTGGAACATATTTACGTGTGCGTGTGTGTGATTCTGTGCGTGTGGTTGGGATGGGGGAGCCGGAGGAATACAATTTGGTGGGTGGGTGGACCCGGTGGGCCTTGCTGCATCACTGAACCAGGAAAATGAATGAGAGACTACACTAGGTGTCACCCCCTTTCCTCTCCCGTTGGCCTCCACTAATTTCTCTTCTCTGCTCTTCTCTTCTGCTGCTCGTTGGCCCCCGAGGCACCAAGAAAACAGTTGAAACTGCAGAAATTAACTGAGTGTTTGACAATATGTTCGACGGCATGTTGCAGGGCTGCTTGGCTGTGTTTAATGACTTGCATCAGCTGAAGGAGAAACAAATGTTTATATCGTTTGATTAAATGATTAGAAATCCATTCAAAGTTCAGTGAAGCAGCCTGATGTGCCAGAAATTTTGAGCATTTGGAATTCAGCAGGAGCAAAACAGCACCACCCGATGGGAGGTCCTCATAGCCACAGCTGGAGAGAGGAGCACCTCACTGAGAGGTGTTACTATGGGAGGAAGAAGACAACATGTTACATGATGAGGCGACAGATTACAAGCATGTGTGTTGTTTTACAATGACAGACTCAGTGAGTGAGAAACATAACATCAGCTCTTTGTGTATCACTACAGCCATGAAACGGTTTGACAGCCGACAGCAGAAGAGTATGTTAGCTTTCACCAGATGTCTGGGTCGCCCCCCCCCCCCCCCCCCCCCCCCCCCTTTACCA
>JAJHUR010140634.1:1151068-1175046 GCA_027495735.1 Lutjanus campechanus | reverse complement strand
CCCCCCCCCCCCCCCCCCCCCAGCAGACGTGTAGTTTGTACTGGTGATGGGGATTTTAAATCTCGCCTTTGGCTTTTAGTGGCCATTTAAATCAAATCTAAGAGCAGGAATATGCTGAAACAGAGATTTCTCAGAGACATTATAATGTTGGGCCTATAATAACAATAATAATGAAACACAAAAATCAAAGCTGTTACATTTTATTAGTGTTCACATGATTGCATTAACATATCCAACTAACTGTTTCATAAGATTGAATGTATTATTCAACTGGAAGAGGTCACCTCATAGAGTGCACATCCCTGCCTGGTAACAGATGGTGAAGCCGCTACTGCAATGCTACCACAATTGCCAGATGCAACAAGAGGAGATGTGTAAAGTCCTGCAAACATTAAGATGACCTGCACATATGTTGTCTTTAGCTGAAACAAGATTCAAACTGAGGCGGTTTTTTGATCGTTTGCAGCCCCTCATGGCTGGTAAAGAAGAGTGAGAAGTCAGCTGTCAATGGTTGTACAACACAGGGCGGTCAAAAATAAAATTACTGCCTCGCAGCTGTAAGTCTCCACCAACAAGTCAAGTACGAGTGTGTCAAGTGTTAATATGGAAGCTACCACTATATTGACCTGTAACCTTGAAGGAATTTAAAAGGTATTATGTTCATTTTTTTCACAAAATTTATGATTCCAGTTAATAATGTCCAGGGAAAGAACAGAAGGGGACAAAGGACTAATAGAGAGCTGAACATTATAATGCCACAGTGAAGTTGACCTCATTTGTTGACCTCATCATTTTATCCTATTAGATATTTGTGGGTAATTTTGTCATAATTCGCATAGTAATTTTTGAGTTATGACCAGTCATGTTTAGTGAGGTCACAGTTACCTTTGACACCAAAATCTAATCAGTTCATCTTTGAGTGAACATTGTGTCAAGTTTGAAGAAATTCCCTCAAAGCACTCGCAAGAATGGGATGACTTGAAAACATAATGTCTCAGATCCATAAAAACGTAAAGGCAGAAAAGTCATTTTCAGGTCACCCCCTTTTAGCTCTGTTTGGTCTCCACCCACTCCTGAATGAAATATCGGTTTCTTTAGCTGCCAAATGTTTCACTCTCTTCACCAGCTAGTCACTATTTGTGTTTATCTGCTGTTTGGTGGTGAGCAGGTGGTGTCCAGTGTGTTTTTAGAGCTGTTTTGCTGAAAATGGCTCCTTCCTGCAGCTGAAAACATTATGAAAGGGGTTTGGATGAATCAAAACAGTACACATTAAGCTGAAACTCAGTATAAGGACCCACCAAAGCCGAGGGGAGCTGTAGATTCAGGTGATAATTCCCTGTAGGTTCATTACAGTGAGCAGCCTCTCTGTCATTGGATACATTGTTAACGTAAAATATTCATTATAGCCACTTTGAAGCTCCTCTAATCAATATTTGAACAGTCAAATGACTATGTTTGATTTAAATGTGGTCACCCGTCGTGACAAAAACAGAGTTTCTGTAGTTCCGCTCAGCATTTTAGCATCTTTACTTTGTATGACTGACAACAAAATTGTGGCACGTCAAAACTTTGAGGAAAATGAAATTGCTATGCAAGATACACCCTATAAAAAACAGGTAAAAAAAAAAAAATCACAGATATCACAGCAGGCTAAGCCTCTATCACCAGTGACAGTATAATTTTAACTGCTCATTGCAGTAGTTGAGAGACTTTCATAACTCAAAGTTCAAAGATTCACAAAAAGGAACTTTTCCTACTTTAATCTCTACAGTAAAATTATCATTACTGCCACCTCCCGTCAGTGCCCTGCTAGAAGCAGGGTTAAACAGGGTGAAAACCCTGTTACTCATACAGTGCGTTTAATTATACTGTAGACACAAGCCTCACACTTTCACACCAAAGGCGTTTCAGTCCTTTGAACTGTGGTGAAACAGTGAAGATCTGTGACGCTCCAGAGCAGCTGAGAGAAAAACAAAGTGCTTCATTTTGGCGACGTTTTAAATTTCCTGGAGGAATGCACAGCTTGTTGGAGGGTCGGGGGTGGAGAGATCTGACTTGTAGCAGTGTCCCAACATAATGTGTGAGCCCACTCTCACAGGCAGAGAGCAAGGTGGGCAGACACCGCCTTGGTTATTGATTATTACACAGGTAATTGGTTATTGATTACTCCCAGCCTACTTGTCTGTGTCTGAAGGGAATTGTACTGTACGAACATCATTCAGAGTGGGACTGAGTTCTGTTTTCTGCCAGATCTCATTTCAGTATGGAAGATTTAGCTACAAAAAACACTTATAGAGGAGTAAATGGACAGTCGAAAACAGACGAATCACCTCCTGCTGCTCACAGTGTTGACTCATGCTGCGGATTCTGGCTGAAAAGCATCAAGCTCAGGGTACCTGTGGACTACAAGAATGAAATAGCTCAGTTTTTAAAACTGGGTGGACCTGTGGTAAGATTGTGTTTAGACGCAACGGCTGACAAGAGTCGGCTGCTAAAGGTACCAAATCTACAACAATATTCAGAATGATTGAGTGTTAATCACACAATATACAGAAACATCTGTTAGGATTGTTTATTTTGAAGAAAAAAAACAAACAGCTATCATTCAGTCGTTGTTTGCAGTGTAGGTCACTTATTACCATGACAATCGTGAATATTACTGAGTTGTTTTTAATTTGGAAATGCTTTAACTGGTACTTAGCTTTTAACATGAGGTGTTGTTTACCATTATTACTTCTCGATTTGCTACCTGCTTTAATACAACAGTAATTAGCCATTTAATAACTCCTAAAAAGACAAAATACCAAAAAAATACCTAAAAAAATACATTAGAGGTGTCACTAGTTTGATTAGACAGATTAGACAGAGACAGTGTGATATGTTTGTTGTCCATCCTAACAACTTTGGTTGTGAACATGTTCTTGAAAAAGTTCTAGACATGAATCTGAACGATCTAACTTTTAATTAAACTAATCAAACTAGAATATTTGCATTTCCTGAAGAAAATGCGTGTGATTGCTGCATCTGTAGACCCTGCAGAGAGATATTATCGTATTTTATTAATGGCCACAAGGTGGAGCTATTGGTGCCATTCTTGTTCTATGTCGTTCACGTGCTTAAGGAGCAGGTGTGTACCAAGTTTCATCACATTAAAGGCAACATAATTTGAGAAATATCATGTTTTACTGTTACTGTAGTGCTGTGTTTATCTGCAAGAATGGAAAAATAAGTCTGGAAAACAATGAGTGAAGATAACAATGTGTGATTGCTGCAGCTGCCAGTGATCACATGATTAAAAACAACCCCTAAACCCAGGGCCGACCGCTGGCATACACACTCTACGCGATTGTTTAGGGCCACAATTGCTACAAGGGGCTGCATGATTGGTGTGACTTCCTGTGTTGCTTGTTCATATGAACCACTGGGAAACCAGGCTATTTAAGTTTGATGCAAACTCGGAGCAGAGACAGAGAGAATGAGAGAGGGAGAAAGTGTTCATGTTGACAGGCGCAAGAATGTGCAGATATGGTCAGAAATGTCAACGTTATACTGACTTTTTTTGGTCATGAAGTCTGATGTTATTCTACATATCTGTGGTTTACACTGCAGACTGGAGTCTCTGTTAACAGTGACAAACAGATACACGTTATTTAAACTCGTCTCCTCTATGAAACATCTTTAGTAATGAGTTTCTATCACAAAAAAGGAGAAACTTTGTGATATGTTATAAGGTAAAAAGTCATTATTTTGAGATACTAATTCAGTTGTATCTAGAAATAGTATATAAAATAGTAAATAGTATAGAAATAGTATGTAATAGTATATAAAAATAAAAATCATCCACATCCCTTAAGTTAAATTCATTATTTTCCATGGGCTGACATTTAAGAGCCTTGCCCCTACAATGATGAAATTCCAGGCTGCTTCTCACACTTTGTACAGCGTTAAGATGACTGGCTTGCTTTAATAACTAATAGGGTAGCCATGGTAACAAGGCGAACAAGTAAAGTGTGTTGATTCAGTCGTGAACAATATGAACAATATGTGACACTTTGTGGTTGCACTGGAAGTATTTTGGGGTCACAAACAAAATCTTGCATAGGTCCACCAAAACCCCCGGGCCACTCCTGGAAAAAACCCTTGAATACTGTATATTTATATCTCAATTCCATAGACTCATTTTATTATTGCAAATGTTCAATCAAAGATAGGATAATTACATATATATTCAATATACCATTGAAAAAAATGTGCATTTAACAGAAAATTATGTGAGGAGAAAAAAATGGCTCAGCAATTCGGAGAACCCAACATGTATCCACTTTTCACTGACTCCTATTCATCGCACAAACCTCGAACTTGATAGACGAGGACATTTAGTTTCCCTTTGTGCAAACCTTTTGATGCCAAAGGCTGTCAAAAACCTACACCAGCAATCACTAGAACTATTTTCTAAAGAAGAAAAGAGAGGTAGTAAAGACGTTTAGAGACACAAAGGAACTGCAGCAAAACCAAAGCATAACACATGTCAGCTGCCAGAGCAAATAAGAACGTTTTCTTACCCCAAGACCCTCTGAAACAATGGGTTCTTTTTAATGAATAACACCTCAATCAGCTACTTTTATGTGTTGCATGTGGAGTTCAATATTTCATTCATGTGTGGAGAAGTTCATTTGTGTTTTTATAGATATGAAAACGAGGGAGCGTGATTTTGTTTTTCAGTTTATCTCACAGTTGATGAGCTTCCTGATCGGCTTCGTCAGCATGGTGTTCTGCGGTCACCTGGGGAAGATAGAGCTGGCAGGTGTCGCATTAGCGATTGCGGTGAGTTTTGTTTCTGTTTTTATTGACATTCTGCTCTCAAGGATTGTTGCTCAGTTTTAGTTGTAGCGTTGCTTTTGAATTTCACAGTTTATTTTACTCAGACATCTATCTGTCAAATACAACAGTGTATTATGGCCCTATGTAAAAACAAATACAGAGCCAGAGCAGGGAGATAATATTTTTTGTAAAAAAAAACTCAAACTGTCCAAGATCTAAGTGGTAAATTTGCAGGGAAAAGGGGAAAATTTACAAAAAAATCACAAATATTTCTAAAAACTTGAATATTCTCTGAAATTATGAAGTCATACATTTGCAAGAAAAAAAAACAGAAATTCTTTGAGAATCAAGTCATACATTTACAAAATACATTTATAGATATATTTACACCTACAGTGGCCTTAATACATTGTTTTAATTAAAGCATGTTTGTCTCTTTCTTCTGAACATTCATTTCGATGCAGGTAATAAATGTCACAGGTATTTCCATTGGCTCTGGTTTGGCATCAGCATGTGATACTCTCATATCTCAGGTATTCAATCCATCTCATTATATTATATAATTAGATTATAATTATATAACTAGCTCAGTCCGTGCCAGTTGCCAGCTGCCGTGTTCACAGTGGGCTCTCTCAGATTTGTTTTTTGGTGTTAGTGTCACACTTTTCCGCGGACACGACCATATATCAGTTTTATCTCCTCCAGGCTTATGTAATGGATCGTGTGTGAGTGACCAGTGGGGCTCAAACGACTGTCCGTTTTATCTGCAGATAATCTCACATACTACTGGACCCACCGGCCTAATATTTATTTTGCACATTTTTGACTGTTTGCTCAAGGAGCTCTCACAGTTGCAGTGATTCACAATTTTTGAAAAATTTTGAAAAGGCCTTTTAACTGCTCTGTTTATACCAACCGCTGACTCCTCACGCCTCTAAACTGGCCGGTAAGGGCTACAAGTCATCAACAACTGCTAGGCTAAAAACAAGGCTTATTTACTACTTACTACTGTTTGTTTTTTTGTTGTGGCTCAGAAACTGATATCCATAGAAAGGTTGTGTTTCATTGTAAAGATGATACATTTACTTCCTCCCTGTAGACCACCAGCATCTCAGACCAAAACAAACGCACACATTATATTTACTCAAACTGACAAACTAGGCAGTGCTGATTAAATATGGATCAAGATTATGTTACTACATCACCTATTTCTCACCTAAATGAGAAACATACAGTCTTTTAGTGCTCCTTAGCTTGAAGCCACATGTGCATGCACACTTTCTTAACTGGGCGTATGTGGTGTGACGGTGTGCACACACAAGTGAACAGCAATACTGGGGCTTTAGGAGACTTGGATTACACCAAACGAGCAGTATGGAAGCATTTTTTTTTCTTTTTCGGTTGTTTTTTCCGTTTGAAAACTGGTCACCATTCACTTATGCTGTTTGAGAGATTCGGCAATGCTGTTTTCTTGTGAAACTCTAGCAGTGTTTTGTGGAGTAAAAAACTAAACCTGACCTTCAGTTGGCATGAGGGTGATTAGATAATGACTGAATTTTCCTTTTTGGGTGAATGATCCCTTTTAAGTTTAAGTTAGGTGAACCCATGACAGTCGGTTACAATGGCATAACAAGAAACTGTATTTTACAAAAACACTTTATTAAAAACTTTGTATACATCTATATACGACAACTTACACTATACCATATTAAAAACTTTATTGGAAATTTTGCAAATCTAGCAGTTGCATCTGGCAGTTGTGTTGGCATTGCAGTAGGTGCTTCACCATTTGGTTGCCTGGTGGAGATCTGCACTCTTTTAGTATTTTCCTGTTTTTTTTTGCAGACTTATGGGAGTGGTAACCTAAAGCGTGTGGGGGTGATTCTCCAAAGGGGAGTTTTGATTCTGCTCTTAGCCTGTTTCCCCTGCTGGGCTGTCCTCATCAACACTCAGCCTGTTCTGCTGGCTATCAGGCAAAACCCAGAGGTCGCCAGGTGAATCATTTTTACTTAAAACATAACCATGTTACATATACACTTATAATCATGAATCAAGTTATTCAATGTGATTTTTTTTTTTGCACGTTTACAATTTTCTCTTTTGTCTATCTGCCATAAAGACTCTCCCAGCTGTATGTGAAGATCTTCATGCCGGCTCTGCCAGTGAGTTCAGCCTCCTCCACAATTTTACAAAATGTTATTTGTATCTCCATCCATATACGCTGTACTGAATGGTTGTTGTGTTGCATTATTGATCTAATTAACCCCATTCATCGCCTCATGTTGGATTCTGCAGGCTGCCTTCATGTACCAGCTGCAGGGGAGGTATCTTCAGAATCAGGTGCATTTAATGACTGCAAGACCACTGGTGTGAAACAAAATAATAAGTTTGTGGGTAATGAGATCATTTTGTGCGTGTGTTAGAAAGGAGCACGTACTGTGAGAAAGTGACAAACAGCAGGAGCACTGATGTGTTGAAATGGCGTGGGGATTTTTTTTTTTTAAATGGCTTTCTTTGGTTCACAGGGCATCATGTGGCCTCAGGTGATATCTGGAGCCGTGGGGAATATTTTAAATGCAATAATCAACTACATCTTCCTCAGTGTTCTGGATCTGGGGGTCACGTGAGTGCACCCACCATACCCGTTAGAGTGTAGCCTACTCTTCAGAGTCATAATCTTTAATCATTTTAAACTTATCACAGCATCAACAATCAACTTGAAGATTTATCTGAAGATGTATTTGTATAAGTGACTGGCAATGACTGTATGCTGTTTTTCTACCTTTTTTGTCGTTTTTTAATCCTCCTGACATCACTATAGTGGATCTGCAGCTGCCAATGCCATCTCACAGTATTCCTTGGCGGTGTTCTTGTTTATATACATCTGGTTCAGGGGACTGCACAAATCTACATGGGACGGTAAATTTAAGGGATTAAACCACTGTAGGCATAACCTGTCATTGGACCATTGTTTTCTAATGATTTCTTGAAAGATTCCCTCAAAGAACTTTCAGTGCCACTGTTCAGGCCATTTTTGCAATAAAAACTAATCATCTAATGTAAAAAATATAGGCATACTCTTCTAAGTAAATAGATATTGTCAGTTCAAAATCACAAGTAAGGCAAAATGTCAATAACAAGTTGAGTTAAAAACATTTTTCCAAATATGTTCATTAGTGAAACTCTAAAAAGGCATCTGAACTCTTGCACTTGGAGTAAATTTTAGACCACCATCATAGCATTCAGTGGATAAATATTTAGGACATTCCCAAACAGATTTTAAGACTATTTAATACTTTTTAAGGCCTTTTACAGGTAAATGTGAATTAATTGTTAAATTTCACATCTCCAGATGTTCAGTTTTTTTTTACGTTCAGCTGACTGACTGTGCACTTACAAAAGGGTGATTAATTGGTTGTGTACAAATTGAACATTATCTCAATTTTTATCTATTATTTGTGCCAAAATTACATAGCTCTCTGTGTAACTTTCTAGAAAATTATTAAGAATGACAAACCTGTAAATGAAAGTGTAATTTAACAATGACACTAATGTAACATTTTCTGCCTTCTTAATCTCATATCAGTAAGTGTTTGCTTCTGTTCGTCAAAACTAATGACACTTCTGTTAGCTGTACTGGTGCTAATTAGCAAATGTTAGCATTCTGATATGCTACACTAAAATGATCAAAAATAAGACCAATTATACATTAGCATGTTCAAAATGCTATATTGCATGCTGACATTGGCATTTAGCTTAAAGCACAACTGTGTCTACGAACAGCCTCACAGAGCTGCTAACATATCTGTAGACTCATGTTTAATCTGTCATGTAATGTTACAGTAATATCTCATTATAGACGTGCCAATAAAATAAGTCTCGGTTCTTCTGTGACATGGCAGTATAAAATGGCTATGTACTGTCTTAAAGAGATAGGTCAGATAATTTGAAGTGGTGTTTTATGAGGCACTTATCCATAGTCAGTAGATTGAGGTAGACATGCCCTCAGTTTGGAAAACCAGTCTACAAAGCAATGTGGACAGGGTCAGCAACAAAACATATTTTAGCCACCCAAAAAAAAGGCAACCTATTTTCAAAACTTTATCTTGCTGTCAGTCATGCTTTTCTGGCAGTTTCCAGCTAAACTGAAAGCCAAATATCGCTGTCTCTAAAGCAGCCAGATCCCTTGACAAAAACAGTCATTTTACCTTGCAGAACAAGGGAGTTGCTGGTTTCTAGCTGCCTTGATTTGTTAGTTTGTTTGCATTATTGAGTGACTTTGGTGAAGCCAAACTAACCTTTGAAAACACCACAATAACACAAACAATAGATTAGCAGCAATAGATCCGCAACTCCTGTGTTCTGCAAGGTAAAACTGGTGGTGGTGGGTAGAGTGATTTAACAAGTGATATAACTATAGTTTCCGAAATGTTAAAGGCTGTGTGACAGCAAGGTAAAGCAGTAGCCTACAGATACATTGATGCTGATTTTTTTTAGGTGGCTAAAATACATTTTGCTGCAGACCTTGCCCACAGCAGTAGATTGCTGAGCTCCTACACCGGTACTCCTGCTGCTCTCTGTAATACACTGACTACAGCCCAGCTTCAAATAATCTGAACTATCCCTTTAATAGGTGCATTTGACTGAATCCATCGTACCTCCTACTATCTCCTACTGTAGGCTGGTCAAAAGACTGCCTGCAGGAGTGGGGTCCTTTCCTCAAACTGGCCATCCCCAGCATGCTGATGCATTGTCTGGAGTGGTGGCTGTATGAGATCGCCGGGTTCCTGGCAGGCATCATCAGTGAGGTCGAGTTGGGAGCTCAGTCTGTAGTGTATGAACTGGCTGCTATTGTTTACATGGTAACTCCCTTACATTTCATTTTTCTTGTTGTGAGGAAGGATTGATGAAATGATAAAACACAATTTATGCTAATGCAATATCTGTGTGGATACTTGAATGGTTTGGATCCACAGGTTAATATGTAAGAGTCTTTGTTTATTATCTATGAAGTGATTGTTTTTCCTTTACCTGTCCCTGTCCCACAGTTTCCAATGGGTTTCTCCGTTGCTGCCAGCGTTCGCGTTGGAAATGCTCTCGGTGCTGGTAACACAGAGCAAGCCAAGCTGTCCAGCAAGGTCTCCCTCATCTGTGCATGTATGAAACAAAAGCATAGAAAATCTCCACCACAGAGGAAGCAAAGGCTGCTGGGTCGAGTTATGTCACAGAGTAGACCTCTGTAGATCTGTTTCTCTGATGTACAAACCAAACCTTTTTCAAAGTCATGGTCCATGTTTTTCCATTTAAATGTTCTGCTCAGTTCTCTGGCCTTTTTGTCACATGTTGAAGGGATAGTTTGGATTATTTGAAGTGAGGCGGTTTGAGGTATGTGTCCATAGTCAGTGTTTTAACTACAGGACCCCCCAGTTTTGAGAAGCAGCAGGAAAGTAAGTGTAGGAAACTAAGCAATGTACTACTGTGGACAGTGTCGGCAGCTAAATGTATTTTAGCCAACTAAAAAAAATCAATATCAGTTTAAGTGTATGCTACATTTTGAACATTTTCATTGCTTTACCTTAGCGTCAGACAGCCTTTTCTGACTGGAAACTCCTGTTATATAAGCTAAATATTGCTCTCGCCAAACCCACTAGACTCATTTGGCAAAAACAGCAATTTTACCTCCCAGAACACGAGTTGTTCATCTGCCGCTGCTTTTTTTTTTTTTTTTTTTTTTAAATTATTATTGTGTGACTTTCAGGGAATCCAAACTATCCTTTTAAAATGCTAAAGTCACATAATAACACAAACTAACTAACCGATCAATGGAGCAGTAGAGGAGCAACTCCTGTGTTTTGCAAGGTAAAATTACTGTTGCCAAAGGTGTTCAATTAGTTTGGACATAGCGATATTTGGCTTCTGTAACAGCTGTTTTCCATCAGAAAAGGCTGTCTGTTGGCAAAGTAAAGTGCTGAAAGTATTCTAAATATAATTAACTACAGTGATATTGAATTCACTAATTTTGCTAAAATACATTTTGCTGCTGACCCTGTCCACAGCAGTTCATCGCTTAGTTTCCTACTCTGGTGCTCCTGCTGCTTCAAACTGCTTTCTCAATTAATTGATTAGTTGTTTGGTTCTTCAAGAGTCTGAAAATAGTGAAAAATTGTGAAAAAAAAAGATCTGGGTAATATCCTCAACTGTCTTGTTTTATCCACAAAACAAAGACATACAGTTTACTGTCATAGAGGAGTAAAGAAACCAGAAAATATTTACATTTGAGAAGCTTTTATCAGAGGACATATTTTCTAAAAAAAGAAAAAAATGAGTCAAATGACTCAGAATAGTTGTGGATTAATTTAATAGTTGATAAATCTATTAAGATCTATATCAAATAATCAAATAATCCTAATTATGCCTTTAACTTAGAATACATACTCCATGTTATGCTTTTATATATTTACAACCTTTGTCTAATAACATGCTGTTATGCCCAATCCAGCTACTGTCTCATGTGTCATTGGAGCTTGTCTTGGTGTGTCGAGGGATGTGATTGCTTACATTTTCACCACAGACACGTGAGAACAGATTCTGACACCTTATGTAACGTTAATCGGTTTGTGTTTTCTTACCTTTGACACAATAGTTAACAGACTGTTACACATAAAGCTCATATCATGTATTAACCTCAGATGACACTGACCTTTGAAAGCAAAGTAAGCTTGGATTTTTCACTTTTCACTACCTCAGACATGCAGTTTTTTCATGTAAGAAAAAATACATGTTGATCAGCTTTGCACTCACCTGTATTTGTTAGAATTTAATTTTCACATCTGTGTCTGCTTTTAGAGACATTATTCAGAGGGTGGCTGAAATCATGAAGATGTACTGTTTCATCCATGTTGTTGATGCCTTTGCGGTGAGAACCTTTAAGCACTGCTGAGCAAAATAAACCTGACTTGTTGGCACAGATTTTAAAATTCTTCTTGCTTTACCTCCACAGGGGGTGACAGGGGGTATTGTCAGGGGGACAGGGAAGCAAATGGTTGGTGCTGTTTGTAACTTGGTGAGTTTCTACTTCGTTGGGTTCCCCATTGGTGTGTCTTTGATGTTCCCTGCCAAAATGGGCATTGTAGGTGAGGACAGGTTACTTATTTATAAAGCAAGTAGCAATCTAATCATATTTCTGCTGAGACTAACTAACCACCTTATTTCCATCTCTGTTGCAGGGCTGTGGACAGGGTTCGCAATTAGCGTTTTGATACAGTCAACAGTTTTTACAATTTTCCTGTGTAAACTAAACTGGAAGAAAGCCACTAAAGAGGTGAGTAACTTAACTAGTGACATTCTGTTAATACGGTGCCATTGCTATTGTTGATAAAACTATAATAAATGACCAGAGAGTAAGATTTAGTGACATCTAGTGGTGAGCTTGTAGTCTCACCCTCCCCTTCCAAGTGTGGAGCTACAACAGTGGTTGTGAAACTCACAAAAAACATGTACATGGCGACCTCCATGGACAGAGACCTGCATCCTCTGTAGATTAGAAGTCCTCACAAGTCCAAAAATCCGTGCCCAAACCCAAAAACGCCTGGAAATGCACTACCCAGGACCAATCCATACCCGAATATTATTCGAAAGGCGGGACCCAGGCCCATGCAGAGCTGAGAAATGCTGCACCCGAAGCCAAAGCAGACCCATCTATTATTTCAAAGGTGGGACCTGGACTATATCAGAGCTGACAAATGTCTAAACTGACCTAGCTGGGAGACACAGAGCCAATCAGTACTTACACATTGTCAAAACAAAACTTTGAGTCTTATGTAACTTTAGTCACCTTCACCCTTGTACCTGGACATGGTACAATCCATTCGCCAAGAAAGGTTTTAAAATACATCCAGGTTTTCTGTTATTCCTCTCTTTGAATCCACCCGTTACCTCAGCTTTAAAGTCCACATGCTGTCACGGATGACAAGCAAGACTCAAGAGAAACAAGATTTAGAGTCAGCTTTGCAATATCGTTGCATCTAGCATAATAAAAAATATGTAAGTTCAACTGTTTGTCCTTTTGAACCACAATAATGACTGCTCATTCGTTGTCGTCTGCTAATGTTAGCATTTAGGTATTATCTGTGCTTTCCGAGACAAATCTGACCTTTGCTCCATAACCCTTTACCACTTAAGCAGGGACACCTATTCATGCAGGTAATTTGGTGACACCTTGCGGCCGCAGATACACGGTTTGCTTGCGTTTGCTGAATGTTGCAGGATACAACACACTAGGGCTACAACTAACGATCAGTGATGATTATTTTGTCAATCAATCTATTAGTTGTTTGGTCTAGAAAATGTCAATCAGTGTTTCGCAAAGCCCAATATGACGTCCTCAAATGTCTTGTTGTGCCCACAACACAAAGGTACTCAGTTTACTGCCATAAAGAAGCTGGAATCAGAGAATTTTAACTGGGGGATTTTTCTCTTAAAAATAATTACTCGAACTGATTAATCGATTATCAAAATAGTTAGCAATTAATTTAATAATCAATTAATAATTGATTTATTGATCTGATTATGTTTTATCTAAGATATAACTGGCTCATTCTAAGGTAACAAAAACAATTCTTATTTTCAGGGGATTATACATTAATGAAACCATACTTATGAATATTATATTCCATTCCTGCCATATTCTGCCTATAAATCCACATTAATCTTACACAGTGGATTTTTAATCGGTGTAAGCATGATTTAGTTGCTGTTTTAAATATCTTTGAACAGGCGCTTGTAAGAGCAGGAGTAAACATCGCAGGGAGGAGCGAGATCTTTGCTATAGAAAACAAAGGTAAGGGGGTTGTTATTTTACCTCCAGCTACACGCTGTATTGACATATTCTTTCTGGGATCTGTTAGACAACTAACATTAACCACGTATTAAAACTCTGTCCCTCGCAGCCACAGACTCTGATGAGCAACAGACCCACATAAAGGCCAGTCGATCCAGTTCTTTGAGTCTGGCAGAGGAAAGGCTGGAAGTGCTGGGTGCATGTCAGCAGACACTGTCAGTCAGGCAGCTGGTGGTACGACGTGGCTTTGCTGTGCTGCTCATGTTCATCATCCTCGCAGCTGGAGTCTTCATCAGTGAGCTGCTCACCAGGCTGTTCAAATTAGACGAGTGACCATTAATAGACCACATGTGTGCGGCACGAAACAAAGCTCTGAGTTGGCCATTGAGAGCACAGATGCATCCTCATATCTAGCAGTAAAACGCATCACATAAACAAAATATGTACACACACAATGACACCTACAATAATCAGAAAAATATTTACCACAATTTCTTCTTTAAATTCTGTCTGCACCCTCAATTTTGTCAAAAGTTTAAGTGACTAAGAAGAAGCAGCAGCAGCATCCCTCTTAAAATATTGACCAATCTGAAGCAATTTGTGCTGACAAATTTCTATTCCGCACTCCCACGCTTACAAAATTTCAGGCCATTTATTGAGCACTGATGATGGGAGAATAGCTGCACTAGAATGACTGTTAATTATTGACTATTAAAATGTTCTGTAATTGCATTAACTAAGTGGAATTTTTGCAGTTTTGAATACTTGAAATAAATGTTGGAGGTGAAAGAGTTCAGATCTACTTTCATTATTATCATTTTTTCCTGTCATTACTGCATACTTAAGGGATTGTCTTTAAAGTTATTATCCTAATACAGGAGTTATAATAGCTTTTTGTGTCATTTTTTCTAGGTCTTAATTGCTTTAATCTATTTAATCGATCAAACAGTCACTTTTGGAGTCGTAATATGAGTCACTTGTTGGAAAATCTAATAGGGAATATGACGTGAATGAGGCAGCCAATGAAAAGCACTGCTGAAAAAAAAAAATACTAGACCTGTCTGCTTTATATAGAAACATGCTGTGTAAGATCAACACTGACGAAATATATGTTCTGATCATGAAATATATAGTCTGAATGGAAGCCACAATTAGAAATAGCATGATTAAATGCTATATTTAGGCTACAGCACATCTGTGGATGTGTGCTTTCATCATCAAAGACAGCAAAGATGCTCTTTTTCTGTGGTTTATTTTTCTGTCCTTTGATCTGTGGTGCCAAATTTGATGATAATGAAAGGTCTGTGCGCTCACACTGCAACACGCTGGCTGGATGAAGACATGTCAAACTGAGCAAATCAACCACCTGTTCACACTGTGCAGGAGCAGATAAGTAGCTAGCTCAGGCTTCACAGTTATAGCCTGCTCATAAATAAGGAATACACCCTGGTTAACAGCAAACAGTTAACCGCGTATGAGTTTCTGAAATACGTACATGCATGGTGTAGGGCCAGACAATGTATCCATCATGATGTGTAGGGCTTAAGTTATGTCTTTTCCTGCTTGTAAATGCACGATATGTAAATTCTTTCGCTTGAGGTCTCACATACATACACACACAACATAAGATAGGCCTATAGTTTGATGATGTTGTGAAGTAGCAAGGGATCATGGGAGTTGTTTTCTTTTAGACAACCGCATAGTTGATGAAAATCTATCTGATGTGACTCAGGCAGAAATCATTTTCCTTCCTTTCATTTCTTTCCTTAAACACACACACACACACACACACACACACACATGCACACACTTCTTATGCCACAATCAAATATGACTGATGGAAAACAGATCAGAAATATGGACATATATCAAAGGAAAATGGCACATTAGGGCTGCACAGTTAATCGCAATATTACCAAAATTGCAATATGGCCAAGTGCAAAATCCAAATTGCACATTTTTTTTATAAGTTAAAATGTATGAGAAAACAGCTTTTCAGGTACTGTCATAGTGTAGAGATGCCCTGGCCAAAAAAATCTTGTTCTCCAGATGAAAGAAAATGTGTTTGTTTGGTACAGACTCCAAGAAATATCATATCGTCATGGTTTTAACAGGGTTTTTTTCAGTAAAAATGAAAATTGTAATACAAAAATGATCATTCCAACTAATCGTATCGCATTGCATAATCGCAATTTCAGTCAAAATAATTGCGATATGACTTTGTTACCATGTTGTGCAGCCCTATTGCATACTGCACAGACAGTTTGGCTGCTCATTCGCTGCTGACGCTTGGACTGATGCATAGACAATATGGATCTTATATAGACAGACTCTTCAGTGCGTCATGAACGCTGTTGTCACGCGATTGTGGTGGGACTACCATAGTGCTGTAGAGAGGTGAGGGTGAATGCAGCCTGGTCCTGACTCCTCCCTTGCCCAACCCCCTAATCAGAGCAGGGCAATATAATGCACCTGTAGGCCTTTGCTCACTCTCGTTGCTCTTTCCTGCCTCATGCCCTGTCCCTGCTGTGGTGGTTAGATGTTTGCTCCTGAAGGTATGTGCCAGCAGTTGCCTTTTGTGTGTCACTATCTTGAAATTTTGGGTTATTTAGCATGTGTAATATGTGCTAGGTTACCAGAGTGACTCCCCTCCTGCCCTCCTGTGTATATTAGAGCCAGACCTTGTGGTGGTGAGTAGGCTAAATTTATCAGAGGTGCTATCAAGTGTGGTGAGCCTGACTAATTGTGTTTTTTTGCCTGTTTCAGGTCCTCCTGCCCCTCTGTATAACCACTGCTGCTTTGCCCTTTTAGCTGGGTTTGCTTTACCCTGTTTCATTTGCTTTGCCCATTCTGGTCTAGTTTGCTTTGCCCTTTTGGTGTACCCTGTTGGGTTTGCTTGTTTAATTGTTTGCTTTTGTTTTGCTTTGTTCTTTGATTAATTGCTTTATTATTAATTAGTGATTTGTGACTTAGTGTTTTCGTAGTTTTGTTTGTTGTTTTGTTATTGATTTATAGATTGTTGGTTTAAAGATAATTTGCATGTAGTCAACCAACTGAGATACTATTTGGATTTTGTTTCCTTAATTATTCTGTGAGTTTTTCTTTGTTTCAGGAGCGAGAGCCATGATGGTGAGAGGCTAGGCACCTGTGGTGAGGTCCCGTCACGTTTGTATGTGTGAGTAATTGCACCGGGACACCATTGATTGCACCATTTTTATTATTTGAGGATTGCTGTGTTTGCTGTGCTCACGGTGGTGAATAGTGGTAGCACACCTAGGCACTTCCCCGAGTAGTTTGCCTCTCCCACATGGCCTTAGCTCAGTTTCCAGGTTTTCTTTAGTTTTGTTTAAGTTGGGCTGAGGTTTTAAATTTGTATTCACCTTTTAGAAATAGTATCAAGGCCTTTTTAAAACATATTTTGTAATAAAGTAATTTTATCTACGGTTATTCTTGTTTCCTCGTTCATTAATATTCTTCTTTTACAGCAGTTCCAGCCCCTGCCATTTGGTCAATTATTGTTTATTCCCAATAAAACTGTTTTAATTGTGATTACACGTCTCAGCCATTTTTATCAGTAACGAACCTGTGAGCCTTACATTCACCCTGTGTTATGTGTAAGACCTTCCCAGTATTTCCTGGGGTGAAATTCCCCAGGTGGCGTTGTCTGGCATTCCATATTCCTCCCTTTAAGTCCTTACTTATACCACAACCACTAGAGCCCCGCTCGCCCACACACCGTTATAACTTGTTTCGTGGCTGCCCGCTGCAGCTGCGTCTCTCAATACCACAGCTATTTTAAAACGAGTCGCAGCTGTCATTCATACACACACATACACATGGGGAAATAGGACCCAGGTTGAAAAATACCGAAGTCATCCTTAAATTATAGTCAGATACGCAGGAACGTTTAATAAACGTTCCCAGAACTGAAAAAACAAATGTTCTCAGAACGCTTTTGGAACGTTTCACTAAAGTTAGTTTTAGTCAGAAAACCTCTTTTTAACATCCGCAGAACATGATGCAGGAATGTTCCGTAAACATTCTCAGAACCATAAACAAACCTTCTCAGAATGTTTAGAGAACCATATTTTACAGGTCTGTGTTCTCTAACCGTCAGAACCTCACTGATGATGATTTGACAGGTTTTATTTGTTTGATTTATGTTTTTGTAACTTTAATTATAAAAGTTTGTGTCTCAGGATGTTTTTCTGCTGCTCGTTCAGTCACAATCAGCTGACTCGTTTTATTTATCTTTGATTTATCTTTGATTTGTGTTTGATTTTCAGGATGTTGGGTCAGTCACAGTATTTAATATTTCAGATTGTTGATGAATCTGTTGTTCAGCTGCACTTTAACAGTTTGTTGTTTCTCTGCTCATCACTGTGTTTTTCCTCTGAGTGTTTCTGTCTGATTTAAAAATGATTTACAGAATAATTATTGTCGTGTGAGCTGATGTTTAAACTCTGAAAGCTGTTTTTCTTTTTCTCTCTCTCTCTTTCTGTCGGGACTTTAAAGTTTTTCTGTGAAATAAAAATCAACTCAACCAGCTGATGGATTCAAACATTCAAACAGTTTGATGAAGAAACTCTCAGTGAGCTGCAGACATAAATATTTTTATTTATCTAATTCACTGACGGAGGCGTGTGTGTTGTGTCCCTGCACAAACAGAGTGAAACAGAAACAGTTTGACATTAAAGTTCATCCAAAAACAAGAAAAACATCTGAGAAGAACAATAAAAGAAACAGGTGGAGAACAAAGAGAACCTGATCTGTGAGCTCAAGATCAGAGATTCACTGAAATATTTAAATGATATCAAAAGTGACGACATCCAGCAGAGACTTTCACCAAATAACAATTATTATTATTATTATTATTATTATTATTAGCATCAGTCACAGTCATGATTTTTATGATAAAATCCTGAAAACAAAGAAAATAATAAATAAATCATAAAAACACTTCCAGGACATATTAAAGACTTTTTTTTATTAACACAGTTTAAATCTGTTCTGCAGTTAAAGTTCTGTTTTTATTTTCTTTACCTGTTCACTAATGTTCCCACAGCGTTCTGCAAAGGTTACCGTTATGTTATGGACAAACTTCCTGTTTACAGTATAAAGGCTGCACAGTGCGTTTCCCTCAGTTTCATCTGCAGCTACACGCTTACCAGAAGTCACATGACTTCCAGAAAGTGAGCTGCAGTCAGAAGGTGGAGTGTTCTGAGTCTCAGTGTTCTCACTTTATCAACAAGCAGCAGGTAAGAAACTCTTATTTTCTCTGGTTTAAAAAACAAAACAAAACATGACACCTGGTGTCTTTGAACAGATGATAAATTGTATGTTTGAGATGAAAATGATCTATAATAATAATAATAATGATGTTGTCAGACAGATGAACAATCTGAGCCCGTCAGCAGGAAAACAAACACTTTTCATGGGTGTAACTCACATTTGAACACTTCCTGAGATATGTTACTGCTTGTTCTCCTCTTTACTTACATTCTTTGTTGATAAGCTTGTTTCTTTATGCCACAAAATGTTGATCCTGAATAATAATAAATAACAGGGACTTTAAATCATGAGAGATACAGAGAGCTATCACCATATTTTATTTACTGCTTTTATTACTGTTTGAGTCCTGAGTGAATGTGGCTAAGAAACAACACAAACCTTTTTCTGTCTGTGACTGGAAACTTGTCAAATCTGTGATCTGCCAGAGTGACAGACACACAGACAGACAGACACTCGTCTCATGACACATTTGTGACTGTGCTGCATTATTATAAGTGATGATGAAGATTCTCTCCTCTTCATCTCCTTGGTGTGTCTGTGTGCAGTTTGCTGTCTCCTGTGGTCTGAAACATCCTCACTGATGTAAACTGTCAGAGTGACACTGATGTAAATGATCCTGTTGCATTAATACAAAAACATGAATATCATTATTATATAGACTGAGCTGATTTTTCTCCTCAGAGGATAAAATTTTATTCAAGAAATAAATCACGACGTGCCTACAGGAAGTGTTGATGTCAGTGTGCATAGAGAGCATAAGATGTGTTGGATTTTGTTTCTTTTAAATATATAATAAATATATAATAATAATAATAAATATATATCTTGCACAGTCAGTCGAGTGCAGAGGTGTTCAATAAAGAGCTGGTCTTCAGTCTTCTCTGACTGAGAGGGACTCTGTTAACCGAACATGGTTTGGTAGCTTGTTCCACTATTGGTGAACCACAGACTGAGTCCAGCTTGTGACCTTGGGCCCTGTTATGGTGGTTAAATCAGGCGTCTTTCATTGGCAGAGTGCAGTGAGCAGGAGGGAGCGTAGACCTGATGAGGGAATTCAGGTAAGAGGAGCAGTTTTAGTTGCTGTTTGTAGGTGAGTGTCAGAGCTTAACAGCAGAGTGATGAGCTGTTTTTGGCTGATTGAAAAGCAGACCTACTGCCATGCTCTGGATCACCTGTACAGGTTTGAACATGCATGCAGGGAGGCCCGCCAGTAAGGAGCTGCAGGAGTTGATGTGTGATATGAGAGTCTGAACCAGGAGTTGTACTGCATGCTCAGACAGGTAGATAGGTCTGATCTTCCTGATGTTGTTCAGTGGAAAACAGCAAAACTGAGGAATTGAGGCCACGAGGACCTTTAAACAATCAATCATGACGTCCAGGTTTCAGGCAGACCTTATGAGAGCTGAGGTGTGAGCTTGTTGTACACAGGGACTGTTTGGGATGACAAGGGGCTCAGTCATAGAGAGGTTAAGCTGAAGGTGGTGTTCTTTCATCCATGTCAAGATATCAGCTGGACATGATGAGATGTGAACAGAGACTGTGTGGTCATCTGGAGGGAACGACAGGAAGAGGAGGGGAGTGGATTACTGCACCAAGTGAGGTGGTACTGAGAGGAGAATTATACTGGGGCTGTATGATGTGGTAAAAAAGCCATTTCAATCAGGATAGACTAGTAGAATAAGAGAGAAGACACGTGTGAAGTGAGAACAAATTTATTGTGCACAGAAATAGTCTTTGGCGCTTAGACCCCACGGAGTAGATCATCTCAGGAAGTGGATAGATGGATTAGATGCATCAGATGTAGAGAAGACTTCCCCCCCAAAATAAAGGTATACCATACCTGACTGACGGCACTAAATCAGCGGGGGAAAGCAAAAGCAATTATGAACTTCATACATAGCATAATCAACGAGACAATGAAATGCAACATGAGATAGAGCCCATGCAATGTGATAGAATGCAAGAGCTGGAGAGGTCAGAGCGCGACATGATTCTAGAGAGAGGGAGAGATGAGAGAAAAAAGAGGGAGAGAGAGAGAGATGAGAGATGGCTACATGATGCCATAGCCATAGATGCTTAATGAGATGCGGAAAGCCCATGCTAGGGCAATGCGCTCCTCGGTGTGTGTCTGTGTGCAGTTTGCTGTCTCCTGTGGTCTGAAACATCCTCACTGATGTAAACTGTCAGAGTGACACTGATGTAAATGATCCTGTTGCATTAATACAAAAACATGAATATCATTATTATATAGACTGAGCTGATTTTTCTCCTCAGAGGACATAATTTTATGCAAGAAATAAATCACTATGTGCCTACAGGAAGTGTTGATGTCAGTGTGCATAGAGAGCATAAGATGTGTTGGATTTTGTTTCTTTGAAATATATAATAAATATATAATAATAATAAATATATATGAACTCTACGTTATTAAGCAGGCTCCGGCAGAGCCTCCGACACGAAATTAAGACACAGTGCCACTCCTACCACCAAAAGTGAATCGGACGGTGAAATAAAATTTTGAATCCCATTTTAGGCTAGCGAGATACCATGCGACGGATGGATGTGGACAGTTTTGAAGGCATCGGTTATGTCTGATGATAACCGGCTATTGGCTGCTCATGAATTGTAAGCCTACCTAGCGTGGGACAGCGGATGCCAGTGTGGGAATGAGGCGCTGCTGAGGCGCTTACAGCAGGCTCGAGTGAGGCCGAGCATTCGAGTGACTGAGACGAGCATCTATACATGGATTGATCTCACCAGCGACTGCATGCTTGATAGCAGGACATCATGAGGCAGCGTGGAAGGAGCACAGAAGCAGCGGCTGTGACGGCGGCAGAAGGAGCAGCAGCAGCAGCAGCAGCGGCGGCGGCAGGAACAACTCGGGCAGATATGTTGAAGGCCTCGGTCCGTAACGCCCGCGTTGAGTTCCAGCAGGCACTGCGCGGCCTCTTCAGCGGGAACTGGAGAGGCGGCGGGGGAATCGCTGACGGCATTGAAGCTTTCCAGCTCCTGGAGCTGGGACAGCTGGAGCCCGGGGGCTGAAGAACATTGTGGGCCCTCAATTGAGACAATGGATTCACACTCTGACTGAGTAAATGCGATGCGAACGCTCTGCGCTGCGCAATGGGAGACTGCTGTCTCCAGCAGAAGCTCGCCGCTGGATTTAAAGCCTCTATCGGAGGATCGGAGTCCCAATCCGATATGTTAGGCGAGCAGCGAGGAGGCAGGAACAGAGTAGCAGCGTAAACACCATATGTAGCCAGCATCTGACGAACTCACGCTGGCTGACAGCTGGATGACAGCGGAGAGAGAGAGCACTTTTAAATATGACAGCTGATGACTGATTGGTGGAGAGAGAGAGAGTGGCAGAGTGTGATTGGATGAAAGGATGAATGGGAGTGGAGCATAGTAGCAGGGAATTGGTTATGACTTAGAAAGCATGCGCAAAGAAGATAGTCTTCCTGACTGAATTTTCGCTAAGCTTCATATTGTGATTATTTTTACTGAAAGTTCAATTGCAATATATAATAATATTAGTGTGAATAATTTTTGTACCACAATTTTCATTTTTACTGAAAAAAAAAAAATTTAAATCATGATAAAATGACATTTGTTGGGGTCTGAACCAAACAAACATGTTTTCCTTTGTTGAAGGCGAGGGCGTCTCTGCAGCACTACAGTACTGCATTATCATCCTCTTTTCTCATCCATTTTTTAGAAAAAAAATTCAATTAGGTTCTGGTTCTGAGATTTGGATATCACACTTGGGCACACTGTGATTAATGGTGCAGCCCTGAATTATGCACAAATCACGAAGGTGCAAGGTCACAGATCAAAGGTAACATCTGCACTCTTATTTCATGCCACAAAAGTTTAATAGACACTGTTTTTATTGATCTTTATCAGGTCAGAGTGTTTAAACAATGGAAACCCCTCCCACATTTATACATCATGCACAGGCTGACAAGCTTTACAGCAGCAGGTGAGGTTAACAATTCAAACAAGCTGTTTGAATGAAGAACTGATAGGAAGAAAAGTCTCTGATAACTGAGTTGTAAAATTAAATTTAAAACTCTGCTCTATGCAGAATTTTCCCAAACTCTCAGTGTTTGAACATAATAATTAAAAATCCTGCTGCAGCTGAACTGAATCTTTATAGACTGAAGTTGTTCACACTGACAGTGACTGTGTGGTCAAAGGGATGCAGGTTGATTAAGGACATGGATATAATCCATAATATCCACAATCAAAGACCCCTGGAGGAGGTGATGCCCTTAAATATTTCCATGAACCTGACAGCCACCATCATACAGCTGTCTGAGGGTCTGAGGGCTGGTGTGTTTGCTTCTGACAACATCTGCTGCAGAGCCACTAGCTGAGAGGTTGCAGCTCTAGAAAATGAAGTTGATGCTGGATAAATGTGGAATAAATATGTTTTTGTAAACAAACAGTTCAGCTTATTAAACCAGAATTACTTTAAATTAAAGATTTAATTTTCAACTCTCAGTTGTATCTCATGGTCTTCATCAGCAGATCGTTTCGTTTCCTCAGTTGATTTGTTTCACCCAATAATTCAAAGTGTCCTCTGACTTTCTTCCTTCAGATTTGGTCTCACTGCAGCAGTTTTCTGGTCTCTGGTTGGAGGATCAGAAAGACACCAAGATGTCCACCATGTCCACTGCTGACCTGCTGGTGGAGCAGATGTTCTCCTGGATGGATCAGAGGGAACACTGTGCAGAACAGCTGAAGAAACTGGCCCGAGAGCTGGAGTCAATCAGTCGTGACTGTGTTAGCAGCTCGATGTCGGTGGCTACAGCTGGAGCTCTGATCGGATCTGTTGGATCAGGTGCTCTGCTGTATAGTATGGCAGTAGGAGTGTGTTCAGGTGCAGGTTTAACTGTATCTATGGCCACTAAAATCATTGAGGACTTCTTATCCAGTGACACCATGAAAGAGGCTCAGGAGACAGAAAAGAAAAGCAACAGAATCTCAGAAGAAATCCAGAAACAGTTTAAGAGGCTGAAGG
>JAJHUR010140634.1:1133794-1150526 GCA_027495735.1 Lutjanus campechanus | reverse complement strand
GAGCTCTGATCGGATCTGTTGGATCAGGTGCTCTGCTGTATAGTATGGCAGTAGGAGTGTGTTCAGGTGCAGGTTTAACTGTATCTATGGCCACTAAAATCATTGAGGACTTCTTATCCAGTGACACCATGAAAGAGGCTCAGGAGACAGAAAAGAAAAGCAACAGAATCTCAGAAGAAATCCAGAAACAGTTTAAGAGGCTGAAGGTGGAGGTGATGGAGGTCAGTTCCCTCACAGACCCTGATGAAGTGGAGCAACGCGTCATGGCAGAAATTCTGAGAGCTGTGGCCAAAAGAAGTGGAGTGAATCTGCAGATCAACAACCACATGTTTGATGATGAACAGTTTTTTTTCCAACAGAAAAGAAACAAGGTACTCAACGTCCTGGGGCATCTACTTTTATCTACTCTTTTTGGGAATTTAGGATTTTTTGCATTAAAATTTAATGGGAAAGGAACCAAACTGTTGTTTGCAGAAGGAGTCAAACAACTGATTAAAGAACTGTCCATCACTGGAGTTAAAACAGCCCTTAAAGGAGGAGCCATGGTGAGATTCATGTTGTTTAATAATTACACAGTAAATCACACAAATGATCTGCTTATAACTACATAACACATTTTTCTAATTAAAGATGTTACGATTAGTTATGATCATTGGTTGTTAAATATAATTTAAACACATGTACAGTTGTTTTCATTGACAGTCTGATAATATTGATAAATTAATCATGTATTGATCTGTTTTCAGGATCAGGTCGTGGGAGGAGCTGTTGGTCTGGCGTTTGCACTTCCTGAGGCGATTGACAAGTGGAAAGACCTGATCAAGAACAATAATGTGACTGAAGCGAGCCAATCACTGAGAGACACAGCTGATGAGATTCTACAGACCTGCAGCACACTGAGGAAACAGTTTGACGACATGAAGTATGAAGTTTTCTGTGATTCTCAGATTCTCTCCTCCTGTAGATTAGACACAGTCAGGCTGGTATCATGTCAGCTGCAAATACTGACTCTTTTATATGATGGAAAAACTATCACAACATCCAGAAAAACCTTCAGGGTCCAAACCAGTTCTGCAGTTGAATCCACTTCACACTTTATAGTCATAGTTTTTATTAAAACGTGGATAAATCTGTGCTACTTTAACTTTAACCCAGAGCTGGAACAAACAGGTGATGCAGGAGATGATGAAGCAGGTTATGTTGGTTACTGGTGGTGGTGGTGTTGGTTCAGTGTCTGAAATAAGGTCTGTGGTTTAAGGGTTTAAGGTCTGTGGCCTCTTCCTGTTTCTGTCTCCCTGTCTGTGTCTGTTTTATGGACTGACTGTGTCGCCCTCTGCTCCATCAGCTCGGGTTCTGGTCTGGTTCATTTATTCACACCGCTGATGTTTCAGAGAATCCCTCTCTAAAGAGTTTTAATTCTGGAACCAAAGCAACTACAAGATAAATCATGACCATAATTAATGTGATAGAAAGCAAAAAAGATGCAAAACAGAAATGAGTGAGTACATAATAACTTTAGGATGGAATAAACCATTACAGATGATGAAGCTTCTTCTAAACTTTAACTGTTAATAACTGTTATATGTTGTAGTTTGTGTTTTATGTGCATATACATTACAGTAACAACATTATCGCTACAACTCATGTTAGCTACCTGAACTACCCAGCCTGCTCGTGGAACGACCCATTTACAGCTGCAGTAATCGTTTCCATGGTAACAGGGAGCTCCACCAATAAGAGACGTTGCTGTTACACTGGAGGATTGTGGGTAGTGTAAACACTTCTCCAAAACACTGCAAATAAAACATGTTTGTGAGTCAGTTCGTGGTCAGTCTACCTGAGATGGTTACGACATTATGACTGATAATAATCTGATATTCACAATATGAAACAGATTTTTACCTCTGGAGCCTCACTGCTGAGCTCGATACAGACACTCAAAATTAAAAAATCCCATTTTGGATTTTTTACTCATGATTCTGTTTTCACAGCAGTATGTGAGCTACACATCCACAGGGTCATCCCTATGTTCCCCGGGTCCTATGTTCCCCGATCCAGGAACATAGGACCCTTTTTCTAAAAAAGGGTCCTATGTTCCCCTGTCACATAGAAAGCAGGGAGCATAGGACCCTTTTTTAGAAAAAGGGTCCTATGCTCCCCGCTGTTGCCAGTTGATGAACAGACCGGGGAACTGTGATCCCAGCTTTTCCTTCACACGAGGACCGCCAGCATTGTGCTCAGAAGCACACCAAGAATGCATTTTTTTATACCAGAAATGATGATAAATAAACAAAATATCACAGCCTAGAGCAGGATGTCAAACTTTTCAATGTCTACGATCAGTTTACTAGTCGGCTTTTATTTGTTTTATTGTGCGCATTTTTATTATTTATTTATTTATTTATTTGCTTTACATCTCCCATTATAGTGGATATTTTGCTAAAATACATGCTACAATAATAAATAATACATAGTCTACTACTGTGTATCATAATACAGTGGTTCCCAAACTTTTTCCAGTATGCCCCCCTTTCGGAAGCCAACAAAAGTTCAAGCCCCCCACCACAAAATTTTCAATCAATTGTTAACAATAATTGGGGATGGAACTGAGAAAAAAAGAATTAAATGGTTAAATTTTAGCAAAATAAAGGTCAGTTAGATAAAAACGGCAAACTCATTTGTTTATTCCCCCTACACAGATAATATTTATTCAGCTTTGTTTCACTCTTTTTTTCTCCCCTGGTCTTTCGCGCCCCCCTTGCAGTGGCTCCGCGCCCACCCCAGGGGGGCCCACCCCCCAGTTTGGGAACCACTGTCATAATATCATAGCATGTGCTATATTATTCTTAAGATTTAATTTTCAAGCCGGTAGTGTGTGTTTTCTGGCTCCTATGCGCCGGCCAAGCACACCTGCTTTTATGAATCAATTAACGATCACACATCGCCACGAATTCAAGCACTTCTGATCATTAATGCACTTAATACAGAAACTTTTTACTCTATAATCTGAATGAGACACACAACACGATGTCTGCCACCAGCTTTGTGTGAAAATACTTCAAAATATTAAACAATGAAGATGCAAACTGTGCGCTGCGCTGGAGGGATAAAAACCGCTGGACTGATGTTTGCTGCAGCGTTTAGAATCTCAGATAAAATTCCAGGTGCAGCTCGAAGCTTCAAGATCACTGGATTTTTATACTTTTATTTATACTTTATTCAAATCATGTCTGGGTGAAATACTGCATGTGATGGATACCTTCAGTAGTTAACTGTTACAAAAAGCGCTCCTCACTGAAGAAAGACACCAAAATCTCCTAAAGAATGTATCCAAAGCCCCGGACCAAGTGAGTGAGAGCTTTTTTAGAGTTTTGCTTTTTAACTTTCAGTAATAATTAACTACGATGTTGAACGTCGCAGTGCGTCGGGTGCGACCGTCTGCTCCGCTCAGCAGCAGCCTGTAAATCAGAATGAAGTGTGGAACCTGTTTCAGCTCAATATCATGACTTTGAAAACACCAAATGACTTATTTTAACGAATTTCGTTAGATTAAAATGTGAAGAAGTGTAAAATATCACTTCCACGAGGCTGCTCGTTCAGACAGAGACAGATCAGGCTGAAGTTGGCATTTCATAGCTGCAGCGAAAGTCAAGCGCAGCGAAAGTCAAGCGCAGTTTATATTATGTTCATTATAATGTTGATTAATGTTGAAATGATGTTCTGCCTCAGTAATAATTATTAATACCATCAGATAAAACACTAAAATGATCAGGTTTGGAACCTACATACATCGGATAATGCAGGATAGTTTCTATTCTGTTTCCAGGATAGAAAATCCAATTTTATGAAAAATATTGATCCCCCCAAAAGGCTATCTATGGGCACTGTCAAATTACAAAGTACGAATTTGTGCAAAAATAACTGCAGAAAATAACAGTGAAACAGTACTGAACAAACAAACAAATAATCAAAGGCAGGATCAGCACCCTGGAAAGCGCCGCTGCTCTCTGAAGGCGTCATATGCCCTGTACATAAGCCTATTAAAAATATATATAAATAAATAAATAAATATCAACATTATATAGTAGGCTATTTTAAAAAATAACAGACTGGGGAACATAGGACCCTTTTTTAAAAAAAAGGTCCTATGTTCCCCGGGGTCTTTTTGGGGAAAAGCGGGGAACATCGGACCCTTTTTCTAAAGAAAGGGTCCGATGTTCCCCGGTCACATACAAAGCGGGGAACATAGGACCTTTTTGCAAAACAGCGGGGAACATAGGACCTTTTTGCAAAACAGTGGGGAACATAGGACCCTTTTTCTAAAGAAAGGGTCCTATGTTCCCCGGTCACATACAAAGCAGGCAACATAGGACCCGGGGAACATAAGTACGCTCCCCACATCCACCAAGTCATAGCAGTGACTTACAATCACCATTCACCAAAAATCACTTAGAGACACTGAAGCTAACACAATGCTAACCAGCAAACAGAAAGAGGCTTTCACCAGAAAATTCGGACATGCTGTTTTACATCCCACTTGTTTTACATGAATCTCTTTTCAGTGTCTGTTAGTGACCATTTATGTTGGGATTTCTTGAATGATGCTAACTGTGTTCATTGTGTTTATTCATAGGAAGATGTTGGTGGACATGGAAATACGTCAACGAGAACATGAGAGACAAGAGAGAGAAAGACTTCAACGAGAATGTGAGAGACAAGAGAGAGAAAGACGTCAACGAGAACGTGAGAGAGAAGAGATGGAAAGACTTCAACGAGAACGTGAGAGACAGGAGAGAGAAAGACGAGAACGTGAGAGAGAAGTGATGCAAAGACTTCAACGAGAACGTGAGAGACAGGAGAGAGAAAGACTTCAACAAGAACGTGAGAGAGAAGAGCGAGAAAGACTTCAACAAGAACGTGAGAGACAGGAGAGAGAAAGACTTCAACGAGAACGTGAGAGACAGGAGAGAGAAAGACTTCAACAAGAATGTGAGAGACAAGAGCGAGAAAGACTTCAACAAGAACGTGAGAGACAGGAGAGAGAAAGACTTCAACGAGAACGTGAGAGACAAGAGCGAGAAAGACTTCAACAAGAACGTGAGAGACAAGAGATGGAAAAACTTCAACAAGAACGTGAGAGACAGGAGATGGAAAAACTTCAACAAGAACGTGAGAGACAGGAGAGAGAAAGACTTCAACAAGAACGTAAGAGACAAGAGATGGAAAAACTTCAACAAGAACGTGAGAGAGAAGAGATGGAAAAACTTCAACGAGAACGTGAGAGAGAAGAGATGGAAAGACTTCAACAAGAACGTGAGAGAGAAGAGATGGAAAAACTTCAACGAGAACGTGAGAGAGAAGAGATGGAAAAACTTCAACAAGAACGTGAGAGAGAAGAGATGGAAAAACTTCAACAAGAACGTGAGAGACAGGAGATGGAAAAACTTCAACAAGAACGTGAGAGACAGGAGAGAGAAAGACTTCAACAAGAATGTAAGAGACAAGAGATGGAAAAACTTCAACAAGAACGTGAGAGACAGGAGAGAGAAAGACTTCAACAAGAACGTGAGAGACAAGAGATGGAAAAACTTCAACGAGAACGTGAGAGAGAAGAGATGGAAAAACTTCAACGAGAACGTGAGAGACAGGAGATGGAAAAACTTCAACAAGAACGTGAGAGAGAAGAGATGGAAAAACTTCAACAAGAACGTGAGAGAGAAGAGATGGAAAAACTTCAACAAGAACGTGAGAGACAGGAGAGAGAAAGACTTCAACGAGAACGTCCTCTTCTTTCTACCCATCTGCTGCCTGTCATTGTCCTCTGTCTCTCCCTCGCTATCCCTCTCCTCATCCTCACTAACCCTCCAGCTCAGGAGAGAAGTGGAAACCAGATGACTTATGCTGAATCTCAAAGAGACCAAAGCCATGAGGATGAACAAAAAGGTGTTCAAACTGAGCAGAGAGGAAGTGAGCAAGAGACAGAAAATCAGCTAAATAATCAGACAGGAAGTGATCAGCAGGGAGGAGGTGATCAGGCAGATGAAGAGAGGGATGATGAGGATGAGGAGAGGGATAGTGAGGAAGAGACAGAAGAAGATGAAGGGCAGCAGACGGATAGAAGGAAGAGGAGAAAGTGTAATCAAAAGGAGACTCAAAGTAAACAAAGAGGCAGAAAGGAGAGTGAAGACGTGGTCACTCAGGATGGTTGTATTGGCCAAGACCAGAAAAAAACCAGCAACATTAATAAAGAAGGAAATCAAGAGTCTGATAACAATCAAAGACCTCGTGCATCAATAAAAGGTGGTCTGCTCAACGTTCGGTCAATGAGGAAAAATGCAACTAGGATCAGAGAGATCATAACAGAAAACAACCTGGACATTTTTGCCACAACAGAGACGCTTTTGAGGATGGATGACAACAACGCACTCAGCAGGGCTTCACCAGAAAATTTCAGTTACTGTAATCGTCCGAGGGAGGGTAGGGGAGGAGGTGTAGCTATTCAGTTCTCAAATGAATTGCAGCATGAAGAAATTCGTTTTAATGCCAACATAAGAACATTTGAATATGTTGCTGTAGCTCTGCGACATGATGAGTGGAACCAACCGATCCTGTTCATCAATGTGTATTTACGACCAAACTACAGCATGATGCCCTTCGGGGAATTTCTGAATGAGTTTGAAAAGCTCTTGAAAGAGGTTTCCAAAAAGTTCACCAGCATCGTTGTGACTGGGGATTTCAATATCCAGGATTGGAAGAAGTATACTAACAACTTTTGGGATCTTTTGAAGGATAATGACCTTGTTCAGCACGTAGATGAGCCAACACATGCGCACGGTAACACTCTGGATCTGGTCATCACAAGAGGTGTTCAGATCTCTGATCTCTCTGTCCAAAACGTCAGCACGGAAAGCAAAATATTTGATCATTACCTCATAACGTTCACAGCGAGGCCAGAAGATGAGGAAAGGGGGGAAAAAAAGGAAAAAGAACAAAGGAAAAATAGAAAAGAAGGGTAAATAATATAAAATATGTCAGGTTTAAGAGGATCTGATCAGTAAACTAGTTTACTGTATGTTCATTTCATCAGACGCAGTGTTTCTGTTGGGCCTTGATTTTTTTTTTTTTTTTTTTTGTGGCCATTTTGTGCCTTTATTAGATAGGACAGTTGAAGAGTGGCAGAGAGAGAGGGGATGACATGCAGCAAAGGGAGGGAGTCAAACCAGCGGCCGCTGCAGAGGACCAACAGCCTCAGTACATGAGACGGACGCTCCACCAGCCGACCTAAACCTCTTCCCCTGGGCCATGATTTTTGAAGGTGTAGATATTTTTGTGCTGATCTACTCGACCTGATTTTGCTTTTCATCATTTATTTCTTGTTATAGTATTTTTATTTTATAAGATTACAATTGTTTTGATGACATCTGGCTCAAAGCACTTGACAGACAGTCTGGAGCATCATTTTTTATTTCATATTAATTTATCATATTAATTATTGTTAATCATCATTAATCTTTATTAAACAAATTGTCTTTATGGTTAAAAAGAGGTTAATTTGTCAGGAAACTGTAAATATATTGAGTTTTATGTGCTTGAACAAATGATCTGGGCCCCGTTTCCCAGAGTCTTCGTAGCGCTACGCGCTTCCTACGATGTATCTTAAGTTCTCTCTTACGGGCTGTTTCCCAGAGTCTTCTCAGCTAAGATATATCTTAGTACGAGTGGTCTGAACCACTCGTACTGTGTCGTAGTGATACGCTCCATTCATCCTGTCACAGTTTTAGCTTTATTAGGCCAAAATGATGCTTTTCAGACGGACAGTTTCAGTATAGCGCACATCGAGGCTACTTACGCAAATTACATCATTAGGTTAAAATTAACTTCATGAAACACAATTAATATATTAAATTAATATTAATATACAATTAATATCGCATAATTTGATTATATATGGCTGTTATTACTGTATGTTTTTTTCTGAGTGGGCTATGTTGCTAATTATTCTTAAAGTTTAATTTTCATGCAGGCTGGTGTGTGTTTTGTTGCTCTTATGTGTTTTCCGCTAAGCACATCGAGCGCTTTAATTAATGAGTTAACAAGCATAAAGAGCCATGAAGTCAAACGCCTGATCATTACTGCGTTTAATACAGTAACTTGCGTCTCTGCCAGCTGAATGAGACACACAACACGATGTCTGACAGCAGCTTTGTGTGGAAATCATTCAAATCTTTAAACAATGAAGGTGTAAATTCAGCGCTGCACTGGAGGGATAAAATCCGCTGGACTGATGTTTGCTGCAACATTTCCAGGTGAAAGCCCAAAGTTTCAAGAACACTGAATTCATACTTTATCCAAAACACATCTGGGTGAAATACTGCAGCATCCGATGAATTTTCCTTCAGGCTGTAGCAAAAAGAGTCACTCACTGAAGAAAGAAAGAATCACCTGAAGAATCCATTCAAAGCCTCAGACAACGTGAGTGAGAACTTGTTGTTAGATTTTAACTTTTTAACTTTGAGTGATCATAAACTTTATTAAGCGACTAGGTATGTTGAACAGTGAAGTTTGCACGGTGGGAGCGTCTACTGCACTCAGCAGCTGCATCTGAACACGAACAGAATGTGGAATCTTTTTCAGCCCAGTATCATGACTTTGAAAACACCAAATAACTTGATTTAATGAATTTCGTTAGTTTACAATATGATGAATGAGCCTATTCCTTCAGACAATAACAGACCACAGTTAGTTTGACATTTCATCCTCCATTCAGCTGCAGCAAAGGTCAGGCTGCACGCAGCATGTACAGTTTATGTTAATTATAATGTTGATTAATGTTGAAATCATGTTCTTCCGCCTCAGTAATAATTAGTAATACCACCAGATAATAGACTAAATTGGTCATTTTCCCAAAATGTGTCATTTCGGGAAAATATGAATCCCTCCCCTTCACCTCATCACATTATATGTCCCCATATTTTAATTAAAAGACAGCCCAGTATGAGCATGTATAGTGATAATGTGTTTTGTGTTTTGACACTGCGGAGTATCTGGGTCTGTACGTTGACAACGATGGACATTGGAAGTACATTGATGGAAAAATAGAGACAAACAGATATGCTGTTGTTGTTTCAATAAAAAAACATAATCGTGAGCAGCGATCACGTTTCTCTGCTTCATCATTTGTCTCCTTGTTTATAACAGTGTGCATGTAGGCCTAAGTCTTTTTTTTATGTGATATGCTTCAGACATATTAGGACTAAATGCTGTTAAAACACTCGTCTGGACAGAAATTTGGTTTTAAAGCGCTGCTTTAAATGATGATCTTTATGAGGCGTAGCCTCATTTATAATATAATACTGAAACACTTGTATTGTTACAACATCATTTATTTACCTTTATAAGAGATCAATTGATGCATGCGATGTACTTTAGCAGCTCCTCCTTACGAGCACCCACAAAGAGACAGTTTGGGAAACACTCGTGAAGAAGTTTGTTTGCTAAGATGTATGTTAGAGACCTTCATAGAGCGCTAAGATACATCGAATCTGGGAAACGCCGCCCAGAGCTGTCAGTAGGGCTGTCCCTACTTTTTTACAGTGTATTGCACCACACAAAATTCCTGTATGAGCCTACATGAATATGAGATATGTAATATGTTTGTCTGATGTTACCTGGTTAATAATGTTGACTTTAGTCACTAATGGAAAAAAAAATGCTGTTTAAATTTTGAAAATTAATTTAGATTCTGTTCAAACTGAGATTTTTCACTGTTCAAATTCTCAGTAACAGTTTAGAATTCATTCATCAGTAAATGTTTTATATGTTTATTTCACACTTGAATGTTGAATATCTGTCACAGAAGTGTGGGATGATTTTAAATCAACATGTTTATGGTGATTTAATTCACAGATTTAATTCCTTCAGAGTCTCTACGTGTAATTTTCTGCTCAAACAGCAGATGGCAGCAGAGATCAGTCTGTCACACTGAAAATACCTGTATATAAATACTCAGGCATGTACTCTGTACTTTATTGTTCTAATCTTAAATAATTTCATCCAAGTCTTTTTAAAAAGTCATTAACAAATTGAATCATAATTTGTTTGATGTGTTTTTTTTATATATATAAATAAATCAATAAAAATACATTAAATAAAACTATTTACAGTTTTTCTTGTTCACTTTGGTTAAATATCTTACTATCTATCATGATGATGGCCAAGATGAGAGTAATGTGAAAGGGGGCAGTAACATTTCGCAGTCTATGTTCATTGGAGAAGTGAATGGAAATGAAATTGATCTATTATAGCAAAACTTAAAAATAAGACATCTACTGATAGTGATGGTATTGATATGTATATTGTGAAAGAGACTGTAAACTGTATAATCAAACCTCTAGAATATATTTTTAATCTCTCTTTTCGTTCTGGTATCTTCCCAAGCAGAATGAAAATTCTTAAGTTATTCCCCTTTTTAAAGCAGGTGATCAGCATAGATTTACAAATTATAGACCTGTATCCCTCCTTTCAAATTTTCAAAAGTGTTGGAAAAATGTTTGTAAATAAGTTTAATGATTTTATTGAAAAGAATAACTTGTTGAACGACAGTCAGTATGGATTTCGGACACAACGGTCTACTGCTTTGGCTTTAATGAAATTAATAGAAGACATAACAACAGCAATAGAAGAAAAGAAATATACAATAGGAGTTTTCATTGACTTCGATACTATTGATCATAAAATCCTTCTCTCCAAGTTGTCCACATATGATATGAGCATAAAAAAGAGGAAAAAGTGTCATTGTCATTAGATGGGGTGTCTATTGAAAGGGTGTCTGAATTCAGATTTCTCGGCGTGATTGTGGATGATAAACTTAAATGGAAAGCTCATATTGCTAAAATCAAAGGTTTCAAAGAATATTTTTATTTTAAACAAGGCTAAGTTTGTTTTAAATTATCAAGCTCTGAGGGTTTTGTACTGTTCAATTATTTTGCCGTATTTGATGTATTGTTTAGAAGTCTGGGGCAATACATATATTAGTAACATTAAGCCATTATTCTTATTACAGAAAAAAGCAGTTCGAATATTTTATAAGGTTGATTCAAGAGAACACACCAACAGACTATTTGTCGAAGCAAGATTATTAAAACTTAAAGATTTAGTTGATTTACAGACATTAACAGTCATGTTTGGAGCCAAAAGTAGATCACTGCCAGAAAAATAGCAGAAATTGTTTGTTTTAAGTTCGGAGGATGAGAACCACAGAAGGAGATTTCATTTCAGACATAATTTTGCAAGAACAACATTAAAGCAAATGTGTATCTCAGTGACTGGGGTTATATTACGGAACTCATTACAAAGTGAGTTGAAATGTTGTATAAATATGTATGAATTTAAAAGGAATTACAAAAACAGATTTTTTTTTAATATCAAAGCTGTGGTTCGTCTTTTGTGTTTTGTTTTTTGCTACTGTTTTTTTTTCTTTCCTTTTGCTTGTCTGTTGTGTAGCCTGTGTGGATGTGTTGCTTATTCAGGTAGATGTTTTTCTTGTTTTTTGTTTTGAATGAGCGACAGATCTGATTTCAGTATCGTTAGAAATTTGAGTAAGGGGCAGATATAGTAAGATTTTCTTCTTCCTGCTCCTTTCTGTTCATAGACAATTATTTTAAATTGTTTTCCTTTGTAATGGAAAAGTTGAATGAGCAAAACAAAAAAAACAAAAAAAAAAATCTTACCTTACATCATCACTTGTCAAAATCTGTCTCACAGATAATCCATAGCCCCTTAACGCCTGAATTTATATACAATTATATCAAAAAAATAAATAATTTGCTTTTTTGCTTTCAAGCAGGTGCTAAGTTAAGTGGAGATTGTTACGGACAGTAATATTAGTAATAAACATATATAATATAGTAATAAAACACATTTTTCTCATCTCAGGTATATGATTCATTGCATTTATTGCAACAAAAAACAAACAGTTGAGCTGTCTTTGCAGTCTCATTTATGAACATTTCACTGTGTGTGTGTGTGTGTGTGTGTGTGTGTGTGTGTGTGTGTGTGTGTAACATAGTTGAAAAAGTTTCCTCAAAATCGGCACTGCTAAACTCAAAAGGTCAGTCACTCTGCAGCCGATGTCTGAGCATTTAGTGTGGGCTAAGCTACCTGTGTCTGATATGTCTGCAGTGGGGAGCACAGTCATCATCGAACCCACCCAGTCCAAGTCTAGACCTGCCCAAATTTTAGTTGGTAGAGTTGTTACTTCCTTATGTGGGGATGGTTGGGTTCCAGTCAAAATAGTAAATCCCACTGAAAAGCCACTAATCCTAAAAAGAAATGCAAAGGTTTCAGATGTCTCCCCTTGTCTCTCTGTGCAGGACTTACCTGAACCTGATCGCATCCAGTCCAGTGCACAGTACACAGGAAGCCCATCACCTGCATCCAGGACCGAAGATGAGATATCACGTGTCTTAAGTGACATGGGCTTGCAGGATTTGGACCTCTCTTCTTGTGAAGTCTCTATAGAATGGAAAGATAAACTGCTGCAGATCATCGAACAGTACGAGTTCATCTTTTCAAGACACAAAATGGACTGTGGTGAGGCTAAAGACTTTGTCCACAGAATACGCCTGATGGATGACAAACCCTTCAGACTTCCATACAGGCGGGTTCCACCATGCCACTATGACAAGCTTCGGACTGCTCTGAATGAGATGGAGGAATTAGGAATAATTCGGAAATCTCAGAGTGAGTACTCTTCTCCCCTTGTCCTGGTTGTCAAACCAAACGGTGACCTTCGCATCTGCAATGACTTCAGATGGTTGAACGCGAGAACTGTTAAAGACGCACATCCACTGCCTCATCAGACAGACGCCCTCGCCGCACTCGGTGGGAATGTGTTCTTCTCCACGATGGACCTGACGTCAGGCTTCGACAACGTCAGGCTGCACGAGGACGACAAAAAATACACAGCATTCTCCTCCCCATTTGGTCTCCATGAATATAACAGGATGCCGCAGGGCCTGACAAACAGTCCTGCACTTTTATGCGCATGAAGATGTCCATTTTTGGTGATGAGAACTTCACGAGCCTGTTATGCTACCTGGATGACCTTATGGTCTATGCCCCATCCGAACAGGTTGCATTGGAGCATCTGCAGATGGTTTTCTCACGCCTTGCTGCCAACAACTTAAAGCTCTCACCTAATAAGTGTCACTTCCTCCGACAATCTGTAAAGTTTCTGGGACACATCATATGTGGAGATGGTGTCAAGACGGACCCCAGTAAAGTGCAGCCTATAAATGATGTGCAGGAAGCTGACCTGATGGAGTCTGATGGGAAAACACCGTGTGCTAAGAAAATCAGATCTTTCTTAGGGTTGGTGCTCTACTACCATCATTGAGGGCTGTTCTGCCAAAGCTAAGCCTCTGTTCAACCTCGTAGCCGAGCCTGCTGCACCACGAAAAAGAGGGAGAAGCCCTAAACCTAAACTAAAAAGCATACAGCATACAGTTTTGATCTGAACTATGTCTCTGGCACGAAGAATGTGGTTGCTGATGCACTTAGCAGAGAACCATTTGTCCAGTCATGTATGGGCCATCGCCTTGTTACTGAGCCGTACACCTTACTGAACCAAGTAGGTGGGCTGATGAATAGGACAGTACAAGATGCATTCAGATGTACTACTAACTGCCAATTCGCTGTTGACCAGTCCGAGGAGGTAGCTGTTGCCACTCTGCCTCCTCCTCAGGGGTCCCTCTCGCCACAGGATGTAGCAGCTGTGTTGGATGCACACGACTCTGGTGGTATCAGTCAGATGAGAGCCATGGGCCCAGCTATTCCCCAGCTCACCAGTGTTGACCAAACTGCCTCTCTGCCAAGAAATGAACTGGTTAATCTGCAAGAGCAGGATGACATCTTGGGCAGAGTTCTCTTTTACATCCAGCGACACAGAAGGCCCACTAGGTGTGAGCGTGCTGATGAATCCTGTGGTGTATTGAAGTTGCTGAGACACTGGCCTAAGCTCTCCATCAAAGACGGCATGTTGTACAAGGTGAAGAAAGACAAATAAATGAACATGACTCCCTGAAAGTCCAAGTTCTGAATGGCCTCCACGACTCAGCTGATCATCAGGGGCAAGCTCGAACACTCTCTCTCGCCAGGCAGAGGTTCTTCTGGATGGGAATGGAACGTGACTTCATCCGTCATGTGAGAAAATGCTTCCGCTGTGTTGTTGGAAAGACTCCTGAGCCTAACGACCGTGCGCCTCTTGAAAGCATTTGCACCTCAGAGCCAATGGAACTAGTCTGTATCGACTTTTGGACGGCTGAGCAGACTGACAAAAAGTGTGTAGATGTTTTAGTTGTAACAGATCACTTCTCCAAACTGTCACATGCATTCCCGTGCAAAAATCAGTCAGCAAAGCAGGTTGCCCGTCGTCTCTGGAATGACTTTTTCTGCATATATGGGTTCCCTAAACGCATCCATTCGGACCAGGGAGTCAATTTTGAGAGTCAACTCATAAAAGAGCTCCTGGAGATGGCTGGCATCCAAAAATCACATACCACCCCTTACCATCCCATGGGGAATGGAGTCGTCGAGCGATACAACAGGACTCTCGGAAACATGATAAGAGCCCTCCCTCCCCATTCCAAAGCCAGGTGGCCACAAATGCTTCAAATGCTGACATTCTGTTACAACTGCACTGAGCACGAAACGACAGGTTTTGCACCTTTCTTTCTCATGTTTGGGAGAATTCCACGTCTGCCTGTCGATGTTGTGTTCCAGCATGCCCTCCCTACCAGCGCTGTTGTTGACCACTGTGAGTTTGTCTCTCGTCTAAGACATGACCTGTGTGAAGCTGCGCGCATTGCCCGACAGAACAGTCGGACTGAACAGTCTCGCCAAGCAAAGAACTACAACCGCAAAGCAAAAGGATCTTCCCTCATTGTTGGTGACAGAGTGCTGCTCGCAAATCGTGGTGAAAGAGGAAAGAGGAAGATTGCAGACAAATGGGAAGCCACAGTTTATGAAGTGGCATCTGCGAGACCTGAAATCAATGTGTACTGCATCAGAGACCCTGTAACATTGAAGGAAAAAGTTGTTCACAGAAACCTCTTACTTCCTATAAGCTTCCTCCCTGTGGGAGGTGATGATGACCTGGAGTCAAGTTGCTCTCAGTTGTTGGAAGTGGACAGTGTGAGCCAGCAGTTCCTGTTGACGTACAGGACAATAAGACAAAAAGACAATAACGTGGCTTTTACAAATGGATAATACAAGTGATAACGACACTGCAGCCAGCCCACCTGACTGTTCCCCTGTTGTGACTGTGAGTACTCCGCCCTCAGAGGCTGAAGTGACTGTGGTCCCACATGCTGTGTGTGAGATGCTGAATACCCCTGATCCTGCAGTACATGCTGCACAGTTGCCCTCCCCTGAGCCTCCTGCTGAGCATGTCATATCCCAGACTGCACCCTCCCAGTCCTCAGCAGCTCAACAAGTCCCCTCCCCTGTACATGCGACTGTCACACTGCCAGGTACACTCACACAGGACCAGGTAGTTTGCACACAGCCACCTTCACTTTGCACTAGGAAAGGTAGACCTATAAAACCTCCAGCTCGTCTCATTTGTGAAATGAATGAACAGATTGTGGATGATTCAGTGTCAACAGTTGATTCTTTGTTTTCTTTTGAGAGGAACATGTTTTCTGGATAGATTGCCAAATGTTTCGAGGGTTTTTGCACTAGTATCTACCTGAGTATCTTGAAGTAATCCCTTTATGGAGCAATGTTTACAATATAAGAAGTGTACACAGCATCTTTTGTGTCGTAGTTAGTATGGGGCTCGGCCAACCCTTTTGCTAACTTGTTCCCAAGTGGAAAGTTTCTGACAGACTTAAACAGGGTTATGCTCTTATTATTACACACTGTTTTTTTGTGATGTGGTTCCATAGTGTTTATTGTTGTTGTGCCCCAATTTAGCAGGATTTAAGGGGGGTATATGTAACATAGTTGAAAAAGGTTCCTGATCAAATTAAATCCCGCTAAATGGGACAACAGCCCCACCTGCTGTTTTCACCAGTACCTGCAGTATTTAGTTAGCAAAGGATTATGGGTAATCCACAAAGTAATGGATGAACCCGTAGAGGTAACATATCTGTGAATGCATGTGGACAAAATAATATTAACTAACCTTTAAAAAGCACTGAAAATCTAAACTGACTGCATCTTGTTTGTTATTAGTTGTTTAAAGTTAATTTCGCTACGTTTTATTGAGTTGGCTGTGGGTTTTTGGGTGTTATTGGCGGTAAAAGTATTATTCCTGTACATCGCCAGCTTAAACGGTATGTATGCTGTCTATACAGAGAGAGCACATGCAGTGTCCACAATCGATGGTGATTTTTCTTTTTTTTTGATGGATATTAGTGCTCCACCACTAAAACAGGCCTGGAAAGGGTTAATTTTTAATTTTATTGATGAAATAATATATCATTGAAGAGAAGACAACTTAAACAGCAAAAAAAAAAAAAAGTAATACCTATTTTTACTTTAAGATGGCAGGCTGTTGAAAACATGGCCCAAAATGGGCCCTATCAGGAGAACGTTAGTCAAAGTTAACAGGTTCTGAGGGTTAATCTTTCCTGGGAATAAAAATTATATTCAAAAGCTGTTCCAGGGTTCAAATTACACAGAAGCTTTCAGGGGAGTCCAGTCTTTTAGTGCACACTATTTTCTCGAA
>JAJHUR010140634.1:1113869-1132551 GCA_027495735.1 Lutjanus campechanus | reverse complement strand
TTTGGGGATTTTGATTGTTGTAGCTAGTAGTCTCTGTTATTACGATGTGAAAGAGGCATAATTTGTGTTTGAACAACGTCTCGTCTCAGACTTATTGATCCCGGAAGTCCGAATCAGTGAATATCTTTCCAACTTTACCCAACTGTTTTACCATGTAATTTACCCGCGATTCAGCTTTCACAGCAGCAGAAGCTGCATGTTGAGGAGAGTTTATTAAAACAATCCAAACTAACGTGATGCTGAATGACACCAACCAGCTGCACTTATAAGAGTAGATATCTGTATAAAGAGGCTTTTACATTAAACAGGAGAGTCTGTGTTTCTCTGTCAGACCCTCTCACAGCAGAGTGAACAGGTGAGGGAGGAGGAGGAGGACAGATTGATCACTAATCAATCGCGGATGCCGTCGTCCTCTCGGACTGATTAAAAAAAAAAAAAACCAAAATTGGTCACAAACTATACCTGAGTGTCCGGAAACACTGCAGAGTAACATCATGATGTTCACAGACAGTCTGCTGACATTAGTTTGACAGAGACACAGAGAGAGTCGTGTCTAGAAGGGAACCCTAGACCCGCAAAAGATCGCGCGAGTTTGATTTTATCAGAAACGAATCCCGCGAGAGTTTTGTAAATACAGGGTTCCCTTCTAGACACGATCGAGAGCAGTGCGCTGCTCCAAGATGTTGGGGTTCAGATGTTTTAATGTGACAAGCCGCCATACTGAACCACAGAGAGTCACTGAAACTCTGATCACTGACCTGCTGTGATGGAAAAAAAAATTCTGATCCTTTATTTCAGTAAAAGCATGAATATCACAATGTAAACAAATACTAATTACAAGTAAAAATCTTGCATGTGATTGTTTCCTTTTTTTAAAAAAAACAAAACATTTTTATTGCTTTTGTTAACTTTAATGGTTCTCTTGTTAGTATTTTTGATTAGTAAATCAGACCTGCAAACTCATAAGAGGAGAAAAAGGTGACATGTTGATCACCTTGATCACCATGTCATTAATCACCAGAATAATCAATAGATTACTAGCCTTAGTTGAGACTTTTAAGTCAAGATGTCACTCACTGTCAAGAAGGAAAATTCAAGCTGTACCTACGCTTTATTTTATTTCCAAAATTAAACATTTTATTTTAAGATGCACAATTTTTCAAAAATTATTTCATTTATTTAATCTATTTTATTTTTAAATGCATATCTGTATAGTTCAATGTTAAGGGACAATAAATATAT
This sequence comes from Lutjanus campechanus, assembly GCA_027495735.1. Classification (NCBI taxonomy): domain Eukaryota; kingdom Metazoa; phylum Chordata; class Actinopteri; order Lutjaniformes; family Lutjanidae; genus Lutjanus; species Lutjanus campechanus. The sequence continues at coordinate 1,131,309 of JAJHUR010140634.1, read as the reverse complement.
ATATAATCAAAATGTTTTTGTACTTTTTTTATTTGATTTGACAGTCAGATTTTGATTACTTACAGACGTTGAAACAACTACTACTTCAGTATATATCACACTAAATCATAACGCAAATTAGACATTATGATGTTCCGGACCCTTGCTTTCGGAAATTTTCTCTATCTGGACCTCTTTGAATTTTAGTTGAATACCCCTGATATAAACCGTTGTTTACGAAGTCAAATAAAACATTTACAAAGAAAATAGCAACGATATAACCGTGGTATGACGGACTATCCAAATGTTTAAATGGACATTTAAATGGTCTTTTACGTAGCAATTATTATATTCACAGTCTGTGTGTAATAAATGAATAAACACAAAACATTGTCATGTTTTTACTGTTATCATTTATTTCAGGAACATCATGTTTTAGATCAGTGGTTCCAACCTTTTTTCTGTGGAGCCTCTCCTACTTTAATCAGCTAAAAGGGTTTATATCTGATTCTATATTAAAATGATTTAAAGTAAATAGAAAGAACCCTAACCTCAGGATCCTCCAGGAGGAGCTGTGAAGTGTTTCTGAGGAGGGGACGTCTGGACGCCCCTGTTAAACTGTAATAAATAGGTTGTACAGTAATGTAGTAAATGTATATATGCAGAGTTGTGATAAGCCACACTGCTAACATCACTAAAGATGAGTTCATCTGAGTTTCCCAACATTCATACTTCAGATGGACTGTCTGCTCTTATATTTATGTCCTGATAATGTGTCATTACTGCAACATTAAAGCATCAGTTTATTATTTCTGCACTTTGCATCATGATGTTCAGATGGACAGAGTCAACAGGCTGAATCCAGTCCTCTAACAGCCTCAGTCCAGTCCTTTGATTATTAATACATACAGAGAAAACAGTGTTGTTGTCATTTTATTTAAATGATATATGTTAATATTGTTTATTAGAAGATCATTGTTTCATTAGCAGACTCATTGTTAAGCACAGGGACTTTTTATTTTTAAAAAGTTTGAACTCAGATTGTTTAACAGGAAATTTAGAAAAATCAAACTGACTGAAAAAAGATTTTAAATGCAACCTCGTGTCCTTTAGAACAAAAAGCTTCTTCTGATCCACAATGACAAGTGTTTGTGTTTCCTCTAGTGTACATGATGTTTCTTTTCCAAGGAAAGGAGGAAATGTGAACACCTGCCTCCCTTTGGTACTTTATTTTTGCTACTGTGGGCCTTTTATTAAAATACATGAACAGACCTGCTGTACAGCCACACCAGCAGCTCTGAGTTGACAAAATATATCTGCCAAAGACATGTTTGAGGTTCTTTAGATGTTATTATAAAACTTGTTTATGAATTTCCTCAGAATTTAGTGGCTACAGGTATGAACAATGTGTATCAGTTATTCTCAGTCAGAGCCAAAACGGATTCCTGAGAACTGGCAAGTTAAAGCTGGATAATAACATGTTGTAACAGCAGAGACACTGTGTGTGGAAACATTGTCAAGTAGTGACCTGCTGTGACCTGCTGTGATATTTCAGTTCTGAAGCAGCAGCCTGGTTCAACACACCAGAGGTTCATTTCTCACCACTGATCAATATGTGATTCAGCTGCTCTGTGTCATGGTTTGGACTTTTGTTGGTCATTTCCTGTTTTATTTTGTAGTCTTGGTTCTCCCTTTGATGTTTTTACTTCCTGTCTTTGTCGGTTTTCCCGCTCTTTTTGATCAGTGATTATTTTCACCTGTTCTGCCTGCCCTCACCTGTGTCTTGTTAGTCTCCCTCTCCCTGGTGTATTTAATCCTTTACCTCCTCTTTAGTTGCTGGTTCGTACTCGTCTTGTCCGTGTCTCTTGTTGTGTCCTTGTTCCTCGTAGTTTTTCTCCTCAGTGGATTTGTTTGGTCTCCCTTTCATGGACTTTGATTTTTTGCATTTCCTGGATTTGTAGTTGTCTTGATTCACCTTTGCTTCAGTAAGTTTTTAGTGTTCATTTTTTCCCTGCCTTGTTTTAAGACTTGCTGCTGCCTCACATTGTTGTAAGCTTTTTGTTTTTTTTTTGGATCTTTTTGGTTTATCATTAAATATCATAATACTGCTCGCTCTGTCTCTGTCTGCATTTGGGTCCAAACCAGATTACCCCCACACTTGACACTCTGCTGTTTTCTAATCACATGTAGAGATGAACTTTATAACAACTTCATGAATTTAAAGTTTTTTATGTCTTCCTGATAAAAAGTGGACCCTCCTTCTGTCCTCCCTGTCAGCTGCTGGTCTCTGACGAACACAACTGACGAACATGTGGAATAAATACATGATTCAAAATACTAAAAATACAACAAACAGCATCGACACTGTTTCTGTTAAATACAGCAGACGGACACATTGTCACATTTCATCATGTGGAGGAAAAAGAGGGTGAAATGATGCTCAAGGTGAACAACAGGGAGAGAGGAGAGAATCAGGTCATTATATCATATATAATATATAATGTCCAGTGTTTATAGCAGATTATCTTTGTGTTTTCATGGCAGATTTACTTGCAGAACACAGAAACATGAGAACAGCATTTGAAAGCATGTGTGCAGATCAGCAGTCGGCCTCAGAGCTCTGTGGACTCTGTGTTCAGCTCTTCACTGTGTTTCTGCAGTCAGTGAACCAGCTGATAAAATAACTCAACAAGGTGTTTCAGTACGTTGTTTTCATCTTGTAATTTTCGTCTTGTTACATTTTTTATGCAGTTTTCGTCCTGTATCATTTTGGTTTTGTTGTCTTGTTGCATTAAAACTGAAGTAAGACGCCTGATTTGAAAACATAAGAAGTAGAAAGTTCAGATATTTGTGTTAAACTGTAGGGAGAAAGTGAAGTACAGATACCTGACAAATCCACTACTCTACCCTGATAACCAGCTCCATTATGATACCCCCCCCACCCCCCTACACAAACCAAGTCTTTATGTTTTCTGCTGCGACGACTCCGACCCCTCCAAGAACAGCTCCAACTAAAATTCCAGCTGTGACTGAAATTCCAACCAGGTCTCCAGCAAAGTAAGAAGAAACTGCTCCTCCCAGAACTGCTCCGACCAGAGAGGAGGCCTTGATAGTGAGCGTGACTCTCCTCCTGAGTCTAGAACTTTCTGTCTCAGCCTCTTGGATCATTTTAGCAGTGTAGCACCTTCCTTCATGTTCCTGAACCAGGGCGTTGATCTTCTGCAGAAGCTGGGTGACCTGAGTGGGCTCCTGGTCAGCTGCCCTTTGTTATTTTGTGCCAATAAGTTCATTAAAGTTTTATTTTTGCATACTTTATACTTTTATCTGCATCACTTTGTTTCAGTTTTATTGACAGAGACAGTTTCTGTTTCTGTCCCAAATCAGTAAAACTTCTCTTCTTTCTTCTGTATTTTATATAAAAACATTTCAAATGAAAATACACTTTTAGGAAACATCAGGTACCAGAAGTGTATTTTTTAATTCTACAAAGTTAGTGTACACAAGAGTGCAGAGAGGTGATAGGCCAACAGTGAAGGTGTGTCTCTGTGTTATTGGACAGACGTGAGCTGATGAGAACAGCTGATCATGGACAGTCCCAGATAATGACGGAGAGGAAATCATGAGTGAGCAGGTGACTGAGTAGTAATATGGCGTAGTAGTAGTGTAGCAGAATACCGGTGTAGCAGGTTGATAACCAATAGCGTCTCAGAGGCCCTCCAAACTGATGTCTCCCTGCAGCATGGACCTTGTCTCATCTGTTTCAAACCCAAAGTGAATCACAGCCTTCTCCAATTTACCTGATCACCCACCTGAACTTTTAACTCTGCACTGCCCTCTACTGTTTTGTCACATGAATTGTTTGGGGTCATAGGTCATTGACTGCTATAAGTAAAAAACATATTTACAAGAGCAATGTAATGAAAAATTCAGAGAAAAAACTACTTTCAACTTAAGTCTACTTTTAACTTTACTTTTAACTTAACACTCACTTTCCCCACTTTCTGACCATTTTCACTCATTTCTGCATCACAGACGAGCACAGAATCAAACCCAGACAAGATTAGATAATAAACCAAATCAAGGAAAAGAAACAGAAACAAAGAGTTAAATATATGATAAATAAGAAATAAATGCATTTAGGAAGAGTTAACAGGTCATCCTGTTTTTATTTCCTGTCATCAAGAAAACACACCTTCAAAAATTGAGACAACTCAAAATTTCACAACTTACTGTGACAGATTTTTGTGTTTGGATCAATTCAGACTTTTGAGATGCTGATGATGTGAAAGTTTGGATGCTTGAAAAATAAATGATTTTATCTGAAAAAATGTTCAATAATGAACTGACATCCTGCAGCACCGCCCGGCATCGTGGGTAAACAGGACAGAGTGCTGTTTTCTCTCTCATGAGAAATCTGATCAACATGTTGCTGTTTTAAAATGAGCTCTAATGACTTAACTCGTCTCTGTCCTGCTCAGACTCGTGATGGTTTGATTTGATTTGGAGCGAGAAATGTGGACATAAGTGAAGCTTTTGCCGACTCAGTTATTAATAAACATGATTTATGAGAACAAAGGTTTGGCTTTAAAAGAATCAGGCACATTAAAGTTCAGCTTCAGGACGTCCTAAAGGTACAATCTGCAACATTTTCCTAAAAATAAATATATACTCCTCTTACTGGGGGTGGAAGTAACTAATTACAAATACTCAAATTACTCTTATGACAGTTTTTTTGGGGTGCTTGTACTTTCATGAGTAGATCTTCAAGTCTGTTTGTTCTTTTATATGTACTTATGTATGCATACACAGTTTATTTTCCAAATAAATGACTCCTCTTATGCTCCAAGTTTTTGTCTCTGCCTCGGCTCTCAGTTGTCTCGACAACGGACGAAATACTCAACTTTACGTTGATCCACCTCCCCGTCACCACCCCGTCTTTACAGAGTCCTCAGCTTCAGTCTCAGCAGACTCCTCCTCCTCCTCCTCCTCCTCCACCAGTGTCTGGACTCCATGGGAGGATTTATCTCTGCAGCTGCTCGGAGCAGACGCCCCTCGATTTAAAATCTGCCTGTAGAGTCCAAGTACCAAAGACTTTGTGTCAAGACTTATTACCACACATCTTCTGTTATAATAAACCAACTATTTTAATTTCATTCTCCTGATGAATCTGTGTTGTTCATTAAGTTTGGTTTGTGTAGGAAACTTTCATCCAGTTTATGTCTCATATGATTTTCTCATCATGTCAGAATTCATTCTTTTCTTCTTAGCATCAGTTTTCTCTAGTTCTTATTTTTATTTAGTCTTCTTCTCTAATCTTACCAAATATTCTGAAGAGTTATCAAGAAATTTAAGTGTGACAACAAAACCAGCTGTGGTGATTGTGTTTCTGACATGACAGATAAATCTACGGTGGCCCTGAGAGGTCAACACGAGCACATGAAGAAAACATCTTCACCAATCTGACACCACATGTGCTGCATTTATAAAACTGCTGCAGAGTGAGAAGTGAAGCAGAAGCTCAGTGAATGACTGTCATGTGAAATAGTTCTGCCTGTCCCGTCACAATAAACTGGTTCTGTCCTGCTGAGAGACGACATGATTGTCTCACCACTGAATTCCAGCAGCAGCCAGTCAGAACCAGGCAGGAGAAAGGAGACTCAGTTATGAGGAAGGTGGATCTGCTGCACGAGGTACGGGAGGGTTTGTTATTTACAATAAAGACAGAGGGAACTTGTTGGAGAACAGAGACGACTCAAAGACTGCAGCTGCTGAGAACCAACGGAGAACCGACGGAGAACCGACGGAGGTCTCAGTGTCGAGTTCTGGATGAAAACTGAACATCTAAGACCAGAACAACCAAGATGGTCATTTTGACCAAATTTACACTAACTGTGTGCACTAACTTTGTAGAATTAAAAAATACACTTCTGGTACCTGATGTCTCCTAAAAGTGTATTTTCATCTGAAATGTTTTTATATAAAACACAGAAAGAAAGAAGAGAAGTTTTACTGATTTGGGACAGAAACAGAAACTGTCTCTGTCAATAAAACTGAAACAAAGTGATGCAGATAAAAGTATAAAGTATGCAAAAATAAAACTTTAATGAACTCATTGGCACAAAATAACAAAGGGCAGCTGAACATCGAGGTGAAATAAAGTCCAACAAAGAAAATCCAAAAACAACAAAAACACTGAGGGGAAAAAACACAAAGACGACACACAAAAAAATGCACAAGGGAGCAAAACGTAGACGAAGACGAACGAGTAACTGAAGAGAAGAGACACGAGGCTCAGGACACCAGAGAGCTGATCAGGAAAACAGACAAAGACAGGAAGTCAAGACAAAATAAAACAGGAAGTGACCTACAGTCAGAATCATCATTATACTCCGGTACAATGAAATTATGAATTACTTCTCTGACAGCTTAATTTTTCATCATCTACCACTTCATCAGTAACAGAAAGCGTGCCGTCTTTATCTGTGATCGAGAACCACCTGACTCAGCAGTCCCTGTTCTGTCCCTCTGTGTTCCTCTGTCCTCATGGAACCCGACAGAAAACCTGTAGAACATCTTCACGTTGTTTTCCTTCATCACTGCATGTGTTGTAAATTAAATGCTCTGGTTTAGTGTTTGTTAGAAGTCACTTCATTCACCCTGAAACTTCATCATCAACTTTACACGTCTTTAGTTTTGAGACACTTTGAAGTTTGTATCTGTGACCTGCTGATGCAAAGTGAAGCTTTATGTTATGAAACATAATGTAAAGACGTATCCATGGTTCTGGTTCTGGTTCTGGTTCTGGTTCTCAAAGCAGCTCAGAGACATGTGACACAGTTTTAGTTCATGTGTCTGACTTGCGGGCTTCACAGGCCACAGAAACACTAAGAAGGGCCGTATCCAGGCCGGGGGCCACCAGTTGAATAGTCCTGGCCTCAGACTTCTTCTCTTTTTAACCAGATAAATGTGGTTACAGAATCAACATGTCATTAATCTGTTTGATCATTTTGATCAGCTGATCAGCTTCATCCAGTCCAAAGATACAAACAAACCCAGTGATCAGTTTGTTTGTTCCGACTCTGACGTTCCTCATTTCACTGATGAAGTTCTGAGAGTTACTTTAAAAATGTAATCTGATACAGTTACATGTAGTCAGTAATGTAATCCAAGTATCACAAGATTAAAGTAATGTAACTTGATTGACCTCAGTATAAAAGAGAGAATATTTAGTCTTACTTCATGTTTTTAGGGCTGCAACTATTGATTACTTCCATCATTGATTAATCATTTTCTTAATGGATCAATTAGTTGTTTGGTTCATAAAATGTCTCTCAAAGTCCAAGAAGACGTCTTCAAATGTCCCATTTTATCCACAAGTCAAAGATCTTCAGTTTCCTGTCAGAGAGGAAAGAAAATATTCACATTTAAGAAACTGAAATCAGAGAATTTGAACTTTTTTTAATTGAAAAATGACTCAAAACGATTAATTGATTATCACAATAGATACAGATTCATTTAATATTTGATGAATAACAGATTGATGGTTGCAGCTCTCTGTGTTTCATGTTCATCGTTTGGTTGTTTATTAGTTTGTTTTTCTGTTCATTTCTTTGTTGTGTCCAATTTATTGATTTAAAGATGACAATGGAATACAGTTAGCATTTTGTATCCAGATTACATGTAATCCATTACTCTGAGGCCAACACACCTCTGTTGTCTGTTAATAAGGATCTCATGGAAAGTGTTTTTATTTCTTCTCTCACTAAACTGCTAATTGTTTTGTTTTGTTTTGACAGAATCATTTTCATGATGATGAGCAGAAAACAGGAGGAATAAAATTAAAAAAGGATGAAATTAATAACAATGACATTTATCCCTCCATAAATAACAGAAAGATGGGAACTGATTAATATGATTGAAATGGTCTAAAATGTTTGACTGTTTCCAGTTAAAAAAGATCAAACTTTGAACCAGAAGGCAGAAAAATGACACATTATTATGTTTGTTGTTGTGTTAAAGGCTGCAGGTCCCAGAACCTCCACCAGGGTCTAATTCAACAGGTCCGTGCTGAATTATTAATAAAGTCTGTAAAATATTATTCCAATAGTTTGATCTCCTCTGAACATGTGACCTGATGATGAAAGACCGCAGCGATCACATGACGACTAAAACAAGACTTCATGATCAACTTTATATCTTTTATATAAAATGTATTTGGTTTTATGGTCTTTTGTTTTGGCCTCTGATTCGCTGCTTGTAGCTGCGTTCTGATCTGTGATTGGTCGAACTGACTCGGTAACAGATGACACGTGTCAGAGGGGAGGGAAGCTCACACACTTTATAATATCTGACAAACTATTCAACAACAAGACATCACAGATCAGCTGCTTCTAAAACACAAAGATGGACAGAAAAGCTCCTCAGACGGGTGAGTTCAGATTTTATTACAGTAATCAGAAGAAAAACTGATCCTCTTATGATTATTAATGTTTCACTGAGATCAGTGATGTTCTGAGGAAACCTGATCTAATTCTGTTAAACTCATTTATTTATTTATTTCTTCTCTCACTTCAGTCTTCAGACCTGATCTGTTGTGTCACTTCATAAAAAATATCACTTTTAGCAGCTGATATTCATTTATTTCTGTTTGTCATAAAATACACTGTGTTATATTTGTTTACATGTTTATTAAAACATGTATGTTTCATCTTCATGATTTACTAAACTTTTACACTCTTGTTCAAAATGTATTTATCACCGTTTTTGACCCCAAATGAATATTCTGTAATCAGTATTTAGTTTTATGATCCTTTCAAAATCACATACTGACACTTGTCAGCTTTTATCATTTAACAGCTGATTTTTATTTATTATTTTAACAAATATGTCTTTTTTTTCAAAATAGAAAGAAAACAATTTTGCTCAACAAACAATGAAATACTTGAAATCTTATTGTTATTATTAGTTGGTATTAACATTAAAAGTTGTGTTTTGCCTTTAAACTCACTAAATTAAAATGAAGATGAAGAAACTATGTGTATATTTAATTCATTAGAAGTTTGCCTCTGATGTTTTGGTTTTGGTTTTTATAAGTTATCACTTTTCTGCCCGTAGAAATTCTACATTTTGTATATTCAGTGTTTATATGTGTGCAGAGTTCTGACATTTTCAATTTAATGTTGTGCTTTTTGGTATTAATACATATACAGTAAACATGGATGTGCAGCATTGTTAATAAGGCTTTTAATCAGTGTGTTTATGATGAACTGAGATGTAACTGTGGAAAAACAGACAAAATTTTAAATCTTTTTATCTTGAAGTTTTAATCCGACCCGTCTACTTTTCATCTGAGATGTTTGGTTCTAGTTCTGAAGAGAATCGTTTTAGTGCTGCAGAGTTAAAGTTCTCAGTTAATAACCTTCTTATATGAGACAAAGAGAACAGAATCGTCAGCGTACATGAAGACTTCCTCTGATTAAAGTCTGTAGATTCTCAGATTCGTCTCAGCTGACGGGATCATTCTTAACTCAGCAGACAAACCTTTTGTACTTCTACTGTTTTATAAAGTTTGGAGGCAGTAAGTACAAATTCACACACTGTGTCTGCACGACTTCTCACCTGACTCGTGGCGTTAGCATTAGCATTAGCTCTCATCAGCCAGCTCCACTTCTAAAATCTGTTTCATGTCTCTGAGGAATCACAAACCTTGTGTTTACATCTTCTGATATTTTATGGTCCAAACAACTGATCAATTATATGAAGGATTATTGCCAGATTGATCACTAGTTGTAAAATCCATGCACTCCACATGTTTGGACCTATTTTTCAATTGACAAGCTGGAAAGTAATCAAGTTACATTTAGGGTACGGGGGTTGGGAAAGCTTTTTGTCAATGACAGGACCTGTGAAAACAGCCTGTGTTCATGACTGATACAACCTGTTATAACATCAGTGACGTCTGTTTGACATTTCCCAACAGAGTTAAAGGAACCGGAGCTGAGGATCCTGCTCTTGGGAAAGACTGGAGTCGGGAAGAGTGCGTCAGGAAACAGCATCCTCGGGATCGACAGGTTTACGAGTGAACGGTCGCCTTCATCAGTGACAGTAAAGTGTCAGAAGGAAACAGGACAGTTTGGTGGGAAACCTGTGGCTGTTGTTGATACTCCAGGTCTGTTTCACACTGACAAAAGTCCTAAAGAGGTGATGAAGGAGATCCAAAAAGGCATCAAGTTGATCAAACCCGGTCCTCACGTGTTCCTGTTGGTTCTGAGGCTGGACCGCTTCAGTGGAGAAGATAACAAAACCCTGGAAGCCTTCAAGAACGTCTTCCACGACGCTAAACATCACACCGTCGTCTTGTTTACTCGTGAAGATAAATGTGAGGAAGGACGTGAGGGCTTCATCGAAAGTCACGAAAATCTCAAAAAGTTTATCACGGATTCTTGTGAAGGACACCACGTCTTCAACAACAGAGTCAAGGACGAGTCTCGAGTCTCCGACCTGCTGAACCACCTCAACAAAATCAAACGTGAAAGAGGCTTTTACAGCAGCGAAAAGTGCAAAAATGCTCTGAATGCTTTAGAGAAAGAGATGCAGTCGTCTGAGGCAGGATCAGACCGCTGGTACTCTGAGTTTCTGTCTGCAGTGGACGATCCTTTAAAATATGTCAACCAGAAACTGGAAGTGGTGACGGTGAATCTGTGCCAGAAAACTAAAGCTTTCAAATCTGATTAGTCAAAACTGATTATTATGATTATTATATGTTCATGATTTGTGGACAGTTGATACATGGAGCTTTATTCACTTACTATTTATATTAAATTCATATTTATTTATATTAAATTCATATTGATCATGAAATATGAAAAGAGTTTTTGTTCTCTTATTGAAGATTTACACTCAGGCTGTAACCATTATTTTCATCATCAGTAAATCAGGCGATTATTTTCTTGATTCATTGATCAATAGTTGTTTGTTTTCAAATGTCATTAAATGGATAAAAGTGTCAGTTAGTGTTGTGCAAAGGATAAAATGACATTTCTTTGATTTCTTGTTTTAGTAACAATCCAAAGATATTCAGTCAGAGAGGAGTGAAGAAAATAAAAATATCACAAAGTTTGTAAGAACTTGAACATGAAGACATGAACATGAACCTGAGACCTGTGCTCACTAAGCGAACATATTAAAGCTCATTGTGTTTCTCCTCTAGGGGGCGCCACTAATGTCAAACGTTTACATGTTGTTTTGTATGATTTCAGGTCACGACCCAGTCGATCCATGAACTTTGTGACTGAAGAGTAAATGTAACTTTGCCCAGTCAGGTCAGTTTGTTCGCTCTGAGCAACATTACTGTTCTGTTGGATTTAAGGAGGCGTTGTGTCTTTTTTATCGTCCGTTCTGTTTGACACTGCTGAGCCACCGTAGTTTAAAACGACAGCTCGGAGCTCTGCGCTCTTTAGCTGTTAAACTTTTTAAAAAGCAACAAAACTATGAATATATATCTGACATTTGAGGACCTCATCTTAGACTCTGAGCAACATTTTTCATAATTTTCTGACATTTTATGGACCAAACAACTAATCGATTAATTCTTGGTAATCATTGTTTGCAGCCATTAAAACACTTTAATAGGCTGAATAATTTAACCATATTTCATCTTGAGGTAAAGTATGTTACTGCCTACATTTTTGAACAGGTAATCAGTAACTGTATCAGATTACTTTTTAAAGTTACCTGTATAACTTCAGTATTTGTTGTGAATGTGCTGCGTTCAGTTTCAAGTCTGCAGGAACAACAAACAAACAAAACAAACAAAACAAACAAACAAAAACTAATTCTGCTCATGTTTTCTCTTTGAATAGAAACTAAATGAAAGTCAGACCCAAACTAATAAAGTTAAATATGTCTGAGAACAAATCATGTGTCTTTAATCTAAATTAAAGACGCTCAGACTCTTCTTGTCTTTCTGCTGAAAGGTTCATGTGGGGACGTGAGGACACGTGAGGACACATGGGGACATGTGGGGACATGTGGGGACATGTGAGGACATGTGGGGACATGTGGGGACATGTGGGGACGTGAGGACACGTGAGGACACATGGGGACATGTGAGGACATGTGGGGACATGTGGGGACGTGAGGACACGTGAGGACACATGGGGACATGTGAGGACATGTGAGGACATGTGGGGACATGTGGGGACATGTGGGGACATGTGGGGACATGTGAGGACATGTGGGGACATGTGGGGACATGTGAGTGACTCGTGTCAATATTTATTTTGTTTATGAAGAAAACTGACTGTAAAGATGTTTCAGACATTTTGGGGTGAATCTGACTTTAAATGTTTGTTTTACACATGAACGTGTTTGTGATGAAAAGTTCAAATGTTGACAGCAGGTTAATGAGAAGGCTGGTTTTATTTTACATGTGTATTATTTTACTTGTGTATTATCCTCCAGTTATCATGTGACTGTTCACTTTTTCATGTATGTTACTTTTATTATTATTATTATTGATGTCTGCTGTGTGAGGAATCACTGATTTAATCTTGAATGAATTAAAATTAAAATCTAAAGCCACAGTTTATTCCCTGTGTGTTTTCTATCTGTTGAATCATATCAATAAATCTGTTATTGTTTATGATTATTAGATATTTTGATCTCACTCACATGAAGATAATTTCACTGTTCAGACGAACGACTGCATGTTATCACCAGGCTGGAGAGTAATGGATTATATGTAACTGTATTACAAATTATGATACAAAAAAGGTAACTGTATTCCATTACAGTTACAAAAAAACAAGGTGTAATCAGATTACAGTTACATTACAATGTTACATTACAACAATACTTAAACTGGCTGGAGATTTTACTATTATCGTGTCTGAACAGCTGATTTAAAGAAACATTGTTAAATGTGAATGTTAAACAACTTTATTAACTGAAGGATCATTTTCACAAAATATCTTTTATTGACCCAATGACTCAAAATGATTAATCGATTATCTGCTGATTAATTTAATAGCTGATTAATAACAGATAAATGGTTGCAGCTCTCAGTGTTTTATGTTTGTTGTTTGGTTTATTAGTTTGTCCAGCTGTTCCTTCCTTTGTTGTGCACGATTTATTGATTTATTGATTGATTGATCGATTGATTAACAGACAAAGAGTCCATGATAATAAATTGTCATGGTAGGATATTGTTCTTTATTTTAAAATTGTAATCCTGCTAATAATCCTCATTTTTACTCCATGTATCTGTAATCTGATTACATCTCTTTTATGGCTAAATGTAATGGAATACAGTTACTTTTTTGTATCCAGATGACATAATCCTGTTAAATGTAATCCATTACACCCCGAGCTGTTCAAATGTTACCAGAGTTTTCACAATTCACATTTATCTGTGAATCTTTGTACTTGAGTTAATGTAGTTAGTAAGTTACTGTAGAAGATCAAATAATCTGATTAATAACATATAATAATAATAACAACATATTAATGTTTGTTTATTTACTGGCCCCGTCACCTGCTGTCTTTTTGTCAAAGTTCCCGTCAGGTAAAGTTGGTTCCACCACGACTGCATGATGAAACCAGAGCAGATCTGCAAAGTTTACTGTCACTTTTCTTCAGGATGCTTTGAAGAGTTTAACTGTAACCTGAGTTCACCTGAATGTATGAACTTAATATGGAGACAATAAATGGAACAATAAGTCTAAACTCCACAATTTAAATATTGATTTGTCATTAGAACATTTTATATATCGAAGATATTACAATCAAAAGAAATCTACATTTTTGGAGAAACTCAGAAAAGCTGAATAATTGAAACTTTGTTGTTTATTCAGTTTGAAGCCTGCGTGTCCCAGTGGACATGTTGGACGTGTTGGACATGTTGGACACGTTGGACGTCTATTTTGAAGGTTAATGTCAGATCGATTTGTCTCTCAGCTTGTTTACGAACTTCTTCACTTCAACATGGTGACTGAGACAAAACACACAAAGCAGGTAATTATTTATCTCGTACGTGTCAAACTTCAGTTCATCATAACATGTCAGATATTAAATTAACCTGCAGATGAATCTGAATCAGTCAGTTTCTGAGCCATGATGTGTCTAAGTCTTGTTTTTAGCTGAGCAGTTGTTTTACAGCTGGAACCAGACAGTTCAGAGGAGTGAGGAGTCACTATAAAACAATAATCAATAAAAAATAACAATAATAATGGTAATAATATACCATCCAGTCACCGTCCTCTGGCTCTGATGGTTCAGACATGTTGGGACACTGTTTGACACTGAAACCCCCCCAGTGATCCCAGTGATCCCAGTGATCCCAGTAAACATGTTTCACACACAGTTGTTGTTGTTTTACACAATATTGAAATAAAATCACAAAGAGATTCACTGCAGGGCTTCTTCAGGGCTCCTTCTGTTCAGCCTCCTGATTGGTTGCTTGCAGCGACGTCTTTATTCCTGATCTGTGATTGGTCAGATCCTGGTTGGGAACAGGTGACGTGTGTCTCAGGGGCGGGAACAGTCAGCAGGCTACAGTATATAATGATGGGATGGAAATTTAAATAGTCAGAAGAAGACGTCCACAGTGAGAAGACATCAGAGATAAGAAGATGGACAGTGAGGAATATTTACTGCCTGGTGAGAATATTTCTTAAACACAACTAATATATACAGATGGATCAATAATCAATAATCTCCTCAATATGAAGCAGTTCATCATTTATGTCCATGATCCTGCAGGGTTGGGAGGGTTTGTTTAAAAATGTATTCTGATAATAATTACCTGTTTAAAAATGTCCAAAACCTAATCCAAGTATCACAATACTCAAATGATGTAACTTGATTACTTTCTGTTACTTTTGGATTACTGCAATTTAAAATACAGTGAAAATGTTTAATCTAATATTGTGTTTTTAGGGCTGCAACTAATTGTGATTATTTTCTTCATTAATCAATTTATTGTTTGGTTCAGAAAATGTCAGAAAATGTCTCATTTTGTCCAAAACTCAAAGATCTTCAGTTTCCTGTCAGAGAGAAAAGAAACCAGGAAAATATTCACATGTAAGAAGCTGAAATCAGAGAATTTAGACTTTTTTGATCATCTCAACAGATGCAGGTTGATTTAATAGTCAATTAATAAAAGATTGATGAGTTTCAGGGATTTTGGGCCCAATGAAAGTCAAACCTGTGTTCTAACTGAAACCAAACCTCCAGAACCCATCGACACATTCAGAGCTTTACAGAACTCTACAGAACTCTATAGAACTCTACAGAGCTTTACAGAACTTTAAAGAACTCTACAGAACTCTACAGAACTCTACAGAACTTTAGCAGCTTGTAAGTGTCTTGTAGTCCAACACCTGAACAATATTTCCTGTCAGTGATCTGAGCTGCAGACATGATGCAGGAAGCTGCTGTGAGGCCGACTGTTACTGTATAAATATGATTTAATAATACAACTCTTCAATGGAACAAATGAAAATGAAAACATATAAATATAACAAAATATGTAAATGACTATATCAAGATATTATTAAAGTATTATTTTAAATCTGCATCCAGGACAGACTACAGACTGTCTGTCTTAAATAATCATCATTATATGGAAAAATGTAATTGGTAAATTGTCACTGAAAAGGATTCAATATTTAGTAATAAAAAAAGAAATGTGAGTTTGTGAGTGAACACAAAGCTGCTCACCGTCTTCAGCAGGTTCCTTTGGGGGACGATGAGAGACAAAATAAAAGTTTGTCTGCATTGATTAAATATCAGCTAAAAGATAAAGGAAACGTAAACGCTGTGAAAATATGAAGTAACTCATGTTACCGTGGCAACAGCAGCCTGTTTGACTGCAGCCAGTTAAAAAGAAGCACAAGGGGACAAAAGTGGAATATGATAATATGAATACTAAAACTTTAGAAGTGGCAGATTTCCAACCATGAGCATCATTTTGACCTTTGACTTCCAAACTCGATCATCTCTCCTGATGATTAATGCTTTTATTCTGTTTATTTCTACACTGTGGTGCTGATACTCTGATTACTTCCTCCACCACTGACGTCTGTGTCTTATTTTCCAGCAGAACTGAGGATTGTGCTCATTGGGAGGGTTGGAGCTGAAAAGTCTTCAGTCATGAAAACGTTCCTGAGGAGCTCAGAGGAACCTGCTCCTGAACGTCTCCCTGATCCAGGCACGTGTCCCAGTCAAAAAGTCCAGATTCAAGGACAGAACGTGGTCGTCATCGACACTCCGGGTCTGTGCAGCGTGAAGAAAAACGAGGAGGAGGTGGTGAACGAGATTAAGGAACGTGTCTCACTTGCTGCTCCGGGACCTCACGTGTTCCTGTTTGTGCTGGATTTGGACAGATTTACAAAAGAAGTGCAGGACGCTGTGGACATTTTTAAGAAGACCTTTGGTAAAAAGGTTGTGAGTTACACTGTGGTTTTGTTCACATGTGAAGATGAACTGAGTGAAAATGAAAAAGACATGAAGGATTTTATTAAAAAAAACAAATACCTCAAAAAGTTTGTGACAGAGTGTAAAGACAGATATCATGTGATTGACAACATGAACCAGCAGCCCACTCAGGTCACCCAGCTTCTGCAGAAGATCAACGCCCTGGTTCAGAGAAATGAAGGAAGGTGCTACACCGCTAAAATGATCCAAGAGGCTGAGACAGAAAGTTCTCGACTCAGGAGGAGAGTCACGCTCGCTATCAAGGCCTCCGCTCTGCTCGGAGCAGTTCTGGGAGGAGCAGTTTCTTCTTACTTTGCTGGAGACCTGGTTGGAATTTCAGTCACAGCTGGAATTTTAGTTGGAGCTGTTCTTGGAGGGGTCGGAGTCGTCGCAGCAGAAAACATAAAGACTTGGTTTGTGTAAGGGGGTGGGGGGGTGGGGGTATCATAATGGAGCTGGTTATCAGGGTTTGCAAAAAGAATTAACACCACTTGTGTAACTGTTCCTCAAATAAACTGAGCTGATTCACTGTCCTGTGCTTTTACTGACCGTCAGTAACTGTGTCGACCAGCTGCCTTCACTTCATACTAACTGGCTGTTCAAACAGGTTCTCAAACCAGCCAATAGAAACTTGACAAGCTGAGTCATGGGCGTGGTTTTGTCTCTTTGTAAATACAGGTGTTTGTTTTTGTCTGCAGACGTGGAGAGATGGTTTGTGTCTGAGTTAATAATGTTAATAATATCTGATTCACTAACAAGGACCGCACCGTGTGTTCAGTATGAAAGGTAGTTTACTGGATTGACGAAGGGATTTAGGGAGGATGGGTTAAAGGTCATGTGTGGAGGGATGAAGATTTGATTACATATTGTCTCTGATATGCTCGTCTTTGGGGGGAAAGTGGAGCACCTGGTGGAGACCTGAGTGAGAGGACATGGGGATGAAGAGAGAACAATAATGGGGTCTTGGGGTTGGGGGGTCGGGGGT
>JAJHUR010140634.1:1070905-1101942 GCA_027495735.1 Lutjanus campechanus | reverse complement strand
TTTTGTGATTAAGTGTTAAATGATTCCTTTGTAGCCATTCTGAAACAGTAACCATCTGTCTGCTTAAGATGTCTGAAGCCTGACAGGGATTCTTTGCTGAAACGTAAAACACTGTGTCATCAGCATACATCTGACATTCAGTGTCCGTACAGATGGTAGGCAAATCATTTACGTATAAGCAAAAAAGAATAGGACCTAAAACTGATCCCTGGGGCAGACCAGTCTTACAGTTCAGAGGAGATGTTTTCACATTCTGTAATCGAACAACAGTTAACTTTTTACTTGGTATCAAAAGTAATTAGTTACATTACTTGTGTTATTACTATATTACTTTTGTATCATCTTGGGGCCTTGTTGTGCTCCAAAGTTTAACTGCTAATCCAGTGAACTGTTGATACCCAGAGAGCTTTTGTTATTAGCTGTCCAGATGTCATCTGTGATCTCTCTGAAGTGTCCTTTAAATTAAATTCTGTCACTGCATATTCTTTTCTTCTAAGATGCCCAAACCACCTCAACTGGCTCCTTTCTACATAAAGGAGCAGCAGCTCTACTCCAACTCCCTCACGAATGACTGAACTTCTCACCCTATCCCTAAGGCAGCTGCCAGCCACCCTCCTGAGAAAACTTATATCAGCCACTTGTATCCATGATTTCATTCTTTCGGTCACGACCCCGTCATGACCACAGGTGAGAGCAAGAATGAAGACTGACCAGCAGATTGATAGCTTTGTCTTCTGTCCCAACTCTCTTTTTGTCACAATGGTACAGTAAAGCAAATGCAATATCGCTCCTGCTGCTCCAATTTGCCAGCCCATCTCACACTCCATTGTCCCCAAACTCAAGAACAAGGCCCCAATACTTGAACTGGTAAGGACTCATTCCCTACTTGGAGTAGACAATCCACTGGTTTCCTGCTGAGAACTATGGCCTCAGGTTGAGAGGTGCTGATCCTCATCCCCGTCACTTCACACTCAGATGCGAACCAATCCAGTGAGTACTGGAGGTCACAGACTGATGATGGCATCAGAACCATAGATATGTATAATAAAGACTAGATGTCTCCTCCGCGCTGCCGGCCAATGGAATCGCACGTCCGCACTGGTGGCCATCTTACCACAGTCAACTCGCTCACTCATAACATTGTGTTGTAGTGGTGCATACTTTTTAAATAACCATAAGTTGCTCAATTTTCTACCGATTTTCAAACGGTTTGGTTTGTTGTAAACGTCAGAAGTGTAGTTGTAACACTGCACTTATGGATAATTATGTTACACTTCCGGTCAAACATCCAGAATTGTAGCCACGTTAATAACATTTGTAAGAAACCAAACTGTTTGTAAATCCATCAAGATTTCAGCGAGATATGAGTATTTACATTTGTGCAGATCACTCACCTTCATTCACACACCACAGACTCCACCAGAGAGCTTGCCTGGGGTAAGATGGCCGCCCGGTGATGCTGTTAGAGACTCCGCCTTAAGACATCTAGCTTTTATTATACATATCTATGATCAAAACCACATCATCTGCAAGAAGCAACGATGCAATCCTCAGGTCACTGAACTGCAACCCCTCCCTTGTATGACTGTGGCTTGAGATCCTGTCCATGAATATCATAAACAGATACGGTGATAAGACACAGCTCAGACGCAGGCCATCCTTTACCTGGAGAGAGTCCGGACACAGCTCTCACTTTGGGTGTACGGAGATTGGATGGCCCTGAGCAGTGACCCCCTCATCCCCATAGCACCTCCCACAATGTCTCCTGAGGAACTCAGTCATATGCCTTCTCCAAATCCAAAAAACACATGTTGACTGGATGGGCATGCTTCCAGACCCTCTCCAGGTTCCTTGCGAAAGTAATAAGCTGGTCTGTCAGTCCACAACCAGGACGGAATCAACATTGCTCTTCTATGATCTAAGGTTCAAAAATTGGCTTGACCCTCCTTTCCAGCACCTTAGAGTAAACTTTCCCAGAGAGGCTGAGTAATGTGATGCCTCCATAATTGGCCCACATCCTCTGGTCCCCCTTTTTGAAAAGGAGAACCACCACCGTGGTCTGCCATTCCTTAGGCACTGCCCCAGACTTCCACACAGTGTTGAAGAGACATGTTATCCAAGACAGCTCTTCAACAACCAAAGCCTTCAGCATTTCTGGACAGATTTCATCAGTCCCTGGGGATTTGCCACTGTGGAGTTGTTTCTCTACCACAGTGACTTCCTCCAAGTAAACTGACGTTGATCCCCCAACATCCTCCAGCTCTGCCTCTACCATAGAGGGTGGGTTAGTTGGGGTTAGGAGTTCCTCAAAGTGCTCCTTCCACCCAATTACCTCCTCAATAGAGGTCAACACCATCCCATCCTTGCTATATATACCTTGGATGGTTCCACATTTCCTTCTCCTCATGTGCTGAATGATTTTCCGGAGGCACATTGGTGCTGAATGAAAGTCATTCTTGATGCCACACCTGCTGCTTTACTTCGCTGAGGCTGAAGCTGCTGTCCCTTACAACTGCCTCCAGAGGCCCCAAAAGATGGACAGCTTCCCTGACCACCAGTGTCCACCACAATATTGGAGAGGTCCTGCCCCTTAAGGCATCTATGACCTTGAGACCAAAACTCTCAGCCACAACTTCAGCAATTGATGTTTTGAATATCGACCACTCTGGTTCAATGTCCCCAACCTCCACAGTGATGCCAGAAAATCCACTGGAGGCTGGAGCTGAAGGCCTCCCAGACAGGGGTCTCCTCCAGACATTCCCAGTTCACCTGCACCACATGTCTGGGTTTGCCAGGTCTGTCCAGAGGTTTCCACCGCCACCTGACCCACTTACAGCTTGGGGTGCTTGGGCATCACAGACATTTATGACCGTCTTTATGGTCAAACATGTTTTTTGTTATGGACAGTCCATAGCTAGCATAGAAGTCCAATAACAGACAACTGCTTGTGTTCAGATCAGGGAGGGTGTTCCTCCCAATCAGTCTGAAGTCTCCCAGCCAGACTATGGCGTCCCCTACAGAAGTCCCATGCAGGACTCCATTCAGGGTCTCCAAGAAGGCTGAATACTCCAAACTGCTGTTCAGTGCATAGGCACAGACAGCAGTCAGAGTTTCCCCTCAGTACTCTTAAGGATAAAACACACCACCAGCACAGCAGCATGGCGTGTCGTGTGACATGCGTCATGTGTTCTCATGAACATACATGGGAAGTGCCACACCGCGGCATGTCACCCTTGTCCATGACACTGGGTTCAGGATATTTCTTGACCTCAGCTTCTCCGCCCCTTCACCTCAGCACGTGTTGTCAGACCAAGCTCCTGTTTGTGCAGGAGACCAGAGACAAAGTGGTCTGTAGAAGTTTCTGTGTTTAGTTTCTAAATTGATTTCTGTGGTTTTAAGTTTAGTTTCTCTCCTGTATTGCTGTGTGTACTTTCATGTCAGACATTCTTGTCTTGATGTTTGCTTTCAGCTGACAGGAGTCCTGTTAAGTTACTGCTGTTGAAAACAACACTTCCTCAGTTTGCTGCTTCATAATAAAAGCTTTTACATAAAAAATAACCCAGCAGTTCTTCCTGTAGTTGGTGGGTTTGCGGAATGAAAGAGTAGCCATGCCACTTTTTTGGGCTGTGTCTGGCCGGGCTCTGTGGTGTGCCCGGCCACCACGCACTCACTGATGGCCCCTGGCTTCCTTGGCAGGGTAACCATATGCTTTCCTCGATCTTGCATGAAGTCTTTTTGAACCAGTCTTAGTCAAGACCCTCGTCTGAGACCAATTTTGCCATGGGAGTCCCTACCAGGAGCACTAGGCTCCAGACAGCATAGCCCCCAGGTTCATAGGGCCATACAAACTTCTCCACCACAATAAGGTGATGCTTCCCCAGAGAGATCTTACACTGATCTAAAGCGCAAGTTTAAAATGCACAGCACAAAAGTTTTATTTTTATACAAGGTGTATCCAAATTCACTTTTGCTGCCTTGTGCCAGGGGTGCAGGGGTATCCTGCCCTGTCCTGCCTCCTGTGCTCCTGGTGCACATGGGATATATCTATCAGCTGTGCCCAAGTGCCTTGATTAATTTATGGGTGAGTTTTAGGCCAAACATGCAATAAACCAATCAGAAAGTCCACTCTCATCACCTTTATGAAGCAGGTGCATCCAAAGTGTGAGCGTTGGCAGCGTGACAGCGAAATAACCAGGAGGGTACCAAGAGAAAAAAATTTCAATGTCAGAATGTTTCCAAAGCAGTTTTATGTGTAAATAGTTTATTTTACATGAACACCTGTAAACAGTAATAAAACACATGAACCATAGATGTCATGCAGGTATGTAACTGCTCATGTTTTCCACTGAAACACCTTACACTGTATTTTATAATTCATTATCATCATCATTATTATGCAGCTCTGCTGACTGAGGATCCTGAAGAAGGAACCAGTGGGCAGGAAGGGGGAGAAGAGTGAGGAGCTGGGAGAGAGATGGTGCAAGTCGACCCTGACTGGCTGAAAATTGAGGTGCAGCTGCATCTTTATCCTGGCCACCTGTTCTTCAACTTCTTCTCCTCCTCCTCCCATCCTAGCTCCTCCATCCTACTAACACTACTGTGGGTGAAGGAGATAGAATCGGAAAGTGTTTCTGACCTTTTTCTCCCGGTGGCTGGTCTCGTCCTCAGATATAACGTCTTGTTCAGTTTGTATGTTATATATCATAATTGTCTCATCATCTTTTTCTCATACCAGTAAACACACAGCCACAAACAGCCCAGCTGTCACGTGACTGATCTGGTAAAGACGATCCGACAGCTGTGATCCCGTCTTGTGTGCATTTTGCAGGTCTGTTGAAATTATTAACAGACTTTGCAGTTCAACCAAATTTTTTATCAGGTTTGTGGTGCAAGTGGGTTTAATTCCAATGCACTATGCTCAAGCTAAAAAATGTGCCTGGCCTGCCTTCATTTTTCCTTCATTTTTAGACCTCCAACCCATGAGTGTACAGACCAGGAGCAAGTTTATTCACTACAATGCAGACATGTCAAAAATGGCAAGTGCACTGGTCTAAGGTAGCAATGCCATCTGCACCGGGTGTAAGACAGGACCCTCCATCAACCTCATAACTAAAAAGGACACTGTGACTGAACTCTCCAGTTTGATCCCTTCTGGAAATTTTTAAATATCCTTTTTTAACCCCAGACATTAATTTTCTCTTACGTCAGTGTCTTTGTTAGTCTGATTGGATTCCACAAGTAACTGAATGTCAAAACACAGATGCTACATGTGAATAGTTACCTGCAAGGATATAATATGTAATAATATTATAATATTATGAAATATAAAATCCACTGTAAAAACAACATGAATATAATAACAAAATAACCAAAATTTGCAGTAAATTAGTGGTCAAACTCAACATTAAATAAAGTTTGTTTGTTGCTCCCTGATTGGCTGCTTGCAGCTCCATTCTGGTTTCTGACCTGTGACTGGTTGGTTCTGTTCCTCCTTTTCTCAAACTGACTCAGTAACTGATGACACGTGTTTGAGGGGAGGGAACTACACAGACTTTATAATATATAAAGATGACATGAGAAAGTATTCAAGTATAAGACATCATCAGCAACAAGACATCACAGATCAACTGCTTCTACAGGACAAAGATGGCCAGCAAACATCTTCAACCTGGTAAATATATTTAATCTCCAGTCCTCTAACTCAGGTTGTGTTTGACAAACCAGCAGAGCAACAACTTATTTTCTTTTTAACCTTCTGATGAACAGTAAAGAAAAGTCCTTTAAAGAAAAGTCCTCTCATCATCATTTTCACATTTAAGTTTTCATTTTCAGTTATTTTACTTTTCACTTGTTTTCTGAAACATTTCTTTGTAATTTTAGTCTTCACAGAACTTATTCGTTGTATTTCATGTCACTGAGTTTGCAGCATTTTATTTATATTTCTGGTATTTATGAAATATATTTCTATGTGTCATGACTGCATTTTGTGTGTTTAAATAATCTGATTTTTATTTTGTCTTGATGACTTTACATATTTAACAACTTTACCTTTTACACTCAAAACAAATTTAATTTAAAAATATATAAATACATAATATTGACTGTGATTAAGTGTTTTGGACACATTTTGTGTAAATTTAACAAAAAGCAAACATTTTCCATCCGTATTCACTGTAGCTGATGATTATTAACTCATACAATAATATTTGTCAACTTTTATCACTCAACAATTAACTTTATTGACGACTTGATTAATTATTTTGTTTGATTGCAGTTTTTTGATGATTTTGTGCAAAAACAAGTAACACTGAGAATAATCAGAGGAAACTATAAACCACTTTACATTTTCCAGTTTGGGATTATTCCTCTACTGCTGCAGTTTCTACATGTTTCTCTTTTTAAAGTCTTTGTCATTTTCTGTCATTTTATGAAGGAACAACATCTGTTTAATTCTTAAAAAGTTATTTATCAGATGTCTCAGAATTTGATGTCTTTGACTGCTGATTAATATGTGAGCAACATACTTATATAAGTGATTTAAAGAGTTAATATTTTAAATAAATCTGCAGTCTACATCCAATATAATAATACAATATTGATAAATAAAAAGGTAATAGAACAGTAATGGTGTATTTTTAAAGCAGGAGGTCAGGTTGAGCTCTACTCAGGTGAAGAGACATCCTGTCACCATAAAGTCATGTGTTTATCTGAAGTGGTTCTGCACCAGAACCTAAATGATCTTTATGAGACAAGAAGAGAACAGTATCATCAACATATAGAAAAATATTACTTCAACAATCAGCTTTAGATCATTAAAGATAAAAACAAACACAGAAACGACTGATGCTTTAATGTTCTTTATACTCCAGACAGCAGTTAGTGGATCAGGAGGTTGTATATATAGTTCAGATTATCTGAAGTGTGGTTCTATGAGGTTCTTCTCCACAGTCAGTGTTTTACCTTCAGTAGATGGAGGTCGACACGCTCTCAGTTTGGAGAAGCAGCAGGAGGACTGGTGCAGGAAGATAATCAATGTCATGCTGTGGCTCAGCAGCAACACATGTTTTAGACACATAAAAAATCTAAATCAGTTTAATTGTCCACTGTGTTTAAAACATTTTCATCACTTTACCTTGTTGTCAGACAGACTTTTTGAACAGGTAGCTGGTAATTTTGCTTTGCTGGTCTACAACTGCTTTGATCTGTTGTGTTGTGTTATTGTGGGACTTCAATGATTCTGAACTAACCTTTTAAAACACTAAAGTCACACAATAATGCAAACAAACTAAGAGATGGAGGCAGCAGCAGACCAACAACTCCTGTGTTCTGTGAAGTAAAATGAGTGATTTTGTCAGTGGGGTTTGGTTGATGTGTAGAAAGTGACATTTGTCTTATTTAACGACGGTTTCCTGTCACAAAAGTCTGACAAAAAGGTAAACTGGTGAAAATATTCTAAATATAGCGTGCACACAGTGTTCACAGTGTTCATGACACATTAAAACAGCTTTTTGACCTTGTCACATACAGCTGCTTATTCTTCAGTATCAGTTGCTGAGGTGTCCTGACATATCGTGGTGAGCTGGGATGAGAACATGGTACCAAACCTGTGATTCCTGCAGGATTTTGGGGTACTTTTCATCCATACATCCTGGTTTTCATTGGCCTGTTTATGATCTGAGAATAACTTAAAAATATACTGATAAAAGTACTAGTACCCCCCAAAAAATACTTAATCACAGTAACTAACACTGAACAGATTTGTCAAATCAAACTATGGTTCCTGTCCACCATCATGCTGTAGTAAAGAGTAGTGTGGCCAAATGACTCATACAAATCTGACTGGTGTTGGTTACATGTAGTAGAAAAACATATCAATTTTATTAGCAAGTGTAGCCTGACCTCTGTACACTACTAGTTATAAATAATAATCAAGAACACACATCACTGCTTTAGTAGAATCTATTTGTAAATGATTCTCACCTTGAAATTGTTCTTTGTATCAGATTTGTTAAGCCTACAGGTCATCTAACAAAAATGATAAAAAAATAACATCAAGCCAATTTAATTAAGTTACTACAACTTGAATTTAGTTTTAAATCAATTAAGGTAGACATTTGAGTTGAAATTATGCAAAAAATTGAGTTGATCTAATTCCAAACATCATTATTTCAAAACAATTCATCAGAATAATAACTTATCTTGCAACCATGCATTTAAAGTTGTGATTAAAAAAAAGTCCCCCCAAATGACTTTTTAGATTGTGTGAGGCTTTAAGTATTAATAATGACAATTGTGTAAAATTTTCCAACAGGCACTGAGCTGAGGATTGTACTCATTGGAAAGACGGGAACTGGAAAGACTTCAACCATGAACACCCTGCTGGGGAGACCTGGTCTAACTAAGTGTTCTGCTTCCTCAAGGACCACAGAGAGCAAGAGGGAGACAGATGATGGACTGACTATCATCGATACTCCAGGTGTGCATAACACCAAGCTGACCAAAGAGCAGGTGAGGCAGGCGATCGCACAATGCATGACATATGCTGCTCCTGGTCCTCATGTGTTCCTGTATGTGATGAAGCCTGAGCGTTTTAAAGATGAAGATTACGAAGTAATGAAGGTCATCAAGAAGTTTTTTGGTCCAGGGTTCGAAGATCACACTCTGGTCTTGTACACATGTAAAGATGAAAATGAAATACCTGAAGACAACCTGGAGGATGAGCTCATGAAAGATTTCAGTGGGCGATACTATTTTTTTGACAACACAGATGAGTCAAATGACTCAAACCAAGTGTCTGAGCTAATGAAGATGATCAACAAAATGGTTGAGAAAAATAAATGGAAGAATTACAGCAATGAGATGTTTAAAAAGGCACAGAAAATCTTAGAAGAGGAAATGAAGAAAGCAGGGAAAGAGGGCAAGCCAAATAAAAGTGCAACAGATGATGTTCTGTTCAATGTGACTAAACTTCTGTTAGAGTGTTTCATGGGTGAATCATGGGCAGATATTGTACTAAAATCCGTTGACACCGTGGCAGGGGCCATTGAACAATTGACTTAGAATTGTTCACAAGAAGCAGAAAATTCAAAAAGTTATGAAGCAGTGAAACCACAGTGATTTTTAGTGTAAATTAGACTCTTTTACATGTATTCTTTTTCTTTTTTCATTGAGAGAAAAGTTTATTATAAAATGCTAAACATTTATACTCTGTTCTGTACTGATTGTTTGTAGACCAATGATAAATGGAGCATTATTTAGGATAATCATTTGTGTCACTGAAGGTTTATAAATCACCACAGATGCTACAGATGTGAGACCAACTGTTCCTGAAGCTCTTGTCTTTCAACCCAACACTTATTTCAGTAATTGGTAGGACCTCAAAGTAAATCTGAAATCCAACTTAAAAGGACAGTTAATCACAAAACACTGCTGGGGTTTCACAGTAACAAACAATGAAAGTGAATGGTGACCAGTTTTCAAACAAAACAAAAAAAAAGAAAGAAAAACATAAAATGCCCCAGCATGCCATTTACTTGTGCATATGCACACTGTCACATCACACACACCCAGCTCAGATGGTGTGAACGTGGCTCCAAGTTGGGGATCTACAGTGATGATTCAGGCTAAAAAATGTGGTGTAAATGACGTCTTTCAAGTCAACTTGTTCATTTTGGAGCTTTAGGAGACTTGGATTACACCAGATAAGCAGTATGGAGGCATTTTATGTTTTTATTCTGTTGTTTTTTATGTTTGAAAACTGGTCACTATTCACTTCCATTGTTTCAGCGATGGTGCAACCTGTGAAACTCCAGCAATGTTTTGTGGACTGAAAAACTAAGCCTGGCCTTCAATTGGCATGAGGCTTAGGATATAATGACTGAATTTTCATTTTTGGGTGAACTCTCCCTTTAACCCATGTCAGTAAGTCAAATGCTGTGAGCTCATTCCTTAAGATGAGGAGCTAGTTTCAGATAATTTAATTAAAAATGTTTTAGTTTTCTTCCAGTGGTGCATTAATATTTTATATAAATTGTGGTTAAAGTGGGAACCCAACTACAAATGTTGACATTCATCTGTGTTTGACTGGATATAACCTTTATTTACTGCTTGTGTGCAACACCAAGTATATTTTGAAACATTTTTAAAACTG
Organism: Lutjanus campechanus; assembly: GCA_027495735.1. NCBI lineage: Eukaryota > Metazoa > Chordata > Actinopteri > Lutjaniformes > Lutjanidae > Lutjanus > Lutjanus campechanus. Next base: position 1,091,792 of record JAJHUR010140634.1, on the reverse strand, counting down.
CAAAATGTTCATTGTGAACATATTGGAAAATGTTGACTGGCAATGTACTTAATTAATTAGCTTTCCTAAAATATCTGCCCTTGGAAACTAAAGTATGATGAAAGTTTTCATGGTGTTTGGTGAAAGTTAGAGGATGAAAGATTGCTGTTTTGGTTAAATGTGGAAAAAGTGACCTGAAGTATGAAAGAGGGGATGTTGACTTTTTGACTTTAATTCAGTTAAATCAAACTTTATTTGTTGTCTAAAACCAACCACATATTGGAATCATGACATGAACCCAGAGGAGCATCTGACAAAGTGCGATTAATGATGAATTTATTCTTTCAGCTGAGAATCAAAGGGCAGCACTTTTTAAATCTGAAAGTCATCATCAACCTTGTCAGGTCTGACTTCAGACCCTAAAATGTATGAAAACCATCCAGCAGCCTCCCTGTGTGCTTCAAACAGGTCAAACTTCTTCAGACTGAGAAAAACATTATCAGTGAACATTAACCAACATGTGAATCATGTTTCATCCAAACTGTTTTTGGCAAAAGCTACAAAACACATGACGTCATTGTGACATCATTGTGACATCATCATAAAATCATGTGAATAAATACATAAGATGTGTTATTAATCATCATGTTCCTGGTTAATTTAAACACAACTGATTAATGTGTTGTATTGTTTCTGTCAGATTTGAGTTAATCAGAGTTCTGTGTTTTTTCTCATCTTTTCTCTCTGCTGTGTGATGTACTAAATGTAAAATCGATATGTTCAGTTATGCAGCATTAATCAAATATTAACAGAAACTGTTTAAATCAGAATTTTGAATCATTTGTATCAATATTAATTTTCTGTTTATGTAACAAAATCACATCAGCAAATAAAATATGATGCAAAGAACAGAACTGTGAGGTAGTTGTCTTTTTTCCTCATATTCCAGCTGTACTCAGCTGTGTTATGTGGGATTCATGGGTGAACATGTACTGCTGATTTGATCTGTTCAGATGTTCATGGTACAAAAACAAAGGATGTGATGTTGTAGCTCTCAATTCAAGTCAACTTTATTTATAAAGCACTTTAAAAACAACCACAGCTGAAAACAAAGTGCTGAACATAAATAATCATAAAAGATAAAATAAACCATAAAACAGTGAAAAACAATAAAAATAATAAAACAGGAGCAAAGTCTCATGCTGGGTCAAAAGCCAAGGAATATAAATGGGTTTTAAGATTAGTTTTAAAAATGGACAGTGAAGAAGTCTGTCTGATGTGCAACATTCCATAATCTGGGAGCAGCAACAGAAAAAGCTCTATCCCCGCTCAGACCTCGGTACCTCCAGGAGCAGCTGATCATCTCACCTGAGGCATCGAGCAGGAGCGTGAGGGTGAAGCAGCTCAGAGAGGTAAGGAGGGGCGAGAGCATTTAAAGATTTAAAAATAAATAATAAAGTAATCTTAAAAGAATCTTAAAATGAACCCTGAAGTGCACACGCAGCAAGTGGAGGGAGGCCAGAACAGGCTCTGATGACAGTTGATGTTAAACTCCTCCACATGGGGTCAAAGGTGGATGAATGAACATCAGACCTGCTGTTGTAACAGATACATGAACTAATCACACAATGATCACACAGTGACACAGTCAGGAAAAGACAAAGTTTAAATCCAGCTGTCATTCTCAAAGATACATCATCTGTTGCTCTGGGTGCTGTTTTCAGTCAGTCAGTCAACAGATGTCTGTGAAGGTTCTCAGTCATCCAGGTCATGGTATTTGTAGCAAGGTTTGTCGTAGGCAACTGGACTTGATGGAGTTCTTGAAGACGTTTCGCCTCTCATCCAAGAGGCTTCTTCAGTTCTGACGCTTCTGTCAGAACTGAAGACTGAACTGGCGTCAAAACCACTTGCACCTTAGACCGGCTAAAACCTGGTCAAAGTGCAAAGTCTGCAGCTCAGTAGGTCGAAATGCACAAGATAACACCCGGTATGTTTGGCTGAAGCACACACAAGTCTCCACAATCACAAAATACCTTGATTTATGTTAAACAGCCTGCGTGTGCATTATTATTCTCATTAATAAGTAATAATAATAGTAATGGACTATTAATGACTATTTACTATTTATGAATTATTAAGCCTAATAAATCTCAACAGACCTGCAAAGTGCTCACAGGAAAGGATCACAACTGTCAGATCGTCTTTAACAGATCAGTCACATGAAAGCTGGAGCAACTGGAGTGTTTGTGTCTGTTTGTTTATTGTGATACAGAAAAACAAGGATTGAATAATTCTGATCTATAACACACAAAATGAACAAGATGTTATACCTGATCAAGAGACCGGCCCGACCTGGGGAGAAAAAGGTCTGTGTGCTTCTGACAGAGCCTGATATTCAGTACCATTTAATGGTTATCAAACTTCAGAAACACTTTCTGATTCTGTTTCCTCCATCCACAGTAGTGTTAGCAGGACAGAGGAGGCAGGATGGAAGGAGGAGATGAGATCAGTTCACTTCTCCTCTGAACTGCACCATCTCTCTCCCCCACTCCTCAGCGGAGCTGCATAATAATGATGATGATCATGAATTATAAAATACAACATAATTTCAAGGTGCAAAAGAAGAGGAAGACTTATGACCAAAAAATTTTACTTTTTGGTCATAAGTCTTCCTCTTCTCTTGGATATTATTCCCTTCCCTATTATTCCACCAGCAGCTAGGGCTGTGTATTGATAAGGTTTTAGCGATTCCAATTCCTTATCAATCCCTGCTTATCGATCCAATTCCTTATCAATTCTCTTATCACTTCTCACTATGGAAAAATAAGTACTATGTGACTACAGATATAGTAAAAAAGGTTTTATTAATATAAAAATAATTTACAAACTGGGTTGGACAGGGCTGGGCAGCAGGACAGGGGCAGGGCTGGACGTAACTGACCAAGGCAGAACATGGCTGGGCTCTGAGCAGTGTTGGGCACGTTACTTTTAAAAATTAATTAGTTATAGTTACCAGTTACTTCTCTCAAAAAGTTACTGAGTTAGTAACTTAATTACTCCACTATAAAAGTAACGAGTTACCAGGGAAAGTAATTTTTTTCTAAGTAGGGTTGATAAGCCAGTTGCATAGAGTAGAATTGCATAGACAGGTACTTAGACAGAACATTTTGTAGTGACTCTTAATGTTTGTTAATGGTTATAATTCACCAAATACCTTTGAGACATTAATAATAAGCTAAACACTGAATGTTATTATTAGTTAGCAGTTACTGGTCTGCCCCTGGGTGAAGCTTGTGTGGTAGCTATGACAACAGTTACCGAGGAGCCTGATATAGATCAGACAGTTTTTCATGTAGTGTCAGCTGATTGTGAATAAAATAATAAACAGCATGCCGTTGCGTTGTCAGAGAGAGAAGAGTGTTTCAGCATTTTCCACAATTTATTGATTAGAGCTGCTTACAGCGGACGTGGACAAACACTTTGCTCTGGGACATAATGTCCACTTCACATGTACGTTTTTCGTACGTTTCCTCAAGGAGAATAAAGTAGTGTCTGTACTTCCATTTTGAAAACGCCAACTTTCCCTCCAGACTCGCCACTGCTGCAGTTTACCTCTGCTAGTTTAGGTGTATGTGGCGCTGCTGCGTGCGTGAGTGGTTTGTGTGTAAACTGAACACTGCCTCTGATTGGCTTACCATGAAAGCTTACTCTACTTTAGCCAATCACCATCATTTATGTGGTTGTCCCGTCCCTCCCTCCTCCCTCACCAAAGAAAAAAATAAACAGCTGTGAGCAGAGTCGGATGACAAGAGCTTCAATGAGTAGCTTTAGTTTATAATGCGCCACATTTAATTGTCGTAACGGTAACAGCGTTGTAACGATGGAAATAGTAATTAGTTAGATTACCCATTACTGAAAAAAATAACGGCGTTAGTAACGCCATTTATTTTAAAGCCATTATTCCCATCACTGGCTCTGAGTACACAGTATCAATCAGAATCAATCAGAACACCTTTGACCATTTAGCGCGAGCCGGCGACATCTCCGCAACTGAGATAATCCTTCTAGCAGCAACAACAAAAAGCACATGGAATGACGTCTGTGCATTCACTCGTGGGGTGCGTTCGTTTGCTGTATTAGCACACCCCGGGAGGAATCAATAAGGGAACCGAAATGGAGTTTTACCAGCGATTCCAAGGAATTGATTAACTGCGGACCCGGTTCCAAATTAGTTATCGATACGCAGCCCTACCAGAAACGCTCGAGTCTCCTCTCTCTCTTATAATTTCAAGGTGCTTGAGTGTAAAACAACCAGTTACATATCTGTAGGACATTCATGGTTCATGTATTATGTGGCTTGTAGGCATTAACATAAATTTAACTATTTACATGAAACTGCCTTGGAGGTGCCCTGCTGTCTCCATATTTCTCTCCTGCTTTTAACTTCCTTTTCATGAGGAAAACATGGTCTTTGATTCAGCTTGAGTTTTCTACTATTCTTTCTGCACCAACGTACACCGCAATACTCTACCTGTAGACCACTTATGATGAAATTCATAAGTCATCATTCCTTGACACATCCATTGGCATCCCTCTTCATTGCTGATTGTGCAAACCCATGACCCATGATGGCTCTCATCAAGTTGTGTGATCCCCGCCTGAGCTGTAGCATACCCCAAGCACTATCCACCTTCACTCCTTAAGGATTGACATGACTACAACTCAGCACTCCCCCCTTCTTACATCAACCCTGAAGACTCTGGGCCGCTTGTCATCTTCTGCTCACCTGCTATGGCAGACTCCAAAAGACTTTGACTGCATACGCTCTTGAGTTCCTGAACCCCCTCACCATCAAACTGTTGTATTTGCTCAATACCTAATTCTATTGTTGCAGATGAGGTGGTTGCTGGGTATAGTGTATTCATTCATCTTTGTGTTTTGTTCTACGTTGGCAGGGCTGTTTTCACTGAGCAGAACATTCCTCTCATGGTTGCAGAGCCTGAGGGGAATGGCCAAACATAGCAGTTTTCTGGGTAGTATATTCCATTCAGGTCATGGTGCTCATGGAGAATTGCCTCAAGGTGGCTGGTCCATAGGCCCACAGATAGCAGTTTCACTAAGTAGTAGCTGCAGAGCTTGCTGTGAATGGCCATGAAGACTGGTGCCTAGGCCATCATATAGAAGATCATCACATTAGTAGCATCAGGCTCTGAATCACATAGTTTTGGGGGGTTCAAGGATTTGCTCATCACTACCCTTATCTCTGAGTAACTTAGCGGGGAGTGATGAAGTCGGAGCCTAGACGCCAAACTGAAATTATGTTCTGCTGCTGAATAAACATTCTTAAATGTGAGTTGTCTGACTGAACTGATGTCTGTGTCCAATTTTCCAACAGATGAATAAGAGAAAGGGCTCAGGATTGTCCTACTTGGTCGGCTAGGTACGGGGAAGACTTCTTCAGCAAAAACCATCTTGGGAATACCAAACTCTTAAACCTCTAAAACCACAGAGAAACAAACCTACTGAATAACCTGTGCATAATTTTGCACACAGATTATCAAACTTCAGAAACATTTTCTGGTTCTTTTTCCACCATCCACAGTAGTGTTACCAGGACTGTGGAGCTGCGAAGCTGTGGGCCACCTGAGCCGGATTGAGATAGCAGCTTTGCAGCCAGTCTGGGCTGTTCACCTCTCCTCTCAACTGTACAGTCTCTCCCTCTCCTCCTCAGTCAACAAAACTGCATAATGATACTAATCATAATAATGTATTATAAAATTTAACATAATTTCAAGGTGCTTCATTGTAAAACACAACCAGTTACATATCTGCAGGACATTTACACCTCATGTATTGTATTAGTTTTGCAGGTGTGAATGTAAAATAAACTAGTCACACATGAAGTTGCTTTAGAGGCGTCCTGTCATCTCCATATATTTTCTGCTCTCACACTTTAACTTCTTTAACCAGGAGATCTGTCTCCTTGCTTGAAAATCTGGTAAATACACAGTAATGCCGCCAACACTTGCACTCCTGGTGCACCTGCTTCTTAAAGGTGGTGAGAGCTGACTTTCTGATTGGTTTATCGCATGTTCGGCCTACACTCACTCATGAAGTAATCAAGGCACTTGGGCACAGCTGATAGGTGTATTCTGCTGTGCCCTGTTGCTGCAAGAGGCGGAACAGGACATGATAATAAACTCTGTAGTGAAGAAATTCACTCTCTGCTCAGTCTGTTACCCCTCAGAAACTCCCCTGCCCTTGTCCTGGTCTCCATCCTGGACAGCGATGTGTTTCCTCAGAGCTCCCTGTGCAGCAGAGAGGCTGCTCTCCACTGCTGGAGACACAGCATCAGCACAGCAAATCACTGCACCTTCTACCGGCAGAGGACTTTATGATGCTTTCAAATTTGATTAATTTGTGGCGAGTGGGGGCAGAGCAAGGGAGGAGGTAAAAGGGATATATAAAGCTAAGGTTGTCAACAACACCACCCTAGGAATTTCACCCAGGGAGTTACTTCTTGAAACAAGGCACACAGGTTCGTTTACTCAAGAGGCATGAGACGTGGTTCCAAGTTATAAAAAAAAATACACTTTTATTAAACAATTATTTTAATATAAAAACAGTCATTAAAAATTCTATTAGGGAGGGGAAATGCTAATCAGGACTGAGGCCTGGGGGAAGGATTCACCAAAATAAAGAAAAATCAACTTATATCACCGGGCACACGTGGCAGACACACTCAGTGAAGGAACCCACTCCCAGAAACACAGCAGACGAGACAGAAGGATGCCACCACCAGCACCACCACCACCACCACCACCGGCCATCAGCAACTGAAAAGGGGGAAAAATAAAACAATTAGTGGGGTTGCAACAAAAACAAAATCAATAAATCAAAATTTAACAAATTATAATTAATGGGCAGGTCACAAGCTCAAACTTAACAAAATGTAGCAACCAATAACTGCCCAATTAGAACTCAAACAAATGTAAGCAAAACACAAAAAGAAATAAGGCTAAAGAAAAGAAAACAACCCAAACAATTACCCAATTACATAAAGGAAGTCTTTCAAATTAAGTGAATTAGTTAAATTAATTAAGTGATCAATTAGCAAATGAAATGCAGGCAAAATCAGGTTCAACCCAAACAAAAATGTATAAATAAACCTGAACAGATAACCCAAAATTAATAGTTTGAACCCACACTTTCACACATTCATTCGTTCAATATAAACTGCTATAAAAACGAGCCAGGTCCGCGGCGTGCGGCCAAGCTACTGTCCCACACCGGACTTTGACAAAGGTAACCACAGCGTCTGTTTCATAGACGCAGAGCTGCTGAGCGGCTTATGAGACCGCAGCATGACGCCGTGCCGTAGGAGCAAAGCAGCAGCGAAAACAGCAGACGGTGGAGACAGCAGCAGCCGTGGCAGAGACAGAGCAGGAGACAAGCAGATGCAGCGGACACAAAGCAGCAGCGATGGAGACAAAACAGCAGCGGCCCCAATAAGCTGGCTACAGTAACACCTAACCGAGAAAAATACTATTAGCATGGCTAAATACACTGAACATGATGCGCTGCATGCTATAATACACATACATACCTTTTTAGCAGCTACGGACACACGCACACTCACATGAGAGGAGGGAGGGAGAGAGGACTCCAGGCAGCCACAAGCGTTTACCTGCGACCACACTAGCATTAGCCACCAGACAGCATCAACCATACCGCAAAGAGACACTTACCACAGCCAAACAACCACAGCATCACATACAGGGGCCGGAGCAGCACACAGGCAGTCACCCTACAACACAACACCAATGCCTTAAGCACATGGACAAACAAACGACCAGCAAGGTGAAGCAGCGTGCAGCCATACCTGTCGGACCAAACGACCTCTGACCCGAAGTGACGCAGAGACGATGACGGGGGCGCAGAAAGGAAGAACTGGTGGGAGGACTGCCGCTTTTGTACTGGCCCACCTCATTGACAGCCGCCAGCGGCGCTCATTACAAGCAGTGATAAATTACAGAAAAACAAATAAGCACCTCTATGCTACAAATTCATTAATTAACAAAGTTATCTTTTTAACATAACAGGCTGCTCATCATTTAATCACCAATTATGTGTCATATTGTATTTGTATATCCTGTTAATTCAATCAAGAACAGATTCTGAATGTCCATCTTTCGAGTCTGAGGTACCAAGAGATTCCCAGCCCTCCATCACTTCATCACTGTAATGACAGTCACTCCATTTTCCTTGAGCTGGTATGATGTTGTGTCCAGTCAGCTCATTGATTTTTACTTGAGTATTGTTGCTGTGTATCTACAGTATACTGTATATTTGACCTAACATTGGTACTAGTGGCCAGGGTGTGTGTGAGACCTCGACCCATGGGGTTCAGCTGAGCACAGCCTGTAAGAACGACGTATGGGGCTTTTCTGTCATCACTTTTGGTTGTGCTGAGTCCAACCGTGCCATGCAGATGTGCATTTTTTGGAAGAAATTTTCACACTTTTTTTCCCCCCTCTTCAATATCACAACCTGTTTCTGACACTGAACAGTTGAAGCCCTTCGACTCTAAGAGTCAACTGTTTCCACTCAGACATCAACACAGTTACACCAAAACCAGACTTCTTAAAAAGTTTCCTTCAGAAAGTTGTGAAGAAAAGGGGCACGCATTTTGTAAAATCTGTCCTACCAATTTTGCAAGATGCAAGGATGCAGGAAACAGAATTTGCCCTATTTTTGAGGTCTCAGAGTTGGCAAGAATGGCTGCTTCCCCCTGTTCCAAACCTTATGCTAAGCTAAGTAGTTGCAACTATACTGTGCAGGCATGAGAGTGGTATCAATCTGAACATCTCAATCTCAGCTAGAAAGTGAATAAGTATACTTCCCACAAAGTCAAACAGTTTCTTTAACTTGTACCTGCAATGTGGTCCTGGGTCAGTTTCTGTTCAACCCTTAGACCTGTACTGTACTTTCTGTTTTACTCTGGTGATTTCTTCATTGAAATATTTTATGAACTGTTCTGAAAGAAGCTGACTGACATTAGTGAGAAGGTAGACTTGTGAAAATGTCCTTTACTTAATACATTTCTGTACAGCCCCCTGATTTGTTACTGGCAGCTCCATCTTTATTTCTGATCTGTGACTGGTCAGATTCTGGTTGGGAACAGGTGATGTGTGGTTCAGGGGAGGGAACTGTCAGCAGGCTACAGTATATAATGATGAGATGGAAATTTAAATAGTCAGAACAAGACATCCACAGTGACAAGACACCAAAGATCTGCTGCCTTTACAAGAAGAAGATGGACAGTCAACAACCTTTACTGCCTGGTGAGTATATTTCTTCTACAGTTCTACAATTCAGGGTTGTGTCTGAGTTTCATATAACAATAGTTACAATAATTATTTCCTTAAATATAAATTATTGATTCATCAACCTCTCTGTGGACATGTGATGCTTTAATAGATTTTAACTGATTTTTACAGAAAAAAGAAAAACATTTGTAGTTTTGATGAAGTCCAGAGATGTTCTGTTGTTCACATTATTATCTTCACACAGTTAAATCATTTGGTATTTTAGAGACAATATCTATAACAAATATGTCTGTAATCAAGTTTTCAGTGGTGGTGACTGCAGCAGATGATCACATCAGTTTCATCTAAGATGTTAACTTATAGAGAAAACTCTGGATGTCCAACTAAACAACCTAAACTATGAAGTTTCATATTTTTAAACTTTAGTGTTAAACATCAAGAGTAAAGATTGGATTTTTCAGGAACATTTTTGATGCTAATATGTTTGTCTGCAGTTTTTCTTTCACACACAAACTGAGAGAGAAGAACCTGATTCTGCATGTTTGTTTTAAGCAGTTTTATAATGTAACTAAGTACATTTACTCAAGTACCGTACTTAAGTACAGATTTTAGGTTCTTGTACTTTAAGTGTTTCCATCTTCTCTTACTTTACTTTTAATTCACTACATTTATCTTTAGTTATCAGCAGTGGTTGAAAGAGTACTGGAAATATGTATTCATGTACAAGAACTATTACATTACTAAAGTATTACTTAATTATAAGTACTAAACTACTTGTTGAATTTGCCTCTACTTTATCATTTGGCCATCTTATAACTGTATTTATTTGTGTTGAATTAAAGTAGATCTGCAGGTTAGGTTAGGTTATTTATTGAATTTCATTCTTTTCTTTTAATAACTTATTCATCCATTCAGTCTTTTAAAAGATATGGTAGGAACTAGTATTGGTAAAGTCTGAAAAAGGAAGAGAAACTATAGCAGAATCATAATTTAATACTCAGTCTGGTATCATTTTCCATCTATTTAAGTCACGTTAATTTTTTTTCCTCTAAAGACTATAATAATAATTTCCATACAATGTGTTCAGATCGTTGTGCATGAAAATTCCCAAAATACTCCCATTTTTATTGAGTCCATTTTAACTTGAAATGGTTCTTTGTCGTCTGTGTTAAATTGTTACCAGTAATTATCAATTCATATTTAGTTTCATCTATTTTGTATAAAATCTACTGTACTCACTTACTGATTCCTTTAAAGCTGGTAATGAGGTTTCAGGTGACATTAAATACATAATTACATCATCTGCATACAACACCAACTTATGGAATTCCTGTCCTATTGTTGCTCCTTTAATAAGGTTCTTTTGTCTCACTGATTCATTTAAAGGTTCCAGGAACACAATAAAACTCAGTTCTGTTCCCTTATGTATTTCTAACAGTCTTGTCAGGTTGCCATTGACTATCACTTGTTCTTCAGGGTTGATTGTAACCATGAAATAAAAAAACTACTGAAGTAAAAGTACAAAGTATTCTTTTCAAAAACTGCTCAGAGATTTAGGTTCTTTTTAACTTCTGTTGAAGTTTGATGCAGTATCAGCAGCAGTTATTTAATTAAAAGAGATGTTTGTTTCTCCAAATCTTTAGTCTAAATTAAGTCAAACTGCTCTGTTTTGTTCAGGTGTGTTTTGGTTCACGCAGTCATAGTTAATCAGCTATAATCTGTCACATGAATGTATCTATACAGACAATGGGTTATAGACATTATTATACTCTATATACAGGGCTGGGATGGTTACTTTGAAAATGTAATCTGATTCAGTTACTAATTACTTGATATATATATAGGTAGGTTACTCATGTAATCTAAGTATGACAAAATGAAAGTAATGTAACTTGATTACCTTTTGTATTACCTCAAAATAAAATATGCTGAAACTGTTTAGCCTACTATAGTGTCTTAAGGGACCGATTACCTAAATTAAGTTCAGAGTTTATCAATAAGAGATTAACCTTTGCCGCTCCAAGTATTTTTATGTTGGTTGTTTGGTATATTCGTTTGTTCAGCTGTTCCTTTTTTGTTCCTTGTACTCAAGTACTCATTACACTACATAATCTACTCAGTTACTTTTAAACATAGAGGCCAATAAGAACAGGACATATGGATAAAAACTGGTTTGGAGTGAAGATATTCATGATTAATCATTGATCAATTAATCACCATTGAAAATGTAATGCAATTAAAACTCATAGATATTTAAAATTATTCATGATAAATTGATTATTAGCATTTTCAACTATTGGTTAAGAAAAATGCCCAAAATTTGCAACCCAGAGGGGAATGATCACTGAGCAGAGCAGAGAGAGAAGGAGATTTTTAGACTGAAGATTTGGAGAAACAGAAACTTCTTTGACTGAATGCTGCTATTGATTTCCAACACAAGTACTTTTACTTGTAATTGAGTAGTATTTTAGTAATGTAACAGTACTTGTACTTCAGTACAGATTTTCAGTACTCTTTCCACCACTGGAAGCTAAGCTAACAGGCTGCTGCCTGTAGATTCATATTTATTATAAAGACATGAGTGTGGTATCAATTTTAACTCCAATTATTCCTTTAAACAAATAACAGAGGAGGTTTTCAGCATCACAATCAGTGATAGACTTTTGACAGTGACAGGGACAGTGATAGATTTTTAAATACTCTAAGCATTGTGATCAAGGGATGAAGGGACTTCAACAGGAAGAACGTAAGCCCATTATCTTATAGCAGCACAGCTGCCATTTTTGCAACGTCTGCAAGATAGTTAATGAACTTGTGCCATGTCTGTGTGACCATGGGTAGGAGGTCTAAAAATGAAGGAAAAATGAAGGCGTGGTCAGGTGTGTTTGGTATCTTGTGCTCAGTGCATTGGAGTGAAAACCACTTGCATCTTAGACTGACTAAAACCTGGTCAAAACATAAATTCTGTGGCTCAATCAATCTGTCCGCACAAGATAGCAATCAGTGCCCTTGGTCAGGCACACACATGTCTTCACGATCACAAAACACCTTAATTTATGTTCAGTTTCCCCACACTGGGGTGTGGATTAGTAAAGTGTCCTTTGAACATATTTTCACATGACAGCTATAGCAGCTGGAGTGTTTGTGTCTGTGTGTTTTTAGCAGGACAGAGGAGCCAGGATAGAAGGAGGGGATGAGATCAGTTCACTTATCCTGAACTGCACCATCTCTCTACCCCACTCCTCAGTGGAGCTGCATAATAGTGATGATAATCATGAATTATAAAATACAACATAATTTCAAGGTGCTTGAGTGTAAAACAACCCGTTACATATCTGTAGGACATTCATGGTTCATGTATTGTGTGGCTTATAGGCATTAAGGTAAATTAAACTATTTACACATGAAACTGCTTTGGAGGTGCCCTGCTGTCTCCATATATTATGTGCTCTCCTGCTTTTAACTTCCTTTTCATGAGGAAAACATGGTCCCAAATATGAAGAGGATCAGATCATGATACAATCCTGACATAACTAATGTCTGTGTCCAATTTCCCAATAGATGAACCAGAGTCAGAGCGCAGAATTGTCCTGCTTGGGCGGCTAGATACGGGGAAGACCTCTTCAAAAAACACCATCTTGGGAAAACCAAACTGTAAAACCTCTAAAACAGAGAAGTGCTGCATGGAAACAGGAAATGTTCACGGGTACAAAGTGGATGTTTGGGATACTCCAGGTCTGTTCAATCCCAAAAAACCCAACAAGGAGGTTTTGAATGAGATCAAGGAATCCATCAAAAAAGTTAAGCCTGGTCCTCATGTGTTCCTGATTGTGATGAAAGTAGACGAGATATCCACAGACGAATCACGGAAAGCGATGGAAATCATTTGTTGTACTTTTGGCAAAAACACCATGTCTTACTCGATGGTTTTGTTCACCTTTGGAAAAAAGCTGGATAAAGATCAAATGTCCATAGAGGAATATATTAGTGGAGATGATCATCTCCAAAAACTGATCACACAGTGCCACTGGAACTACCATGTTTTTGACAACAAAAATGGGAGTCCCACTCAAGTCCCTGACCTACTGAAGAAGATCAATAACATGGTTCAGAGAAGAAGCTACTACACTGCTGAGATGCTAGAAGAGGCTGAGGAAGACTTAAAACAACAACAACAGCAACAACAACAACAACAGGTAGAACCTCAAAAAGCAGAAGAAACAGGAGCCGCGCGAGGCCCAGTTCGAACATCAGCATTACTGGGAACAGGTGCTGGATGTTTGGCGGGGTATTTTTTTGGTGGTGGTGAGCTGACGTCTACAGTCGGAGCTGCTGTGGGAGCTGTCGCAGGTGGAGTAATGGCAAGTGGAACCACAGGGTTAGCCATACTTGCCAAAAACTACATCAAGAAATGAGTCAGAGTGAAATGAGTCAGAGTGAAATGAGTCAGAGTGGGGGGGGTTGGTTTTAATCTGTCAGCTAAGTTTGCTGCCGTTTGGTTGTGGGCTGAACTAAAGATTTTATGTTTCTTACTTTGTGGGTGTTTCTTCAATTACGGGCTTTTATGACTCCAAAATTAATAAAAAATCAACCTTTATAAATTTTAATTTTAAGCATCAGTGCTTATAACACACACACACACACACACACACACACACACACACACACACTTGTATATAATATAGATAGATAGATAGATAGATAGATAGATAGATAGATAGATAGATAGATAGATAGATAGATAATCAAGCTTTGTGCATTATTGTAAATAAAAATGCGATTTCATGATTTTCTCTGTTGAATGGAACATTTAGACAGTAACCTCAGATGCTAATTGTGTTCAAACACACTAAAGAAAATCTGTTGCTTTTTATGACAGATACTAAAAATACTGAAGTTACTGTTTGTTTGACTTTTAATTGTTTCCACAGCAATATAAGGTCTTTAGTGCAACATGTAAAACTGTTGCAGAAACAACATTTTTGATCATTTTGCAGCTGATTGGCTGCTAGCAGGTTCTATGTTAGCTTTGACTCGGAGCATCTAATGTAAGTTATTTTTAAAATGTAGTTCAAAATACTAAAGTAATAATCTGTTTAGTGAGGACACACAGAAGATTAAGGAATATATATATGTATATATATACATGAGTAAACAAAAGTAAAATTTATATGAAATAGTTTAATTTGAAATAATGTCAGAATGTAATTTCATAATTAACAAAAGTGGTATTTGGACCCATAAAATGCTTCATAGATATTATTAAAGCGTTAATCCACTTTGTGAGAATAACCCACTCAGTATGTACTCACCACTATGCTGATGTGATGATAAGTGAAGATCTTCAGTTCACCAAACAATCCTGGAGTTTTAGGAGAAACAGGGTAGCAGCCTCATCCAGTACAATGGCAGTGAATTCCGCACGTGCGGCCTTTAGGATATATACAAAGTCTCTCGAGATCGACGCCATGTTTACATCTTACTGGCCACGTGCTACAGTTGATATTTCTGCTAAAAACATGGCATAAATGGCGTCTTTTGTGGTTAATTTTTAATGTCGCGGCTCGCAGACACTTGGATTACACCACACGAGCAGGATGGAGACATTTTATGTTTGTTTTGTTTGCTATTTTTAACGTTTTATCCGTGGTCACCATTCACTGCCATTGTACTGGATGAGGCTGCTACCCTGTTTCTCCTAAAACTCCAGGATTGTTTTGTGAACTGAAGATCTTCACCCATCATCACATCAGGACATACTGAGTGGCTTAATGTCACAGAGTGGAGTAACGCTTTAAATCACATTATTTAGTCTTAATTATTGTCAAGATGTTTAATCACACTGTGTTTATGTTTATCAAGAATCATTTTAGAAATTTTAACATAAATCCAAAGTTTCACTGCTGGAACTTTAAGTTTCTGGTTATCAGGGTGAAATGACCCTTTGATAGGTCATTCTAATACCAATAATATCACCCAGTTTGGATGAATGTAGAACATGCATAGTTACTCTGTAAATAAACACTTTAGAACAGTTTTATAATACAATAGCCTTCATAAAGACTTTATAAGCTGTAACTATGGCTGTTAAAAGAAATTGTGGTCACGATATGTGATACAATTAATGGAAATTATAATTTTTGCATTGGAATTTTCATTTTTTACTAAAAACAGCAACAATAATGATAACAAAAACTCTTAAAATCGTGATGATGTGATATTTATTGGGGTCTGAACCAAACAAACATGTTTTATTTCATCTGAGAAACTCTGCAGTTTTGTGACTAAGTGTGCAACCCTAGTTGTAACTAATGGTTTTATTAATGGTTAATAAATAATATTTTGTCACCTACTTGATGAGGTCAAACCTAAAATGACACATTTGTCACCACCATAGGAACCCAAAGGTTATTATCATAATGTCTTAAAACTAGTGTATAAAACATTGAAAAAGACATTTATTACAACTTGTAAACCCTTTATAAAATGTGATTCATGTTTTGTTGTATCAGGACTCAAACTGTAAAATATATGTAATTACTTTGTTAAATGTAACAGGTATGTGGGAAAATGTGCAGCTGGTAGAAAGACATATATACTCAAATATTTGATATTTAAGGACTTAAATTTAAGGAAATTTGGCTCCAAGCTCTGTCTGCATGTAATTTACTTTGTGATAATTTGATTTACATCACCAAAGCACAATTAAAAACTGATATGGCTCCTGCATTTTTTGTTATTTTTATTTTTTTTTGCATTTTTTTCAAGTAACTTGTTGTTACTGTTGTTTTATTGATTTTATTATTTTATTATGTTGTTGATATCAACCTGCTGAAGGGAATAAAGATGGGAATTAGCCGTTGGCTATAATCTTGCATATTTACATGTATATGTTCATTAATATGTATTGTCCCTGTTTTAAATAAATAAACTCAAACTCAATTTTTACCAGATCTTGAGACCTTGTGTCAAAATCTGGTTTTATGACCTTCAGTATTTTCGTTTCAGAGTTTCAGCCAGATCAAATCTGTTTGCAGGACTCTCATTATTAGATTTTATAAGCATTATTTATTTTGTGTGTTAGCCAAACTTCATAATGAACTGTTAAAAAACTGGGGTTGTTCAGGCAAATTTATTTGAGAGGGGAAAAAAAAAACATTCGTAAAACTTAGAAATAACTCAGTCATACTATTAGTACTGTAGTACCTAATCAGGATCTTTAGCAGTTCAGTCCCAAAAACAAACTCCCATTGTCCCACTGGCCCACAAAAACCTTCTTGGTTAGTTCACCACAGACACACTTAAGTAGGTATTTTATACAAACAGGCTTTTGGTCCAAGCAAACATTTTTTGGTTTATTGTGGTTTCAGAATAATGGTCTCTGTTTTGTTAGCTAATCACAGTAACTAGCTACATCCAGTTTCTACTGTCACCACTAATGATATTATAGCTCCACCCCCTCATAGTAATGGGATTGGTTCCTTAGGATTATGATGTCATAGTTGTTTTGCTTCTGATGTATTCTGTAACATGTGAAAAACACCACATGGACACATTAACAAGGTTAAAAACTGGATTTTCACTGATGGGGCCTTTTATAAACAAATGACCACAAACTAACTGACTCTGCACTGCAAATAAAATCATCATTTTATGATCAAGACAGTCTGACGAAATGAACAGAAATACAGTTTAATGACAGCAGCTGTGTTGTGATGTTGACTTTGACTATATTTAACATTATTGATCTCAGCTAAATAAGGTGCAAACATGTGTTTAATGAGCTTGTAAAAGAAGATCATGAATGTCTCTGAAACAGCTCTGAGCTGCATCATAAATGTGGCTGCTGAAGAACAGACGCTTCACTTCACTGCTGCATCCTGAGGACGTCATCAATCTCTGTTCTGTCCTGATATATTGATAATGAGCTCTGCAAAAATATTATGGTGATGTTTTTAAACAGTGGTTGTGTAATCAATAATGCCTTCCATTATGTTTGATTTCAGATTTACTTCATCTTTTACCGATAATAAAAAGCATTAACCATTCTCCAGACTGTGTCATCATTCAGATCAACATTACTGACTGGAACCAGCTCCAGTATAGAAACTGGTTTATAACTGTCAGCAGAACTCCCTCCTACAGTAGCTCAGATGAACAACATGTGTATTAAGGTGCTAATAATGGGGACTAGTATTTGTGTTAAAGCAGCTATAAAGAGTTTATAACTGGTTATTGTTGGAGAATTTCCAATTTTAGGCTTCATACTAAGAGGCCTGCAGTAACTCTTTACAGATACTGTCTGTCTTCTAGTCAGTAGCTGCAGCTTTCTGCTCCTTTAGATAAACAAGAGAACAGCCTGATAATGTTACTATAGCAGCTGAAGTCAGAGATGTGTTTGTCTTGTCTCTCTGAACAGAGAAGATGTAACTGTAATCAGGGATTAGATCACTGACCCTGAGGAGCGGGAGCAGAGGGTGCTGAGCTGTGTTCTCTGACCCCGTTCATTCATACTTCCTGTGTTTGGATTTGCAGACTAATGG
Source organism: Lutjanus campechanus (assembly GCA_027495735.1). Taxonomy (NCBI): domain Eukaryota; kingdom Metazoa; phylum Chordata; class Actinopteri; order Lutjaniformes; family Lutjanidae; genus Lutjanus; species Lutjanus campechanus. The sequence continues at coordinate 1,073,941 of JAJHUR010140634.1, read as the reverse complement.
ATTGATTATATCTGCTGTAGATGTGTTGGGTCTGACCTTATTTGGGCTTAGATTAATTATGGTATTATGTTTAAAGATTGTCCACAGAAGACTGAAACTCCAGAATTGAAGGGAACATCAGGACAGAGGATGTACTCATTGTTCTTTCATTCTCCTTGATCAAGTTTCATTAAACCAGTTTCAGTGTAAGACATATATAACATCTCCTTTTGGTGTACAGGCAAAAGATAAAATCTACAACAGTTATAAACAGTCACAGTTTAAGACTCATGTCTCTACATGTTTTCTGGAGACCCACTTTTTAAAAGTGACAAACCATTGCAACCCAAGTCACAATAAGCCTTATCAATAATAATTAATAATCTCAGAAAGAGAAAATTTGGGCATAAATTAACATTCTTGACCATTTTTACTGCAATTTGTGCATCACAGTATATTTTCTTGACGTGTTATTGAAATTAGGCATAAATGAGATATAAATGCATTCAGGCTGAATTAACAGGCCACTTTATTGTTTTTATTTCCTCTCAGCAGGTAAACACTAAAGGACATTTCAGCCTACTTCATAAATTAGACTAAAATGAGAAACTAGACCTTTACATTCAGGCAAAATTAACAGACTGTTTTTTTCTTCTCATCAGTAAAATAATCTTATATATGTTAACAGATTTAGAAAAGGTGTAATGCAGATATAAATCTTAAATCTGCAGAACTTCTTAAATAGTCTTTCATATTTTGGGGCAGAACCCAAATAAAATCTCCTGTGACCCTTGTGTGGCTCCTGAACCAGTCTCTGGGAATAACTGACCTACAAAAATGAATCTGATAAAAGCAAAATAATGAAAGTCATAGGAACAGTTCAGACAGGAAGCAGCATCAGTAGTAAAATCAGATCTACATGAGAAAGACCTGAAATTAATTAAAAGATTTTGTTCACTTCACACATCAGAGCTGTGCTCAGCTCGCAGTCTAACCACTGAGAGCGTCAGCCGTCCATCTTGACATTTGGGACATTTCATTGGTTGTTTCAAACTTGTTATCCAATCAGAAGGGTAGAGGGGCGGGACGTAAGACTAAAGCCACGGACTTGTCAACAAAACAGAGGAGTCCAGTGACCGTTAGAAGAGAGGAGTCCTGTCCGGACATGTTTTAACCAGGACGCAGACACACCGCAGCCTGCACAAGGTTAATATGTCTCTGTGTATTTTTATACTCCTTCCTCCAGACGTAGAGTGTTAGCATGAGATGCTAAGTGGCTCATTCGCACGCTTAGGAAATGAGCGGGCTAACGTGCTAATGCTAGTTAGCACATTAGCGCTAACCAGTGTGCTAATGCTAGTTAGCGCATAGCGCGCTTGTTAGCACGCTAGTTAGCTATTAGCGTACTAATATGCTAATTATCGCGCTAATCGCTAATTAGCACATTAGCACGTTAGCGAAATTAGCATTTATCTGGATGTAGTAAGTTATCAGCTAATGTTGCTATGTGCTGTTTGTGTTTCTATGTGTTGATGTTGTCAGCTGATGTAAAACTCAAACACATGAGAAGTAAATGAGCTTTGAGATGAGTAACGTGAGAGAGAAAACTGTCCTGTAGTCTTGTCCTGTAGACAGACAGCAGCAGGAGACGTGTCTCTGACTTGAGAAGAGGACATGTCTCTGACTTAAGAAGAGGACGTGTCTCTGACGTAAGAAGAGGACGTGTCTCTGCTCAGGTGTCCCTTCACCCTGACTGCAGCCTGCCTGTAATCCACTCTTCATCCTGCATCATCATCATCACACAGCTCCTCATTCTTCATCCACGTTTTCATGAACAACTTCTGGGTTTGTGAGTACAGATAATGTTTATTTAACATTTAAATAACATGAATGTTTACTTGTTTGTGATTTAATGTTTGTAGTTTTGGTGAGAGGTGATATTACAGCTGTGGAAGTGCTGGAAGCATTTTTGACAAAATTCACTGATTTTCCACCACTCACAGATTATTCAGTTCTGTGAATATGTTAACATGGAAAATATCAAAAGAAAAACTTTTTTTTTAAAGCTTCATTCATTTTTGATAAGCACTTGAATGTTGCATCAAAAATGCACTTTTCAGTCAAAAAATAGACAACAGCATTTTTGTGAAAGAGACATTTTAAAGCAGAATATAGACTTTTTTTAAAAATCACTTGATATTACATGTATGACATCATTGTCACCGGGCCCGGGGACCAGAGCGCTCTCTGAGGCTGTGGTGTGAGCAGCTTCGCTCTGTGCCCGGTCGCTCTCTGTCCTGCAGATCTGCAGCTGAGCACCAATGTTTACATGTTACAGAACATCAAACCTCTTCTTCTGCTGAAGTTCTCTTCTTCTTTGAGTGACAAAGTTTTGTCTGATGATCCGTCACAGTGGTTCCTACTGTGCCCGGCAGTGAAAACAACAGTTGATGTAATATAAGGGGAGGAGACAACTTTTCAACAGCATGATGACATCATCAGTTCTTTAATTCTCCAGGAGAACGTGACCCACAGATATGTTTTAACAGGGTCTAAATTCAACCGTCTAAATGATCAGAGGGTTTGATTTCAGTGGACCAGTTTGTTGGTTTGTTTTTAACTAACTGCGTGTTTAAATCGCTCTGTGATTTAAAATCAACAGTGATTTATGTTTTATTCAAGTTTCCAAACCCACTTTGTAGCTACATGATTTCTTCAGTATGTTTTCAGTTTAGGATATTTAACTGTTATCTTAAAACCTATATTTTATAGAACTTACAGAACTATTCACTTTTCTGAAGGTGTTTGATTATAATAAAAAATCATAATAAAACTGTCAGATGACTGACAGCAACAGCTGCCAAACAAAAATTAAAGTAGCTTATTTCAAATAAAGTGCAAAAACAATACATTTACAGGAAAAAGCTGTAAAATAAGTTTTTCCTCAACAAAACTATTGGTGACATCACTTTATTGAAAGTGTTTGATCATAATAATTTAGGAAAAGTCTGTAAAATAACGGTGTTTTCTCTGTAAAAGCTTTAATGAAAATGTATT